>CM060256.1:1696700-1844200 GCA_030684275.1 Acipenser oxyrinchus oxyrinchus | reverse complement strand
ATATATATATATATATATATATATATATATATATATATATATTGTGAACGATCTTCGCTTCTTTGAGTTCCTTTTAGCACAATAACTGACTTTTAAGTGCTGCTGTGCACGTTTATTTTACACAAAATAAAGATAAACAAAACAAAATCCTAACTGCTTTTCAGAGCACTTACTAAACATTTACAAATACACTAAACAAACCAAACTGGATGGATACGCCGTTTGCCAGTTAAAAAAAAAATAATAATATATGTATGTATTCACCGTCTGTCCTCATAATTCGGAGGGTTTTGTATATCCCTTTATTGAAATGGATTACAAACCAAATATCTTGGGATGTCTCCTTCTAAAGAGTGTTTTGGAAGGTAAAGTACACAAAGCAACTAGCTGGGGAGCAATCACTCTTTTAGTTAAAATATTTACACAGGAGAAGTGTGGTGAGCTAATCGCCTCGTTACCAGGGTTGCCTTGTATGTCGAAACATAAAAACACACATCCAGTAGATTGAAAACCAACATGCCAAAGTCGCTGAATAATGAGAATGTAGTAATATCAATTACGGAGGAGTTGGTAGTTCATAGTGTGCACTGAACGTGACCGATAATCAAACACAGGTTAGGCTCTGAAGACCTGAGGCAAACCCCAGACACTAGGAGGTAAAGCATGCCAGCTCTAAGAAGCCCTTAGGGATCAGCTTTTGCAGAATCAACAGCCGTAGTGCAGAAATACAGCTGATCACGGATTAGAGCTTCCTCTAATGAGGGTAATAAATGTACCTGTCTCGTCTGCAAGGAATGTGTGTGGTTTTTTTTTTAATTTTTTTTTTTTTTTATGTGATCTGGATCATTGCACCCTTTAACAAAAACAAGGGCGTATTTTATAAGTAAGTCTTCTTGTACAAGTTGTAGAAAACAACTTTCAGTCTTTTACAGCACAAAAAAAGAATACCCTAATACCCCGATAATTTCACCTTCAAGGAGTGAAGGAAACACTAGTTAAAAATATATATTAGTCTTAACATGCATTTGGCAAACATTCAATGACATTTGCTTGCATGTTCGTTCTTTATGAATAAGGACAGTAAGTCAGCCTCACAATCACAGAACTGTTTGCTACTGTTAGCGTAGGATCTATTACAAAATGGTAAGTGCATTGTAACTGCATGTTAGTTAATGCGAATCACTGTTTGCCTCGAATTCCAGCGAGTGCCAGTGCACGAGGGATAAGGCTTGAGTCCTGGGCCATGTGGAAGGTAGATGTGTGAATTCCCCTGAGCTCCCTGGGAGCATGTGTGAGGGAGATGCTAGCAGGTGCTGGCTTCAGGGAAGCCTGTGGCTGCTGCAGCCCTGCTGTCCTTACATGAGGGTGGGTTTCCCAGGTAATTCTTGGAGGTCTCCATTAGTGGGGGCTGTATTAAGCAATACACTGCCATCAGGCATCATGACAGCAGACCTCACATTCCCCAAGAGCTGTCTTAACCACTGTACAAATATCCAGGCCCGTCAAGAGAAATCTGGTGCCCCACCACCTGCCATCCCCCCCCATCGTATTTGTAGATTTAAACAGAACAAACTCAAAATGGATTGTTTTAATCAGTTTTAATCTGACTTCAGGATATCTAAAACAAAAAGGCAGGTTAAATAATTCAGAGGTGTATCTTCCTGACACATTAACCAGACATCAGCTTTTTGAGCGATTAATAGGTAGTTACAGGTTTGAACTACCGCCTCAAAAAATGTTTTAGGTTTTTTTTCTTCAAGTTCTGATTAGCAGATTTGCTGTCAATCAGATCTGTAGAAAGCTTGCAATTATTATTTTACTTATCATGTAAATTAAGCACCTGGCTTCCTGGAGCTCAGCTTTCCTGCAGTGTCACATTGCTGACCCTCACACCACCTGCCACTCAGTCCTGGGCTTTTCACAGACAGCAGCTGCAAATGTGACAAACTGGGAAAATTGCGTGAGCGGTTTTAACACATGTACTGATATCTGCTGGGCTAGTCGATACCACTAAGTTAATTTACCTTGTGACCCATAACCCAGCATCCAGAGATGAAAGGAATGAAAAGCTAATGAATTAGCCTGCTGCATTACTGGGTCCCTAGCGGTCAACTGACGTCATAATCCCCCTTTAAAAAATCAATATGAAAAGGAAAAATGAACATTAAATAGGAAAGTATGAACTCCATTTAGAGAGTATGCATAGAACATAGATATACGGTCTGCTGACTGGGATTCATTCATCTGAATGCTGTGTACAAATATGTATAATGTTGTAGTGTTGTCTAGTCTATGTTTTAATAAATCATTTATTGCATGAGTTTCCTGACTGCAACTGCATTCATCAACTACCTTGTGTGTTAAGAGAGTATGTTTGACTTGGAGAGACTGAAATTGCATTCATCAACTACCTTGTGTGTTTGAGTTCCAGGGACTTCTATCAAGTATGGAAATGCATCGTTCAATCAGGAAAACGGAAACCCTGGAGAATTCATTTATAACTGCAGCTTATCTGCCTATCTGTCTATCAGTGAATGCTCTTGGCATTTACATACACTTGTTGTGTATTTGTTTCAGCGTTAGAGGGGTTTAACTGAACTCAAACTGGATTTGTGACATCTCAAATGTAAAATCATTGGTGACATTTCGATATGGAATTTCACAGCAGAGGGTGATAAACATGAATAAAGATTTCATGTGGTAGAGGATCTTGTGTGTGTTTTTCAGTGTTATTAAAATATGGAGAATAAAACCTCATAAAACTCAGAATTGCAGGATATGTGTAAGGACACAATTGTATCAGAAAAGGGTTAAGGTCAGGGTTAGGGCTAGGATTCAGCTTATATCGTGCACCTTTTTCTGAAAACATTAAGTACATTGTAACTATGCATAATAACATTGTAATGATGTGTAAGTGCACATGCATTTACTATGTAAATACACAGTAATTAGAGACACTTAATGTAAAGTATCTTTTGTTACTTGGTTCTTTTTTTAAAAGCCACTTTTTTAATTATGGTGCCACTAGCGGCACCATAATTAAATATGTATTAGATTGGATACTTGTAAAATAATGTGTCTATATTTTAAAAGGGAGACATTATCTGACCTCAAAACAAATACGAGATTGTTCCCTGGCAGGTAACAGTTAGCATGTTTCCCTGACATGATACCTAATTTAGTCACATGTGCCTGACCCAGGAAAGCAAAGAGGATAGCCAAGGAAAGAAAGAATGCGTTTCAGTTAAAGAGGCAGTCTAATTGCTCTGATACTTCCTTGCTGTCAGTGTCTATGGAACAGCAATATCTCTCATTAGTGCTGCAGCTATTGACCTCGTGGCTCCAGCTGCTGGAAAAGTGCCAGATCTCAATCAAACAAGAGGAACACACACCCTCACACACTCGCACTCGCACGCACACACGCACACACACACACACACAGGCGCACAGGCGCACAGGACAGTCCACAGTACCTCTCACGCTCTCTGTCTGCATGGATGTTGTGTTGGGCACTCTGGAGGATGCTGCTGATTTAAACACCTGATCCTGCCTCCTCTGATCTGGATTACAGATGCTGATCACTGTATTTGCCTGTGCTGAAGCTCTGTGAATGGTTTATCAACAGGGGAGTGATTGACTGAGGGAAGTTCCCCCAGCTTTCCTAGAGGTGAGTGTGCAGACCTGGTTTAATCATTTTGCTCCAGAAGGCGCTGAACTTTACTTCCTTTCTTGGAGGTTTTTTTTTGTTTGTTTGTTTTGTTTTTACTGCAAATGGTTTTCTTACTGCAGACTACAGTAACACTTAAAACAGTAGCAAATGGCAGCATGTCTCCGATTACAGTTACTGCTTCTTCAGAGTTAACTGATAGTAGCTGCTGATGACAAACAACAGCTTTTTTAACATGCATGATCCACTGGCATTTTACACTGCATGTAAAGCCGGTTTGAGACAAGGAGTGTAAAGAATGTTATCAGTATAACAAAATCAATCATTTCTTGACCTCCTGTTTCATCGTAATGCAGTGTCTGGTGAGGAATGTGTTTGTCATTTACGTTATTGATTCAGCTGCGTAATGAATTCTCACTAAAATAAGGGTGAGCTGCTGCGTACAGAACTATTTTACAGTCTCAGGTTATAATTAGAACCTGTGCCATGTCTTTGAATTTACTGTGGGCTACAAAATACAACACACTTGAAATGAAAGGGATTATTATGCATAATAAAACCATTCTCAATTCAACACATTTGAATTGAGAATGGAGTTCATCCTCTGGCCTCAGTGGCTTCCTGAGCCTTTTTATTATTATATTCAATTATAAGTGTATCTGTCAATCAATGCATGATGAGGCATAAGCAGTTACATGAATGAAAGTTTCTACTCCTCTAGCTGTAACATACTGCCAGTCATTGTGGTGTGAGAAGAGAATACATGCACACAAAAAATATCTCGTTCACGCTATACCATAGCAGCTAACATGTAGCGTTGCCAGCATAGTGGGTGCTATGTTTATCTGTTTAGAAGTGAATTCAATCCACTGCTATGATATAGAAATGTGGACCACCATCACAAAGCGCTTTACAAAGGTAGGCTGTGAACTGTGCATTATATGCAGAGTCACTTACAATAGAACATCGAATCTACAGGATGGAGAACAAGGAGGTTAAGTGACTTGCTCAGGGTCACACAGTGAGTCAGTCAGTGGCAGAAGTGGGATTTGAACCAATAACCTCCTGAATTAATTATATACCCTGGTGTAGGGTTGGAGTACTGGTGTAAATGAATATTGGTTCCCATGAATATTTGTACCCCCAGTGGAGGGGACTGGATGGTACAAGTTTAGTGTTTGGGTTAGGGTTAGGGAAAGTGGTCTTAAAAACAAACATTTGTACCTGGGGGAACACATATTCTCTGACACTGGAAACGAACCGTGATAATAATGGGTGCTGATTGAAGAGGTCTGAGGGCTCTCTGTCTGCTGAGTGCTGTGTACAGCAGGGATTTCATACAGCTCCTGACTCTTCACATTGGAATCTGTGAACAGGCAGGCCACTCCGAGCTATTAGTGCCCTGCCATTAGTGCTGCACCGTAGACACAAGAACTACTGTAATGTTGGGATTTGGAAAATGGTTTTGGTCTTTCATTAATTCATTCTCAATCATGTGGAATGAACCAAAAGCATGAAGGGTAGCAAAAATAGTGAGCAGCGCTGTGCACCAGCCTGGTCTTTAACACCTATAACAGCCTGTATCGTACCCTGAGCTGCACATAGTAACCAGACTCGAGTATCACAAGGAGGAGACTGTCAGTACATTTTAAACCCTGTTCTGTGCACCTCATTGCAGAAATAAGAACGTTAGCATTATTTGTATTTGTGGGACACGTACGTATGTCCCATGTAAAGCTTTAAGCGGTGGGGTATACAGTAGCCCTACAGGTATACAGCACTGCATGTAATCCCCCTTCTGTGTTCTGAAGCCCACTGGATCCTATCAACAGGACCTGCTTGCCCTGCCTCCGTACAAAATGGAGAGATCTGGCTGGGTGTCACAGCTTTGTGCTTTAGGCTTTCTCACAATCAGTTCTAGCAGGAACAGGCATAGTGTCTTGTGTATAAGAGTATGATCACACTACAGTATGTACTGCGAAGTAGCCCAGGATTCTTCTATTTTCAGCGTTGTCGAGAGAAGGGCAGGTGGTTGGCAATGCTCTGTGCAGTCACACAGGGATTATAACAGAGAGGCTTAGTGTTCTGGGTGCTTCGTGGACAATATTTCAGAAAAAAGTATCCATTACTTTTTGTATTGGTTCTAAAGGCTAAAGAATGATTTTGTTTGTCTCCTTTATTTTACTAGTTATAGAGTTATATACAGGTTTCACGTTATATATAGATGAAGTGCTCAATATACTTGGGTTATAGTATACCACAGTATACAGTATATCGGGGTGTTCTGAAATAACAGCATACTGTGCTACAGTGGTTTGCGTTCTACAAACGATGCTCAGGTGTGCATTATAAACAGGGTGTGTGCTTTATTTTCAAAAGCTGCTTTCCAAAGTTTTAATCTGTGCTGCTTTTCAGAAGTCTTCACTGCAGGTTCTGGGCACAGGAAGCCTGGTAACAGCTCCTGTTAAAGTCAGACTCACAGAGGGCCATGTGCTCTTGGTTCAGTGCAGCTTGTTTGCTGTCGTATGAAGTGGGAAGTGGTGAGGAACGACACGGAGACGGTCACAAGACCGGGAGCGATGCCGTGATGAGCAGAAGCAATTACAGGATAATATCTAAAGCCTTTTTATACTCAAGAATAACAATTCATTTACAGCCCTAAAGCATGTGTTCTGCTTGTGCTGACTGCTGTACAGTGTGATCTCACTTGTACATTCAGTACGCACACAGTGGCAAGCAGATAAGGACATATTTGAAAAAATAAATGATAACAGGGACTTTACACCATCTAAGATTAACATCTTCTTAATATTGAATCTTTTACCAGTTTAATACCCTATTGTGTGAGTTCTGTGTCATTGTCTATTGATGTTTCAGTTTAGATCATGGCCAGGCTTCCAACTTAAAGTCTTTTCTCAACCGCTTCGGAGCTCCTAGTAGGGTGGCTTCTCTGAATTAACAAATGGAAAATCACTACACAAAACCACAGTTTAAATAAGAACATATTTATAACACATAGATGGGTACTGTATAAAGTATGCTTGATCCTGTTCCCAGCACAACAGCCTCCAGTCAATTCTAATTCAGGATTGCACACGCAACCCGGTTCCTTTAATTTCCCTCCTGGTGCTTTCTGGGCTTTTTGTTCTTTGTCATTCTGAAGAAAAAGACAAAGCTGTCCCTTTGAGAGAGCACCGAATATACTGGGGCTGAGATGAAGAACGTCGCAACAGACAGTGGTGTGATATATATTCTTTTTTTTTTATTTCGGTGTTGTATGAAAAGCTTTTATAGATGTAGGCAATGAACTGTCCTGCAGGGGCAGATGGGGATATTCCACCAGAATGTCATTGCATTTCTTTTACAATAAGACACTCCTCAGAGACTTCATCGGATACGTCCTTTTCATAAGAAAGTTTACAAATGAGAGGAGGCCCCATTCGACCCATCTTGCTCGTTTGGTTGTTAGTAGCTTATTGATCCCAGAATCTCATCAAGCAGCTTCTTGAAGGATCCCAGAGTGTCAGCATCAACAACATTACTGGGGAGTTGGTTCCAGACCCTCACAATTCTCTGTGTAAAAAAGTGCCTCCTATTTTCTGTTCTGAATGCCCCTTTATCTATTTGTGACCCCTGGTCCTTGTTTCTTTTTTCAGGTTGATACAGCAGCTCCACAAAACTCCTGCTTTATTAAAGCAGCTTAAAGATTCATGGAAACAGTGCAGATCACAGGGCTCACGACTGGGGTTGCCTGTCACTGCAATATAAAACTGAAAGGAAAAGCAGGGGGTAGCAGTAATGGAAATGTACAGAAAGGGGCTGGTTCAGTCTTACATTTCGCAACAGCAGCACATTGCACTACAACAGCAAACCAGACCCCACAGCAGAATAGCCTCCATTCTAACCTATTATTATGTACTGTAACCTCCCATTGCTGTAAGTAGTAACAGGACAATATCTATTTCCCTTGCTGAGTAGCAAGCAGCTTTCAAAGAAGAGGGAAGTTGGTGTTTGTTTGAAATGAAATCTACATTCCTGATTACATGACATTGTTTCTTCTACTCCCAATGATGGTGTATCTAGTAACAAAGCATGCCTTCTATTGCTGACACCTGACTTTATGAAAGATTTAACCCAACTACCGCAATGCAGACCTAAAAAAAGCCTAATATTTTACATTACTACAAAGAGGCTAATCTTTTAAATTATTCCTTCTTGTTTAATCCTTCTCTGTGTAAAACTGTGTGTATGTACCACTTTGTTCTTTCATTTGATATTATTTGTATTTGTATTTGATATTATTTGTATCTAGCCTAAAACTACAAGAGAAGGATACAGTCTCTTTTTATAAATCTTCGTTAGGTCTATGAAAAGGTGGGTGGTGTTGTTTTATGTGATGTGGGTGGCTAATTAGCGCACTTTTGAGAAATTAAACTTCCAAGCTGTTAGTTTTGTTCTATTCACACACAAAAAACCCTGTTCCGCATAGAAATGGTTCCCACTCATCACTCACAGTGACGGAGAAGACAGATTCTTCCCCCGAATCGATTTGCCAGCAGCACATGACGCTGAACATCTCTTAACAAGAGGAAACTGTATTTAATAAACTGAAGAGCTGTTTCACAGATGTGCTGATTGTGTTCATTAAAGTAGTCAGTTCAGGTGCCAGTTATCTTGAGTCGTCTTGTCTTGTAAGTAATTGATGGCATGCTTGAGTTCAAGTTTCCTGGCTCAAAGGGCCAGGCGCATTCTGAGCAGTATTTATGGTGCCTTAATCAGGCCGTGAACCTACTTCCTACGACGATCTATGACATTATCATTACAGACTGTTAAAATAAGCGGGGCAGAGTCTGTCTGCTTTACAATGAGAAGGACTCGACCTCAGGTGTTTATCAAATGTGTTTTCAAAACTCTCCGGATGTCATTGTTAAATCATGTAAACAAACCAGCCCTTTTTAGACCACATTGAGCTTTGCAGTGCAACAGGCCAGCAAGCAGATGTTCCCCTGGAAGAGATGAGCACGTAGCAGCAGTGTCTTCAGAGAATCCTCATCTGTTACAGTCATATTAAATCTCAAGACTATTGCGCTCTGAAGAGCCAGCCTTGATTTCACATGACGCAGGAACCCCAGCAAAATGAATTACTGTACGGGCATTACCACGGGATCTGTATTCTTGCTGCTTCTAATTGTAGCCTCGTTAGTCACATTCACAACTCCCAATACTGTAGATCAGACTATAAGAAAATTAAATAAAAACATGTAAACTTTAAGAATATTATTTTAAAGGATGGTTATGTAACACTAAAAAAAAATATTATATGCGCCTCCCTAACCCTAGCCCTAGCCCTAACTCTAAAATGTTTCAAACTTCAGACTAATCAGTAAGAATGTGGTATCATTAATAATGTAATTAATTAGCCTTCCTACAATCCTGATTACAGAGCACAGAGTGAAGTGCTGAACTGCCTTTTCTTTTTCAGACACCCTGTGCATTTGCTGAATTTACTGTATAACTGATTTACTGTATAATGTACTGTATCACTTACTGTATAAATTACTGTCTCTGAAGAACTGGTTATGCAAATGTTGTTTTTCTAATATACTGCTGTGCATTGCTTAATTTTACTTCTGTACTAAGTAATACTAAAATATAAAGCACTGTGCTCTCACTATAGCTTTAGTGGAAAACAAATTGTCTGGACAATAGTTTCTAAAATGTCTGAACAAGCACTAATCAGTGTTTATTTTCAGCATTAAAACTGCTTTGTGTTTTTGCAGACTGAGCAGGGATTTCTCTGAGATGGTGAGCGCAATGTGGGGCACCGGTAGAACGACTGCTCCCCCCGAATTCAGCTAGAAAGTGCGGCTTGCTCCCTCGCCCAAACACATGACGGGAAGATGACCATCACAAGTCGACAGTCCTTCAACGTTCTGACAGTCATTTTCCTTCTGCTGTCGACAGCAGGTAAGCAACACTTTCAGATCCCGGCAATCCATTGTGCTGTTCCTCATTGCTATGAGACCTCATGTTAGCAGACTGAAGTGCATTAGCCCCAAGGAAATGCAGGAAGCCTCCTGTTATGCACTTGCTAGGAAACGCCTTCACTTTTATACAGTGAAGAAGTCCTGCAGCTCTGAAAATGACCACAAACTATACAAAAACAGCAGCACATGTAATGCACACAAAAGGATAAAACGTGCGATAGTACATGCATTGACCCTATTCTTACCATGATTAAATAATACACATCATTACAATGCTGTTATGCTTATGCATAGTTACAGTGTACTTAACGTATACATCTTTTTACACGATAAGTACACAATTGTATCAGAAAACAGTTAGGGTTAGTGGTGTTAGGGTTAGGTTTAATGTTAGGGACAGTGTTAAGTACATTGTAACTATGCATAATAATGCTGTAAGTATGCATAATACACATGTATTTACTAAGTAACTACTATGTAAATACACAGTAATTAGAGAGACTTAATGTAAAGTGTTACAATAACTCTTTACTCCACATCTGCTGTTGCAATTTTTTTTCAGAAAGAAATAAAGCTACCAAACTTAAACATTTAATTAGGGCCTTGTAGACAGCCTTAGTTGATTTCTTATTCATTTAAAAGTGTACGTGGTGTTTGTTCTGTTCAGAAAAAAAGAACAGTTGTGCTAATGATGATTTGGAGTAAATGGCTCTGAGAATAGCCCATTGTATTTGAAATACAATATAAGCACGAAGGGCAGGGTGGCTGGAACCGTCATTCTGCAGTGCAGGTGTGGCTTTCCAATCCCCTGCAGCAAGCAGCGCAGCGCTAAGCACAGCAGGGAGTAAACGCACAGCAGGGAGTAAACGCACAGCAGGGAGTAAACGCACAGCAGGGAGTAAACGCACAGCAGGGAATAAACACACAGCAGGGAGTAAACGCACAGCAGGAAGTAAACGCACAGCAGGGAGTAAACACACACCCAATCTGCAATCTCTCCAGCTTTATTAAAGGATACAGAAGCATCGCATGACACCATGAGACTCACACCAGTAAAACCAAATGAATTTCAATGGCCCAATGTAAAAAGTAAAATCAGTATCTTCACCTTTTCTATTACTAAAAAACTTGCAGCGTGACCTTCAGAGTCAGTCAATTGCCCTCTGGTTGTGTCTGTTGTACAGTAATACAAAAACCCAATTCCAGAGGTGTCCGTCTGTGCTGCCTTTCTCAGTCGTAAACTGAAGTTGTATAGTTGATGTTTTATAATCTATTCATTTTTGAAGAATGTTATTCAGCTGCAGAAGTGAAGCAGACACACACATGTGAGTGTAATGTGTGAAGGAACTTCCATACACTTTGGTCTATTTGGGCTTTGGTCCCTGTAGGCAAAACTATTATTTAAAACACTGTTTAACCTGTGAGAACAAAAAACAGCGTTATAGATCGGACACTTTGGGTTATAAAAAGGGTTATAAAAGTTAGATAATTCATTTAGTTTGCTTTGGTTTAAAGGTTCCTGCAGTTTTTTTCAGTTACTTTATAACCATGGGAAAAGCATGGGAAAACTGCAAAATGACCATGCAAATTTACTGCGGTCAGCTTCTAGAAGGGAGCCGATGATCAATCGTTTCCACGAGTGTCTGAAGCACAGCACTGAGGCTTGCCAAGGTGCACTTTGATTCATTGCTATAGAGGAGTGTGAGTCATCCTGATTCACTTTTTCAAACATGTAGGAGGTGTACAGCATCTGAAGATGAAAGGTGTGAATTTATTTGAGAGACAGATCAAATGCAAGTGTTCTGCAGCTGGGTCTGCGCTCCCTGCATGGCTCCTTCTGCATTATCAGCTTCATACATTCTGCGGTCATGTGTCTGAGGAATGGGATGAAATGGGGTTTCTGTCAGGCTACAGTCAGCACTTTGTTGTTGCAATCTTACATAGACTTTGTCTGTATCTCATGGTATGCAGTACTGTACAGGTCATTTCAGGGACGTCCATTCTCCTGAAAGGTGTAAAACAGTCCCTTATCAAATGTAATTGTCTTTATTTTGTATAAGTCTGCATGAAGGAGCTGCTCGCTCTTGGGTTCTGGTTGCCTGCTGTAGATACATGTAACACAGGCTGGATCAGCCAATGTTTCTTTAGCAAAGTAAGAGCCAGCACCCTCTCGTGATCAGCTTCTTTGGATGATGTTTCTTTTTGTTTTGCTTTCAATTCATTGCATTACACTGGATGGTGCCGACGTGTACTAATATAAAGACTTTGTTGGCTGGTCTTGCCTGCATAGTATCAGAAGCACACAGAATGACAGCAAACACCAGAACTAGAAAATGACAGCAAACACCAGAACTAGAAAATCACATGAGGCTCATGTGTTTGTGACAGGATGGTTCGCAGTGGTGAGGTGTGGTGACGTCACGGACTAGGAAGTAACTGAAACCAAAACAATGGATGGGCGGGTGAAGCTGAATGCAACTGCATTCAGCGTATTTAATAAATAAACAAACAAAAGATTTAAACAAAACAGAAAACAGAAACCAAAGGGCACGAGGGCCAAACAAATAAACAGACAAACAGTAAGTGTCGTGCTGGCTAATCCAGCACGCTTTAGCAATTGTATTGTCTCCTTGCTCTCTCTCTCTCCGCCTCCGCACTTCCTCTGTACACTCAACCCCTGCAGAACGGACAGCTGCAGGTTCTTATACTCTGGCCGAGGGGTTAACTAGCTGTTAATTATCTTATTACCCCTTGGCCACAGTCTGCATCAAGATTTAGGTGATGCATGACTGTCAGCTAGTTAAATAATCAGTAGCTGATCAGTCATGCATCCTCACGGGTTTTTAAATATAAATATTAAAAGACGCATGCTTTTAACTGCGCCGCAAACAAAATACAAATAATAATAAATAGGGGCGGGACACTCCGCCACAGGGTTGTATTGTAATTAGTGCTGATTGGAAATGATTACCTGAACCAGATTCTAATTAGTTAGGAGATGTTGTTGTATTAGAGAAGAGAGTGTAATTTAGCAGAACGGATTGCTTTCGGGAGGGTTCTCCAGTTAGAGTCTCCTAAATCTTTTCTTTTTTTGTTAAAGCTGTAGTTCCCCACCAAACTTCTGTTTTTTGTTTGTTGGTTTTCTTGGATGCTTCTGTTAATGTGATTTGTCTAGGATGTCTCTCATTGTTATAAGACATGTCATCTCATGCAGTTTGGGTGAGGGGATTGTGAAGCTCAGCTTAGTTCTGGCTGCTCAAACTGCACACAAGGATTTCTATTATAATAAGGAATAAATCATTTTAAAAGTATGCTGTGTGATCTATGCACAAGATCTATACTTATTGGCTGATTCTCATACAGGATTTCTAATCGGTTCTATTAGCCACACTCTCGTAACCCTCACGTCACACAGTTCTATTAGCCACACCCTCGTAACCCTCCTGTCACACAGTTCTATTAGCCACACCCTCGTAACCCTCCTGTCACACAGTTCTATTAGCCACACTCTCGTAACCCTCACATCACACAGTTCTATTAGCCACACTCTCGTAACCCTCACGTCACACAGTTCTATTAGCCACACTCTCGTAACCCTCCTGTCACACAGTTCTATTAGCCACACCCTCGTAACCCTCCTGTCACACAGTTCTATTAGCCACACTCTCGTAACCCTCACATCACACAGTTCTATTAGCCACACTCTCGTAACCCTCACGTCACACAGTTCTATTAGCCACACCCTCGTAACCCTCATGTCACACAGTTCTATTATCCACACCATCGTAATCCTCCTGTCACACAGTTCTATTAGCAACACCATCGTAATCCTCCTGTCACACAGTTCTATTAGCCACACCCTCGTAATCCTCCTGTCACACAGTTCTATTAGCCACACCCTCGTAACCCTCACGTCACACAGTTCTATTAGCCACACCCTCGTAACCCTCACGTCACACAGTTCTATTAGCCACACCCTCGTAACCCTCATGTCACACAGTTCTATTAGCCACACCCTCGTAACCCTCATGTCACACAGTTCTATTAGCCACACCCTCAGTAACCCTCATGTCACACAGTTCTATTAGCCACACTCGTAACCCTCACACACACAGTTCTATTAGCCACACCTCGTAACCCTCACGTCACACAGTTCTATTAGCCACACTCTCGTAACCCTCATGTCACACAGTTCTATTAGCCACACCCTCGTAACCCTCACGTCACACAGTTCTATTAGCCACACTCTCGTAACCCTCACGTCACACAGTTCTATTAGCCACACCCTCGTAACCCTCCTGTCACACAGTTCTATTATCCACACCATCGTAATCCTCCTGTCACACAGTTCTATTAGCCACACCCTCGTAACCCTCACGTCACACAGTTCTATTAGCCACACCCTCGTAACCCTCACGTCACACAGTTCTATTAGCCACACCCTCGTAACCCTCACGTCACACAGTTCTATTAGCCACACCCTCGTAACCCTCCTGTCACACAGTTCTATTAGCCACACCCTCGTAACCCTCACGTCACACAGTTCTATTATCCACACCCTCGTAATCCTCCTGTCACACAGTTCTATTATCCACACCATCGTAATCCTCCTGTCACACAGTTCTATTAGCCACACCATCGTAATCCTCCTGTCACACAGTTCTATTAGCCACACCCTCGTAACCCTCACGTCACACAGTTCTATTAGCCACACCCTCGTAACCCTCACGTCACACAGTTCTATTAGCCACACCCTCGTAACCCTCACGTCACACAGTTCTATTAGCCACACCCTCGTAACCCTCACGTCACACAGTTCTATTAGCCACACTCTCGTAACCCTCACGTCACACAGTTCTATTAGCCACACTCTCGTAACCCTCATGTCACACAGTTCTATTAACCACACCCTCGTAACCCTCACGTCACACAGTTCTATTAGCCACACTCTCGTAACCCTCACGTCACACAGTTCTATTAGCCACACCCTCGTAATCCTCCTGTCACACAGTTCTATTAGCCACACCCTCGTAACCCTCACGTCACACAGTTCTATTAGCCACACCCTCGTAACCCTCACGTCACACAGTTCTATTATCCACACCATCGTAATCCTCCTGTCACACAGTTCTATTATCCACACCATCGTAATCCTCCTGTCACACAGTTCTATTATCCACACCATCGTAATCCTCCTGTCACACAGTTCTATTATCCACACCATCGTAATCCTCCTGTCACACAGTTCTATTAGCCACACTCTCGTAACCCTCATGTCACACAGTTCTATTAGCCACACCCTCGTAACCCTCACGTCACATTTGTCATCACTGACCTGCAGTGCAAGTTTAATTGGTTCCTACGGGCCTGTGTGAACACGTCTGTCTGGAAATGAAGCTCTGTGAATTTATTTTAACTTTTTTCCAGCATGCATCCCATTTAATGTAATATATATGCAAATTCTGGAACACGGTCCCCAAGCTACTGTGTCTTATGGAGAGATAAATTCTGATAAATGAGGGAAAGTTATACTTCGGCTCAACCAGGCCTCGCGATAAATAATAAATAAGAATAATGAGGAAATGAGGCTGTCTGGTTTGAAATGTTCCTGAGATCATATACCTTGTGATCTCCACATAACAGTTGGAAATGTTCCTAAGATTATTTATCTGGTGAACTCAACATAACGGTTAGAAATGGTTCTGAGATCATTTACCTCGTGATCTCAACATAATGCATTTCTATTTTTTCTTTTCACTGTCCTTGTAAAAATTGTAAAAATACGAAGTGTGTGAGGCAACTCCAAACTTTAAAGATAGGATTCTTCCCTGTTTGGTAGTCACAACTCCAAACTTTAAAGATAGGATTCTTCCCTGTTTGGTAGTCACAACTCCAAACTTTAAAGATAGGATTCTTCCCTGTTTGGTAGTCACAACTCCAAACTTTAAAGATAGGATTCTTCCCTGTTTGGTAGTCACAACTCCAAACTTTAAAGATAGGATTCTTCCCTGTTTGGTAGTCACAACTCCAAACTTTAAAGATAGGATTCTTCCCTGTTTGGTAGTCACAACTCCAAACTTTAAAGATAGGATTCTTCCCTGTTTGGTAGTCACAGCTCCAAACTTTAAAGATAGGATTCTTCCCTGTTTGGTAGTCAGGAGGGTTCTGATGCATTTCTTGGCTGGGAAAGTCATCTCATTTCTCATTCTATTAAAGGCTCCTTCATTCCAGCAAGCTCTGAATGTGTGAACTATTCAGTCAGCGACAAATTGGATTTGATTAATGAGACAGCACATTTCCTTGGAAAGACTTCATAACAGGCAATAAAGAGCCAAGGAATGGATAACAGTCAGCATTGCGCTTTCTGTGTGGTAACTATTCACTTTTTACCATATGGCATTTGTTTTACATACCCATTCTGTAATATTCTTTGGAATAACCCTTGATGTCCTTCCAATATTCTTATAGTCCAGCTAAAAACTTAATATAAACGTTCCCATTTTGCAAATGCACTCTCTCTAGTATTTAGAAAATTCTTTGGGTAAATGTCAAGAAAACGCTCATTCCATGCAAGCTCACTTTCAGAAATGACAGTAATTTATGAAATTCGGTTTCAGTGGCATGCTTGTGTCAATCTCTCCCTCCCTCTCCCTCTTTTCATATTGTAATTCAAGCCTGCCTCCATTTCAAAGCAGAGGCTATTTGGGGGTTTGTGTATGTGTATGCATTACCATGCTGTAAGAGCTGTGTCATCGGGATGCTGCAGATAAGAACATAAGAACATAAGAAAGTTTACAAATGAGAGGAGGCCATTTGGCCCATCTTGCTCGTTTGGTTGTTTGTAGCTTATTGATCCCAGAATCTCATCAAGCAGCTTCTTGAAGAATCCCAGGGTGTCAGCTTCAACAACATTACTGGGGAGTTGGTTCCAGACCCTCACAATTCTCTGTAAAAAAGTGCCTCCTATTTTCTGTTCTGAATGCCCCGTTACCTAACCTCCATTTGTGACCCCTGGTCCTTGTTTCTTTTTTCAGGTCGAAAAAGTCCCCTGGGTCGACATTGTCAATACCTTTTAGAATTTTGAATGCTTGAATCAGATCACCGCGTAGCCTTCTTTGTTCAAAACTGAATAGATTCAATTATTTTAGCCTGTCTGCATACAACATGCCTTTTAAACCCAGGATAATTCTGGTCACTCTTCTTTGCACTCTTCTAGAGCAGCAATATCCTTTTTGTAACGAGGTGACCAGAACTGAACACAATATTCCAGGTGAGGTCTTACTAATGCATTGTAAAGTTTTAACATTACTTCCCTTGATTTAAATTCAACACTTTTCACAATATTTCTGAGCATCTTGTTGGCCTTTTTTATACCCCCCCACATTGTCTAGATGAAGACATTTCTGAGTCAACATAAACTCCTAGGTCTTTTTCATATATCCCTTCTTCAATTTCAGTATCTACCATGTGATATTTATAATGCACATTTCTATTGCCTGCGTGCAATACTTTACACTTTTCTCTATTAAATGTCATTTGCCATATGTCTGCCTAGTTCTGAATGCTGTCTAGATCATTTTGAATGACCTTTGCTGCTGCAACAGTGTTTGCCACTCCTCCTAGTTTTGTGTCGTCTGCAAATTTAACAAGTTTGCTTACTATACCAGAATCTAAATCATTAATGTAGATTAGGAATAGCAGAGGACCTAATACTGATCCCTGTGGTACACCACTGGTTACCTCACTCCATTTTGAGGTTTCTCCTCTAATCAGTACTTTCTGTTTTCTACAAGTTAACCACTCCCTAATCCATGTGCATGCATTTCCTTGAATTCCTACTGCGTTCAGTTTGAGAATGGATCTTTTATGCAGGACTTTGTCAAAAGCTTTCTGGAAATCTAAATAAACCATGTTGTATGCTTTGCAATTATCCATTGTCGATGTTGCATCCTCAAAAAATTCAAGCAGGTTAGTTAGACACGATCTCACTTTCCTAAACCATGCTGACTGTCTCCCAGGATATTGTTACCATATAGGTAATGTTCCATTTTGGATCTTATTATAGTTTCCATAAGTTTACATATAATAGAAGTCAGGCTTATTGGTCTGTAGATACCTGGTTCGGTTTTGTCTCCCTTTTTGTGGATCGGTATTACGTTTGCAATTCTCCAATCTGTCAGTACAACCCCTGTGTCAAGAGACTGTTGCATGATCTTGGTTAGCGGTTTGTAAATAACTTCTTTCATTTCTTTGAGTACTATTGGGAGGATCTCATCCAGCCCAGGGGGTTTGTTTATTTTAAGAGCTCCTAGTCCCTTTAACACTTTATATACTGTTTATATACTGTATGTGTATGCATTACTGTGCTGTAAGAGCTGTGGCATCGGGATGCTGCATATTGGGGGTTTATATACTGTATGTGTATGCATTACCATGCTTTAAGAGCAGAGGCATCGGATTTTCCAAACAAGCTCACAGACTGGTAAACAGAGATATAGAGAAAACTGACAATGACAGAACCCAGAACCATTCAGCATGATTGCAAATACCATAAAATAGGAAATTGAAAAAAACTGTTTTCTGTTTTACATGTGTCTGTTGTGCTTAATAGAACTGCTAATTTATAGATACAGGTATAAATTACAGCAATCAGGAAAATTGCAAAAAAAAAAAAAGAAAAAGAGTAAAATATTGGTGTTTATGTGTCTCCCCAGCTCTTTCCGCTCATTTCAGAGTCTGTGAGCCCTACACAGACCACAAAGGACGCTATCATTTTGGCTTCCACTGCCCACGCCTCTCTGACAACAAAACCTACATCTTCTGCTGTCACCATAACAACACAGCCTTCAAGTACTGCTGCAACGAGACGGAGTTCCAGAACATCATGCAGATCAACCTAACAGGGACCAGCGACGGCTACGGGCACAAGTAAGTGATGCTGCCCTACATGGGGTATACACCCTCTGTGGTGCTGCTGTTGCCCTACCGCGGGGTGTACATTTATGTTATTTTTATTTTATTTGTTTTTTAGCAGACGCCTTTATCCAAGGCGACTTACAGAGACTAGGGTGTGTGAACAATGCATCAGCTGCAGAGTCACTTACAACTACGTCTCACCCGAAAGACGGAGCACAAGGAGGTTAAGTGACTTGCTCAGGGTCACACAATGAGTCAGTGACTGAGGTGGGATTTGAACCAGGAACCTCCTGGTTACAAGCCTGTTTCTTTAATCACTGTACCACACAGCCTCTGTGGTGCTGCTGCTGCCGTACCACGGGGTGTACACCCCTCTGTGACACTGCTGCTGCCCTCCCGCAGAGTGTACATCCCTCTGTGACGCTGCTGCTACCCTCCCACAGGGTGTACATCCCTCTGTGACACTGCTGCTACCCTCCCACAGGGTGTACATCCCTCTGTGACACTGCTGCTACCCTCCCACAGGGTGTACATCCCTCTGTGACACTGCTGCTACCCTCCCGCAGGGTGTACATCCCTCTGTGACACTGCTGCTACCCTCCCACAGGGTGTACATCCCTCTGTGACACTGCTGCTACCCTCCCACAGGGTGTACATCCCTCTGTGACACTGCTGCTGCCCTCCCGCAGAGTGTACATCCCTCTGTGACGCTGCTGCTACCCTCCCACAGAGTGTACATCCCTCTGTGACACTGCTGCTGCCCTCCCGCAGGGTGTATACCCCTCTGTGACACTGCTGCTACCCTCCCGCAGGGTGTACATCCCTCTGTGACACTGCTGCTGCCCTCCCGCAGAGTGTACATCCCTCTGTGACGCTGCTGCTGCCCTCCCCAGAGTGTACATCCCTCTGTGACACTGCTGCTGCCCTCCCCAGAGTGTACATCCCTCTGTGACACTGCTGCTGCCCTCCCGAGGGTGTACATCCCTCTGTGACACTGCTGCTGCCCTCCCGCAGAGTGTACATCCCTCTGTGACACTGCTGCTGCCCTCCCGCAGGGTGTACATCCCTCTGTGACACTGCTGCTGCCCTCCCGCAGAGTGTACATCCCTCTGTGACACTGCTGCTGCCCTCCCGCAGAGTGTACATCCCTCTGTGACACTGCTGCTGCCCTCCCGCAGAGTGTACATCCCTCTGTGACGCTGCTGCTGCCCTCCCGCAGAGTGTACATCCCTCTGTGACACTGCTGCTGCCCTCCCGCAGAGTGTACATCCCTCTGTGACGCTGCTGCTGCCCTCCCGCAGGGTGTACACCCCTCTGTGACACTGCTGCTACCCTCCCGCAGGGTGTACATCCCTCTGTGACGCTGCTGCTACCCTCCCGCAGGGTGTACACCCCTCTGTGACACTGCTGCTGCCCTCCCGCAGGGTGTACACCCCTCTGTGACACTGCTGCTACCCTCCCGCAGGGTGTACACCCCTCTGTGACACTGCTGCTACCCTCCCACGGGGTGTACACCCCTCTGTGACACTGCTGCTACCCTCCCGCGGGATGTACACCCCTCTGTGACACTGCTGCTGCCCTCCCACAGGATGTACATCCCTCTGTGACACTGCTGCTGCCCTCCTTCAGGGTGTACATCCCTCTGTGACACTGCTGCTGCCCTCCCACGGGGTGTACACCCCTCTGTGACACTGCTGCTGCCCTCCCACAGGGTGTACATCCCTCTGTGACACTGCTGCTGCCCTCCCACAGGGTGTACATCCCTCTGTGACACTGCTGCTACCCTCCCACGGGGTGTACACCCCTCTGTGACACTGCTGCTACCCTCCCGCGGGATGTACATCCCTCTGTGACACTGCTGCTGCCCTCCCACAGGATGTACATCCCTCTGTGACACTGCTGCTGCCCTCCTTCAGGGTGTACATCCCTCTGTGACACTGCTGCTGCCCTCCCACAGGGTGTACATCCCTCTGTGACACTGCTGCTGCCCTCCCACGGGGTGTACACCCCTCTGTGACACTGCTGCTACCCTCCCGCAGGGTGTACACCCCTCTGTGACACTGCTGCTACCCTCCCACGGGTGTACACCCTCTGTGACACTGCTGCTACCTCCCACAGGGTGTACACCCCTCTGTGACGCTGCTGCTACCCTCCCACGGGGTGTACATCCCTCTGTGGCGCTGCTGCTGCCGTACCACGGGATGTACATCCCTCTGTGACACTGCTGCTGCCCTCCCACGGGATGTACATCCCTCTGTGACACTGCTGCTGCCCTCCCACAGGGTGTACACCCCTCTGTGACACTGCTGCTGCCCTCCCACAGGGTGTACACCCCTCTGTGACACTGCTGCTGCCGTCCCACGGGGTGTACATCCCTCTGTGACACTGCTGCTACCCTCCCGCAGGGTGTATACCCCTCTGTGACACTGCTGCTGCCCTCCCACAGGGTGTACATCCCTCTGTGACACTGCTGCTACCCTCCCACAGGGTGTACATCCCTCTGTGACACTGCTGCTACCCTCCCGCAGGGTGTATACCCCTCTGTGACGCTGCTGCTGCCCTCCCGCGGGGTGTACATCCCTCTGTGACGCTGCTGCTGTAATTGCAGCTCTAAAACAGCACCGATAACAAAACAGACAAACACACACACAAACAACTGAGAGAAAGATATTATTCTTTTTTTTTTTACATTTTGTGCAGAAGTGTTAGCATTAAAATATTGACAACCTTTATGATTTGGTACTAAAAGCTGCTAAAAAGATGCACGGCACTAGCACACTAGGATTGTGAAACCTATGAATAATTCATTTTCGATCTCAAGCGCTCACTGTTTGTGTCAGATCAGAACACAATCACGCATGATAAATCTGATCACGCCTGTACAGACTGCCTGCAGTCTTTACAATGGGCTGATACATCTGGTCACTTATTGCCCAGTTTGTATGATATTAAGAAAAACTATAGATACTGGGCATTTTGTTTTCTACAGGTTAGATATGCTGTTTCAATCGCTATAAACTATGCTTTACTGCAGATTTACTGTGTCCTATATTGCTAAAAGTGATGGATCATTTTGACTATCTTGAAAATTGCAAACAAAACTGCCAATTTAACCTGTGGATGTTTTAAACATACTTGACATGATTGTCCACGGAGTAGCGTTCCCCCCACTAGGTGGGCTGCGCTTCACTGTTGAACAGAACCCCCAGATTTTTATTTTTCTCAGCTACTGTAATGTTTGATTGCACCTGCAAGTTGCATTCCTTAAGCAGTACAGGCAGCTTCATGAATATGTAATGGAGCGATAACTGCCTCCAAGTTGAGCTCTGTTTTAATTACAGTGTCGCAGCGTTTCCTTACAGACAGAAACAGGTGTTATTTACAATGAACAGATGCGAGCAAGACAGAAACTGTGATTAGAATAGAGCTTTCTCAAAGAGCCTGCAGTAGTAATGTCAGGGTCAGTGTTGCAGCACACTGTATGCAGGTTCACAAATATTTTTTTGAATTGCACTTCAGAGAGTACGTTTGTTAAAATCTAATCACCTGATACCACTGCTGTTGCATGCTTTGTTCCATATTGTATTATATTAGTAAAGTCACTCTCGTCACAGTGTATTAAGGAGGTGAAAACTCCAGTATCAACCATATTCCACCCTCCTCCTCCTAAACAGTTTCCAATACCCAGTATTGATACTTGGGTGCTTTTGGATACCTGCACGCTCAAATGCAATAATAGTGAGGCTAATTCCATTCCTCACAGTATCCTGTGTTGGCACATTCCTATTTCAGTGCAGTAATTGGCGCTGTCATCCTAATTCTGTTTATTAAATGTCCCCACATTTCATTAAATAGGACTCTGCTGGCATTTACCGTGGAGTTTGTTATTAACAGGAAGCTTCCCTGCCAGGGTGCTTATTGAGGAGGCCCCACTGCAATCTCAGAGGGGATGTTTCTCATGAAAGCCTTGTCTCCAGTAAACAAGGCCTGAAACTAGCAAGGATTCAAACGCTTTTATTATTCACTGAAATAACTCGCAAGTCAAAAGCTTTTAACAGGCTTACACTAGTGTGGTTCAGACTCTTTTCTTTTGTGTTTTGTTTCTAATGTGCATTTCATAATTTAAGGGTAAAATAAATATTATTTATATAATACATGTTATTATTCTGTGTCCTTAGTGATGCAAATGTTTAGATCTATTACAGTATTAAATGTTATACTGTAACTCTAAACTTAAACCTAACTTCCCTACCTTAACCCTTTTCTGATACAATTGTGTACTTACATACACTACCGTTCAAAAGTTTGGGGTCACTTAGAAATTTCCTTGTTTTCGAAAGAAAAGCACATTTTTTGTCTATTAAAATAACATCAAATTGATCAGAAATACAGTGTTGTAAATGACTATTGTAGCTGGAAACGGCTGATTTGTAATGGAATATCTACATAGGCGTACAGAGGCCCATTATCAGCAACCATCAGTCCTGTGTTCCAATGGCACGTTGTGTTTGCTAATCCAAGTTTATCATTTTAAAAGGCTAATTGATCATTAGAAAACCCTTTTGCAATTATGTTAGCACAGCTGAAAACTGTTGTGCTGATTAAAGAAGCAATAAAACTGACCTTCTTTAGACTAGTTGAGTATCTGGAGCATCAGCAATTGTGGGTTCGATTACAGGCTCAAAATGGCCAGAAACAAAGAACTTTCTTCTGAAACTCGTCAGTCTATTCTTGTTCTGAGAAATGAAGGCTATTCCATGCGAGAAATTGCCAAGAAACTGAAGATCTCGTACAACGCTGTGTACTACTCCCTTCACAGAACAACGCAAGATGGCTCTAACCAGAATAGAAAGAGAAATGGGAGGCCCCGGTGCACAACTGAGCAAGAGGACAAATACATTAGAGTGTCTAGTTTGAGAAACAGACGCCTCACAGGTCCTCAACTGGCAGCTTCATTAAATAGTACCCAAAAACACCAGTCTCAACGCCAACAGTGAAGAGGCGACTCGGGATGCTGGCCTTCTAGGCAGAGTTGCAAAGAAAAAGCCATATCTCAGACTGGCCAATAAAAAGAAAAGATTAAGATGGGCAAAAGAACACAGACACTGGACAGAGGAAGATTGGAAAAAGTGTTATGGACAGATCGAATCTAAGTTTGAGGTGTTCGGATCACAAAGAAGAACATTCGTGAGACGCAGACCAAATGAAAAGATGCTGGAGAAGTGCTTGATGCCATCTGTCAAGCATGGTGGAGGCAATGTGATGGTCTGGGGGTGCTTTGGTGGTGGTAGAGTGGGAGATTTGTACAGGGTAAAAGGGATCTTGAAGAAGGAAGGCTATCACTCCATTTTGCAACGCCATACCCTGTGGACGGCGCTTGATTGGAGCCAATTTCTTCCTACAACAGGACAATGACCCAAAGCACAGCTCCAGACTATGCAAGAACTATTTAGGGAAGAAGCAGTCAGCTGGTATTCTGTCTATAATGGAGTGGCCAGCACAGTCACTGGATCTCAACCCTATTGAGCTGTTGAGGGAGCAGCTTGACCGTATGGTACGTAAGAAGTGCCCATCAAGCCAATCCAACTTGTGGGAGGTGCTTCAGGAAGAATGGGGTGAAATCTTTTCAGATTACCTCAACAAATTGACAACTAGAATGCCAAAGGTCTGCAAGGCTGTAATTGCTGCAAATGGAGGATTCTTTGACAAAAGCAAAGTTTGAAGGACACAATTATTATTTCAATTAAAAATCATTATTTCTAACTTTGTCAATGACTATATTTCCTATTCATTCTGCTATATTTCCTATTCAAACTCATTTCATGTATGTGACCCCAAACTTTTGAACGGTAGTGTATATTGTGCATAAAGATTTACACATGAAGTACATTGTAACTATGCATAATAACATTGTAATTGTGTGTAAGTACACATGTATTTACTAAGTAACTACAATGTAAACACACAGTAATTAGAGACACTTCATGTAAAATGTTACCAATATCTTTCTGTTGAATACAAATGAATACAAACAAGGCAATTTTTGTCACTGAATGCAATATTGCATTTGTCCCAGTAAAGGGTTAATGTAGATGTTCTCGATCTACAATTTCTAGTCTTTTTTAATATCCCCCTGTGTTTATTTCCTTTTCTTTTGAAGCCTTTTAGGTGGGAAACGCTTTCACACTGGTTGCTGAGCGATATCATGTACCAGTTTCATGTATATATGAAATATATATATATATATATATATATATATATATATATATATATATATATATATATATATATATATATATATATATATATATAAGGTAAATGACAGCTCACTGTACAGCGAGTTTAATGAGAATTGCAGGGGGTAAGTTGTTGTTGATTTGATGCAGCTGTTGTAATAAAAGAAGTAGCTTTTTGGACATGTCTGTGATTCAGCCAGCACAATACTCGTCCTCTCCAACCTTTTCAATGGTAGCTGTTAACGTGGTTTTTTAATTAAAGTTATATATACAATTCAGTCACAGTAATTTCGGCTCTTGCAGAGAATGCACGTTTTTTAATTAAAGATACATGTACGATTCAGTTACAGTGATTCCAGCTCCTGAAGAAAATGCACGTTTTTTAATTAAAGATATATGTACAATTCAGTCAAAGTAATTCCAGCTCCTGAAGAGAATGCACGTTTTTTAATTAAAGATACGTGTACGATTCAGTTACAGTGATTCCAGCTCCTGAAGAGAATCCATGGTTCTGTGGAATAAAATGAGGAACCAAAGATCAGAGCAGCATTCCAAGCTATTGGCAAAACCCTGTTCTCTATTTAAGATGCTGCAATCGGGGCACAGACCAGGTCATGTTGTGAGGGGAATGAATCCTTGTATATTAGAGAGGCTGGTAGAATCTGTGGCCTAATTTAAATCCAAGGCAACTCTCTAATCCTTAACATGTAACTTCAAGGAGCACGAGTCTGGGATAAATGATTTCCCTCTCATGAAATCGATAAGCTGTTTCCCATACCAGTCCTGTGCAAGCCTGTACCAAACAGCACATGCATTCTCTCAGGATTGCTTCCTCTCTTGTAATCCTTTGAAATCTCACAGTCTGGCTGTTCACAGCAGTGGATTACATTGCAGAACAACAATGGTGTATCATTGAATCTGACCTCTTCAGGTTACTGTAGTACAACTATGATTTACAATGATCCTGCTTCCGAGTGCTCTGTCTGAGGAGCGTAGCCTTCCCATCTCATCTTTAAAATCTAGCCTGTCTTGGGAAACAAACTGTGTGCGCTAGTTTACACAACTCTGTTCAATTTGTAATCCAAAATAAACATCTAGAGCCGTTTAATCATATACATTCTGTCATGTAAACAATTGCCACTCCTGACACAAAGCAACACAAGTCTCTATCGTCAGTATGGGCAGGGACTCTTACTTTCATTAGCCATATGGTACACCAGTGGAATGACATGACCAGTGACTCACCAGACTGCCTTGAGCTTCATCCAGTTCACACCAGGTAGCTGTTCCCTGCAGTGGGGTGGAGGTGGGAGTTCATAGCCTTGGTTTCTTTGAACACGAAGAGAGGACCTAGCACCAAAAGTATCTTACAAGTAATTCAAATCTTACAAGTAATTCAAAAGTCAAAATATTCACTGAAGGATTCAAAATGGTGTCTCTAGTGCATTGTTTGTTACAATGCACTATCATAAACAATTTTGTTTTTTTTCTTTCACACAAAAAAAAAAAAAAAAAATTTGGTGAAAAGACCTTGACGGCCCAAAGCAGGGGGTGTCTAATCCCGGTCCTGGAGGGCTATTCCACTCCAGGTTTTACAGGTAAAATGAGATAGTGAACCACTAAAGGGTCTGGATGGAGACTTAATTGGTTCAATTAAAGTTTAGAACAGGGTTGGAAGAAAGACTTTGCCAGCCACCACCATGCGTTTTTGCTTTGTTTCCCCTTTTCTAGTAACTACAGCGCCCTGGTTGGAGTGTGGATCTACGGCTTTTTCATCATGGTGCTGCTTGCCTTGGACTTTCTGTACTACTCTGCCATGAACTATGAACTGTGCAGGTACTACTTAGTGAAGTGGGGGTTCGGGGGCCGGTGGCTGAAGCAGGGGCAGAGCCAGTGGAGCAGCCCGGTCCAGGGGTCCAGCCAGCCCCCCTCACAGCCCCCCCAAGCATCCCAGACGAGGCACAGCCTGAAGCCAGAAGCACAGAGCCCCACCCTCATGTCCTTCCAGAGTTCCACAGCCTGGTAAGCACACCCCTCACACTTCACTTCAGGGCCCTTACAAACGTTTATACATTTTGCAGTTTTCCCACACCTTTCACATGGTTATCCGACACATCATTTACAATGCTTTACAATACTTATGTATGCTTTACCATACTTTATTACGCAAGCCTTTAACTATGGCAACTTTTATAAGGGTAATCAAAAAGGAGTATGGTTTGTACATTCTTACAAATGTTGAAAATGATGAAAAATAACACCCAAAGAAAGTCAAACAACTGGTAATTATGTTTTTTTAGAAGTTTTTTTTTTCATTGTATTACTTTACCCCTCCTCTAACTTTAACTGCAACCTATATTCATTATTATTAGCAATTGTTGCTCGGAAACAGATAAAAAGCACAATGCAGGGTGCCCTTAGTAAATCCTGGTAACGAGCACCTGGTTAATAGAAAGCGTGACCTGTGGAAAGGACACCTCGGAGAATACTTTACTCTGTTGTTTCATTTGAAATGCCAGCAGGAATGGGGACTGGAGCTGAAAACCAGGACATCAGGAGAACTTGCAACTCTGTGCTCTCCTGATTTCAGTGTCTGTTCCAGTGTGCCTCTAATGCAACCCTGCGTTCTCCTGATTTCAGTGTCTGTTCCAGTGTGTCTCTAATGCAACCCTGCGCTCTCCTGATTTCAGTGTCTGTTCCAGTGTGCCTCTAATGCAACCCTGCGCTCTCCTGATTTCAGTGTCTGTTCCAGAGTGCCTCTAATGCAACCCTGCACTCTCCTGATTTCAGTGTTTGTTCCAGTGTGCCTCAAATGCAACCCTGCGCTCTCCTGATTTCAGTGTTTGTTCCAGTGTGCCTCTAATGCAACCCTGCGCTCTCCTGATTTCAGTGTCTGTTCCAGTGTGCCTCTAATGCAACCCTGCGCTCTCCTGATTTCAGTGTTTGTTCCAGTGTGTCTCTAATGCAACCCTGCGCTCTCCTGATTTCAGTGTTTGTTCCAGTGTGTCTCTAATGCAACCCTGCGCTCTCCTGATTTCAGTGTTTGTTCCAGTGTGTCTCTAATGCAACCTTGCGATTCTTGCAGCTCTGGAGGATTCGGAGGCTGTGTGTGTAAATATCACCTGTAATTGTTGGCCTGAGGTACAATACTGACAGAGGATGACAGAGGAAGCATACAAGGACAGAGGGACTGCCAAGTGAAAATGCAATTTCTCCGATGCGTTATACCCTGTTTATCATTTCCAGGTTCATCATTATTATAATGATTTTCTTTTCAGTTTTTTAAATATATATATTTTTATAGTAGAAGAGGATTCTGGTGAAGCAAATAACATAACCATATTATAAACAAACATGGCATAACTGTGGGAAAACTGCAAAAATATTATGCAAAAAATACTGTGGTAAAATTTTATAAGGGTACCTGCAGCATTCTTATTGTAGAGTTCTACAAACCCCTGTGTGGTGCAACGCAGTGTTCTGCACAGTTGAATCCCCTGCTGTGAGAGAATTTATTCTAACATGCTAAAGGAACCCTGTCTCATGATTTGCTCTGCTATCATCCCTAACTATTAAACACTCAATAGTGCTATATTAAGAAATGTTAAAAAAAAACCTTAACAGATTCAATGACATTAAAGTAAGAAAGTGAGGAACAGCAGTGGCGCCTTTTTATTTAACAAACCATACTGTACAACATTAACGTGCATAACCATTAGATAGACCAGCTGGCAATACCCTAAATTAATACAGTCCATATGGGAATGTGATCATTATGAATCCTGGATTTCAGGCTGGATTTCCATGCAGCTGGTTGTCTTGATATAGCTGCACCTCAAGCGTTCTGAAGCAGCTGTGGCAGGGTGGGCAGGGAATTCCACCATGAATACTGAAAGGATTACCGTGGAATCTGTTTGATCTTCATTGTCTCAGATTGCCTTTGCCAACATGGCTCATGTGATGCCGGGCAGGTATACACGCAGCCAGACTGGCAGAATGGAGTTAGATGTGACATACCTGTCACATGCATGTGAATGCAATTGTGCAGTTCTCTGATGAAACTGTGAATTGGTGAAAAATGTAAGTAGATTAAAAGATTGCATTTTTATTAAAAAAATATTTTTTGCAGTGAATACTATTGTATAGTCATGCATACTTCACTCACTAATCTACTCATTCAAACAGTGAATACTATTGTATAGTCATGCATACTTCACTCACTGCTCTTGTTTTCTATATGAGCTTTATTGTGTATATCCAGTGCTCTTCATTTCAGCAGTAGGTAAAGATCTAGAAAAGCACAGCATGACTATGACTGCTATACCACAGGTTTCATTAATGAACTGAGGAAACGGAATCTAAGAAGTTTCCATTCATTCCTGTCTCCATGGATCCATAGTGATGTTTGTTAATCAAACAGTACTGTGTCCTCTTATTGCAAGAATCCCAATGAAAGTGAATGGCAGGTAGATTTCACTTGTCACATAATGTACAATAACATCCCAACACCTCCATTTTCCATGACAGCAGTATGCTGTGTGATGTCCACTGTATTACTGAATCATGTGTTTTTCAACCTGATTGCAGGGTAGTTTATAGTATTGGGATGGCCCAGTATTGTTACTCATTGCAGGGTAGTTTATAGTATTAGGATGGCTCAGTATTGTTACTCATTGCAGGGTAGTTTATAGTATTAGGATGGCTCAGTATTGTTACTCATTGCAGGGTAGTTTATAGTATTGGGATGGCCCAGTATTGTTACTCATTGCAGGGTAGTTTATAGTATTGGGATGGCTCAGTATTGTTACTCATTGCAGGGTAGTTTATAGTATTAGGATAGCTCAGTATTGTTACTCATTGCAGGGTAGTTTATAGTATTAGGATGGGTCAGTATTGTTACTCAATGCAGGGTAGTTTATAGTATTGGGATGGCCCAGTATTGTTACTCATTGCAGGGTAGTTTATAGTATTAGGATGGCTCAGTATTGTTACTCATTGCAGGGTAGTTTATAGTATTGGGATGGCCCAGTATTGTTACTCATTGCAGGGTAGTTTATAGTATTAGGATGGCTCAGTATTGTTACTCATTGCAGGGTAGTTTATAGTATTGGGATGGCTCAGTATTGTTATTCATTGCAGGGTAGTTTATAGTATTAGGATGGCCCAGTATTGTTATTCATTGCAGGGTAGTTTATAGTATTAGGATGGCTCAGTATTGTTATTCATTGCAGGGTAGTTTATAGTATTGGGATGGCTCAGTATTGTTATTCATTGCAGGGTAGTTTATAGTATTAGGATGGCTCAGTATTGTTACTCATTGCAGGGTAGTTTATAGTATTGGGATGGCTCAGTATTGTTATTCATTGCAGGGTAGTTTATAGTATTAGGATGGCTCAGTATTGTTACTCATTGCATGGTAGTTTATATTGGAGTTGCTTGTTTTTCAGTAAAGTCTGCCATGCAATTAAACCAGACAAATGAAACGGCTGTGTTTACATTTCCAACATATCTTAATCAGCTGTCACAAATCAAAGGCAAAGTGAAAACCAGCGAATGAATATCAAATTGAATGTCCAAAAGAATCTTGTCAACGCGAAATGAACTGTAACCTCGGGATGACAAGGCCGCTGCACAGGGAATCTGACAACGTCCTTTAGTCCAAAAAGCCAGATGCTGTGGTTTTGAAACCAAAGACCAGCATCTGTGTTTAGAGTTAAACAGTATTGTACAGGCAACTATATTTTGTCATTGTGTGAGTGTAAAAGCCTTCGACATGCAGTTTTATTGATTCATTTATTTTTCAACAGGGTTTAATGCCAAAACTGCAGGCTAGCAGCTAATCTGAGCTGGTGGATGTGTCTTTTAGCTTACAGTTAGTTATCCATGAAATATAAAATCAAACTAATAGTAAATATTTACTAGAGTAAATAGCCTCCCCTGAGCTTGCAGGTTAGGGTTAGGGTTAGGGTTAGGTGCAGTGAATGATATCACACCGATCAGGGTTAGGGTTAGGTGCAGTGAATGATATCACACCGATCAGGGTTAGGGTTAGGTGCAGTGAATGATATCACACCGATCAGGGTTAGGGTTAGGTGCAGTGAATGATATCACTCCGATCAGGGTTAGGGTTAGGGTACGGGTCCATAAAGGATCATTACAAGCTGATAATCTTTCATTTTTTAAGGCAGTTGTTTGATTGCACGCACATCTCAAATGCGTGCCCACTCCTAGAGAGAAGAAAGAGCTTCTCACCTATTTGAAACATGAAGATGAATGTGAACAGTGTCTCAGAGGAACTGTATCATTTGATTTACTGTGTGTAATAAAGTAGAGACTGGGTCCTGAGGTAAATATCAAGGGTTCTTAATTAAAGCCTGCAAGAGATTCAGTACCTTTTTAATATAATGAGCAGCACCTTTGCAATCATATTGGTTATGTTCCCTGTAGGCTTTTACAGGCTGCGTTTCTCTGAGCCCTGTTAGAACAACATTGGAAGAAGATAAATCAGTGGGGAATATTTTCAAAGTCTTTGGCCAGCCTGCCATTTAATAATCCTCCCCAGGACAGTTTCATGCATATCAATCTTTATTTTTCCTTTAGAAAAAAAATAAAAACATTCCTCAACAATGAATGAGTTAAAGCTTCGTGAAAACATCCGTTTTTAGGAGGACGGGAGCTCCTTTGCTCTGAAGCAACACGTACAGCAGATTCATTAGCTGCATGTAGAAGGATTCAGTCACGTCCAGATGTACCCTCATATACACCCAGATGTGCCATCAAGCAGCTCCGCAGTGATGTGTGTGGGCTTGCTGGAATGTCAGAGGTGCCTTTGTGTAGATGAGCTGTTAGATGAGGTACCATCTGTTTTGCGGATGCCAATGCCCCCTTGGTACTTGTGGAAGGAGGGTAACGATGTTAATCATAGTGTACCGTGTCTCTTCACCCCCCTGCATGCACACGTGGCACACAGGGCCGTTAATACAAGAATGCAAGGGTTTAAAATCCACGTGTTTCCTATTGTTAGATGGACCTGTGATAAGACTGCTGGTACTGATAAGATGTACACAGATATAGCTCTTAAACCCTTGGTTACTCACAGGGCTGTTCTGCAGTGACGGCTGTACTGCTGCTTCATGTCACCAAAGCCATGTGTTACTTTGGAAATCATCAGAATTACAGTAGGAACATGAGGTGGTGACGAACGAGAGGAGGCCATCCAGCACACCAGTGCTCGCATAGCTCCCACTAGCTGATTGATCCCAGTTCTTTGTCTAACTGGTTCTTAATGGATCCTGATATTTCGGCACAAAAGTGGTGTTCTGTGGTCCAGCTCTCTTTTAGGATATTTAAAAACTTCACTGAAGTCTCCTTTAACCCTGCTTTGTTCTAGATTAAATAAATTCAGTCCTAGTCAGCCTACTGTATGTTTATATAGTGCCTGTACTTTATGTGTAAATGTTTTTGCACGCTATAACCCTAACCCTAACCCTAACCCTAACCCTAACTCTACAGTAACCCTTTCCTGATACAATTGTGCACTTACATATATTGTGCAAAAAGACATGTTAAGCATGCAAGTATGCACAATAACATTGTAATTGTGTGTAAGTACACATGAATTTCTAGGTAATTAATATGTGAATTCAAGTAATTAGACACTTAATATAAAGTGTGACAGACATTTATGTGTGTTTTTGGCACCCCTGATAAAGCTCCCTCTTTTTTTCTGAATTCGGTGAAAGGCGGGAGATTCCCATGGCATTAATATCGCTTGAGATGTTCAGTTTCGCGAATTTCTAATTAAATGTACAAAAAAGGCAAAAAAATACGTGCAATGTGTATGTGCGTAGACATGCCTTTGCTGTCTGAACCTGCCATCCAGTTTACCTACCTGCCTGCTTGATGAAGGCATTAAACAAACACTGTAGAGGGGAGATGCCCATGTCATTACTGTCCCTTGAATAAGAGTGTGAAGCTTCATATCGCAGGCATTTCTAATGTACAAGAAAGACCATATGGCAAGTCTTAATTGATAGCAATGCAAACCCTAGCGATCCTTGGCACCTGTGTGGGCGGATGGTGAGGGTGTCTGTGTTCTGTGTCCATCATGTACTCAGCTAGCAGGTTTGCTGCTGAATCTATTGCAAGCTGTATTTTCTGTGGCCGGAGGTGCAAGGGTAGGCCTGCCGATTCCCAGTATAATAACAGACTTACGACTGTAACATTCATGTACATACATATAGTTCAGCATTTTTTTCCGGTTTCATGCAACACACATGTTGTGCTTAAACCTCACAAGGTGTGTTACAGTCCAGCTGTTGTTTCACCTTCTCCACCGTCCTTACCTGGGAGCAGTATCACTGCAATGCTTCACTAAGCTCTCGCTCTCTCAGACTGAGAGGAACTGCACCAGCCAGTCCTGAACAATCTAAAGGGCGGTGCTTAATAAGTGATATTTACTAAAGGGATCATAACACTGTGATGCTGAAGTCATTTACCTACATTTGATACAGCCTTCCCTGAGCGTTTCTTAAAAGAGCGTACTGTACAGTGTCCATGTTTCACAGGGTGTTATGTTTATCCTTCAAAGGGCATACGTATGTTGACTTGATTCAGACTGAGAGTATATTGTTAGATGTACAGACTTTGAGGGATTCTTGATCAATGTTTACTGTTGTAACAGCATGTTATGTGTCGACACAGAATGTTACTAAGTGCTCTGAACACCTCCCATCACTGGGTCTGCAAAGCTCAAATCTACAGCATTCACTTTTGTTTTGTTTGTTTTGCAGAAAGGCGAAGCACAGCGATGAAAATGGACAACAAAAGCAGTTCTAGGATGCCTGTGTGTCGAGTGGAAAGCAGCGTAGGAGGTTAGAAGAAGCTACAGCTTGTAGATGCCGGTGGAGACGTCCACTGGACTACTGTGACGGCAGCGTCGCGAGTGTAACCTGTAATCAGTGTGAATGTGGTGTGTGAGCAGTAGAGTTTGTGTAGATGACATACCTGTGCGCTGTTTCCATCGTGTGGTCTTATTGAATCTGTGCCCCATCTCAGACAAGACAAGCAGCGTTAGAGTGTAGAGGCTGCAAACGCCTGTTCTGTGGGTATTTATAGAAGAAGCTACTTCTGCAATCAGGCCATGAAACATAAACTCTGTCACACATCCATTTAGTTTAATTTGTATTTATTTATAGATTATTGTGAACTGTATTTATTTATAGATTAATGTGAGCAGTATTTATCCATGACATACTTTTTTAGTCAAATCCTACGCCATATGAATGATTTGAAAATTGAAGTTGGGTAGATATAGGTCACTATACCCAGACTCCTGATTAAACATGACATTATTTACCCAGGGTTGTTAAAGAAGAACACTAACAGCCAGCATTACCAGAGTAGACAATCAAGAAGAGTGGTGCATCGTATTCCCATGCATTCGCAAACATAAAGTCCTTTAGAGAAAGTCTTCAGACTCGGGTTTGAGGAATGATGTGATTGGGCCCAGCCTTGCAGGAGTAGTTACCATGTTAGAGCAGACACCTTTGTGAATTACACTGTTATTGCAGTCAATCAAGAAATACAGCACCTGTGTTACTTTCCTGTTCTATGGCAGCTTTCAATCCAAGATGCAGTAACTAAGCAAGTATTATTAATATGAATTTCATAATGTGTCCTTCATAACACAGCAGCCTGACCTATTCCTTATGGCTAATCAGCAATTCTAAACACAAGGTAAGGGAAAATGTAACTTGCAGTCTGTACAGCAGTTGCTCTCAGCTTTAGATATGTTCAGTGAGTTTTGCGTATACAGCCTTCCTATTTCAAGCGCTCCAACATGCAAACTTTATTTTACCATTTAAAAAAAAAAAATGCAGAGCAGCATCTGGGCACCAGATGAACCCTGAGTGGAGCTGAAGGAGGTGTAAGCAACCACCTGAAGGGAGATGTTTGGGATTGTTTGCTCAATCAGTAAATGTAATACTGCAGCCTCCTCTGCGCTGAGTTAGCAAGCTTAATGCAACTTGAAAAGGCTCTGTTGTAAAGGGAGATGCAAACTTCCTTGATACTTGCAAAAGGTTATTTTACAAAAAGAAATTCATTGTCTGATTTTCTTGGTGTTACAAGCTCTACTCTGGCAGAGCATGCTCCCTGGAGAGTCAGTGTAGCTCTGCATCTCTGAGCAAGCTAGTGGTGTTTAAGAGAAATGTGATGAAGCAAACTGTTGTGTGCTCCCCCCTCTCCCCCCCCCCCCCCCCCCGTTTGTAAAACTGTTATTAGCGATGATACAGTGGTTATACTGACAACATGCAAACATGCAAATAGAGAAGAACCAATGGAGAAAGGGACCCAGTGAACTCTTCTACATATAGTAACATATAGTTCATTTCCAATGCACAGCTCCAATCCAATGCAGCACATATCTCTTTACAATCGTACCTTGCACAAGATGTCACATTTGTCCCTGCTTGTTAGGAGGAAAAATTACTAAATAAAGACTGGGGTGTTGCCTCATACTGTACTTGACTATAGAGTTATTGTCTTTGTATTCGATTCTTGCACCAGAGGGTGTGGCGATTGTACACCCGAGAACATAGCAAAGCAAGGTATGAGGGATGGCACAAGCCGTTTTCAGTGGGGTTGTCACTCGTCATGTGCTGTTGGTCAGGTTTGCAAAGAGTTCACATTTTGGACCGTGATGTCCGAATGCTGTTGTTTTTTAATGAGAGAATGATCTGAGCTCAGTTACAGCCAGGTAAAAGATACTGTACCCTGACTGGTCGAGACGCTTTCAGCAACATGCAAGACAAAAGTTTTTCTCACCTGCTCACCTGCTGTGTGCATTTAAGATCAGGGAATCTTTCACAATCTTTAGTTCTGATCCCAGACAGAGAAGGCACCACCCTAATTAAGAGCAATTTCCAATAGCTGGAGCTGTTCATGCATGCACAGTTAGGGGCTTTCATCATGGTGCAGTGCAAAGCTGGCTTATTAGGTGGAAAAGATCAAGGTTCAGCACAAGCTGCTGTTATTGCCGGAGGTCCCTTTGGATAAATAATAATCACAAATGTTTGTGCAGAGCTACAGGCTACATGATCATAGAAAAATAAAGTGTATGCAAGAGCCAAAATATAAATAAATGAGATGTAATGTAATGAGAATTCCTGAAATGTTTTAACTTGTCTAACCCTGCTTCCAGCACAGTGTCTTAGATATGCATACTGTAGCAGTGCCTGGTGACTAAATAGCTACAAAAGGGATAATTCAAAGGAATCCAAGAAACTGCCTTCTGTTGTCTTGCGAGTTCGTAGCTTCAACGGCAGGCAAAGAACTGAAGTTCAACGGGTCCACGTGTCAAACCCCTCTGAGTTGCAGCGTTTATGTGCCTATAGCTTGATTTGATTAGCCTATACCCTGATAAGCCACAGCTGGATTCTGTTTAGAGCATTTTACAGCACTGGGGGAAATCCCTGCATTGCATCAGCCACCTGTTTGTGGTTATACAGAATTGAACGTGGCTGATGCAATCCCGGTGGAATCCCTGATGCTGTAAAATGCTCAGGTCAAAATCCAGCTGTGGTTTATTCCAGTGCGCTATACAGTAGGTCAACCAATCAACTTCATTGTGTCCTATATAAAGGAGCACTCCTATTGGTGCACACCTCGAGTTCTCCTTGCAAACACACAGAAAAGCACAAGCGCGCACACACACACGCTGTAGATGCTACTTTTTAATGTATTTATTGTTGAGCTCAGTAGCATAGTATGTGCATACAATGCTGATATACACCTACCAGTCTCACTTAATAACAAACACACAGAGGGAAAGGAGCCCATCACTTGTAAATTACCATCGTTCCTCATTGACGTGTAAAAATGCGCAATTTTCAACTTTAAACATGCTCCTTTCCTTGAATCTAAAGTCCCTGTTGCTCTTTATGGCTATACTGTACATGTAGTATATTGTAATGCTTATACTAAGAGTGGGGACGCACTGTATTGATATCGATAAGGAAGTTGCATTGCTAACAGTTGCCTTACAGCTGATCTACACCTGTACCCAATAGCTTTGTAGTGGCTGCTACTGTACATGTTCCGGGTACATTGTTAATACAAGTCTAATACTGTATATGTTTTATTACTAGATAGAATGTACAGTTCGAGTTTAATTGTAATTGCACTTGTTACATTTGTATCGTTACAACAGGGAGGAATAAAGTATATATCTTTTCCATTGTGTTTAAATGCTTGGAGTCTCTCTCTCTCTCTCTCTCTCTCTCTCTCTCTTTCTCTGTAGATCTTTCTCTGTACATTGAAAAAACATTGAAAAAACATTCCTGATCACCTTTTATCTGTTGTTAGTAAACTGTGACTGGCCTACCCTGATGAAAAGAGAGAGGACAAGGGATATAAAATTGATTAATGGCTATTTCTTTACCCGGTGCTTTGTGGGATAGCAAACGATTCAGTACCGTCAGCCAATCAGCATCCATTTCTCACAGAATGACTATGTGAGCCCGCTGTGACATCAGCCCACCAGCTGTGATCAATCAAATCAATCCAGCCCTTGTCATTGTCATGTGACAAAACCTCAGTGTTTTCAAGGGGTTCCCAGTCATGTGTACAAACTTTCAAATATCTAGTATTTTCTTAGAAGCAACAAGTGTTGTCTGTTTAACATCACCACCAAAAGAACACTAAACCAGCTCAGTGTTTCTCTCATAATCCCAGGGTATTGTATGCTAACAGTATGTGCATTTTATGCTGACAAACGATTCCTGTGGAGGTCCTTGCAAAACTGTCAAGCGGGCCGCCAGTCTCTTTGTTATTGAAGGGACAGAGGCATAATGGGAGGTCAATATCAGCGAATGAGGTAAAAGAAGCTGTGCAACACCTGGAATGGATGAAAGCAGGTGAGAGTGGAAGATAAGGACTGCTGACAGAGATGGAAGGTAGAGGCATTGCCATTTAAACAAAGACAAGCCATAGCAGCAAACAAAAGAGGACACACGTCAAGACAGACACAAAGTGACTGCCGATGCTGCAAGGGGGAAAACAATTCATCACGTCTGCACTGAAAATAGACCACAAAAAGCAATCATTATCGCTCAGAAAAAAATATATAAAACGAAAAAATGAATAGATGCAGTTATTGTTTAACCAGCATGAGACCGGTCTTGAAGAGGAATTGCTTTATTGAGATTGTATTTAAAACTTCTGTCGTCTGGAGAGACTCCTGAGCTGCAACAGCTTGTTTCCAAGAGTGTCCTGGATAGAGCAAGCTGCCCCTCATACACACTGACACCATACACAGTAAACAGAGAGGACACTTCTCACAGTAATGACAAGGTGTTGGTTGTTTTACTGAAACTAACAAATGAGAGAAGCTTAGTCGAGTCTATTTGATCCTCCTGACATTGTTCTTTCTAACTCCCTGTTTAAATATCTATTCACTTCTTGAAATTGTCCAACTTTTTCTTTTTTTCACTTGTGTAGACTCAGGAGCGAGGCTGTAGCCATCCCCTCCATTTTCTATTAGTCTGATAATCTTTATCACCTTCCCCTGCACCCATTACATCTCCACAGGCAGCCAGACAATCAGACCTCCATGACAGCGCTGGCAGCCTCACCCTGAAAACCTCTTCTAATAATGCTTCTGCTATAAATATACACAGCAACGCAAAACTGTCATTTCTTCGCCTAATTCATTTTAAAAAGGACTAATTGCTTTGATTGATACCGTCTTTCCGGATAATGTAATAAAGATGTTCACTAATACATTGCATGCAACGGCCTCAACCGGAACATTTTCTATTTGAGAAGCTTGCAATTATATTACAAGTCATCATGATTAATAGTTTTACAGCTGCAGGTCAGTGGCAGTTGGAAAGCCTATCCGCGCAATTCAATTAATTCAGGGGTGGTACTGGTCTTTGTTCCAGACTTGTTCCAAATTGTTTAATGGAACCAGGGGTGTCAAACTCAGCTCCTGGAGGGCCGCGGTGTCTTCTGGCATTCGTTCCACCCCAGCTCTCAATTACTTAATTGGTCTAATTATTTAATGAACTGGAGACATTTAACACTTCTCTTCAGGCCTCAAAAAGTTTCATAGGTAGTGAACCTTGAATCAAGTGCATTTTTAAAACCATCAACTGTAAAAGACCTAAAAAAATATTAAATATGTCAAATTGAACAAATAATTAGATCAATGATGTTAATTGAGAGCTTAAGTTGGAATGAAAACCAGAAGACCCTGCAGCCCTCGAGGACTGGAGTTTGACACCCCTGATCCCGACCCTGTTAAACCTGGAGCGGAATGGCCCTCCAGGACCGAGATTGGACACTCCTGAATTCAATTATTTTAGTCTGTCTGCATACGACATGCCTTTTAAACCCGGGATAATTCTGGTCGCTCTTCTTTGCACTCTTAATAGAGCAGCAATATCCTTTTTGTAACAAGGTGACCAGGACTGAACACAATATTACAGGTGAGGTCTTACTAATGCATTGTAAAGTTTTAACATTACTTCCCATGATTTAAATTCAACACTTCTCACAATATATCCGAGCATCTTGTTGGCCTTTTTTATAGCTTCCCCACATTGTCTAGATGAAGACATTTCTGAGTCAACATAAACTCCTAGGTCTTTTTCATATATCCCTTCTTCAATTTCAGTATCTACCATGTGATATTTATAATGACATTTCTATTGCCTGCGTGCAATACTTTACACTTTTCTCTATTAAATGTCATTTGCCATATGTCTGCCCAGTTCTGAATGCTGTCTAGATCATTTTGAATGACCTTTGCTGCTGCAACAGTGTTTGCCACTCCTCCTAGTTTTGTGTCGTCTGCAAATTTAACAAGTTTGCTTACTATACCAGAATCTAAATCATTAATATAGATTAGGAATAGCAGAGGACCTAATACTGATCCCTGTGGTACACCACTGGTTACCTTGCTCCATTTTGAGGTTTCTCCTCTAATCAGTACTTTCTGGTTTCTACATGTTAACCACTCCCTAATGCATGTGCATGCATTTCCTTGAATCCCTAATGCTTTCAGTTTGAGAATTAATCTTTTATGAACGACTTTGTCAAAAGCTTTCTGGAAATCTAAATAAACCATGTCATATGCTTTGCAATTATCCACTGTTGATGTTGCATCCTCAAAAAAATCAAGCAGGTTAGTTAGACACAATCTCCCTCTCCTAAAACCATGCTGACTGTCTCCCAGGATATTGTTACCATATCGGTAATTTTCCATTTTAGATCTTATTATAGTTTCCATAAGTTTACATATAATAGAAGTCAGGCTTATTGGTCTGTAGTTACCTGGTTCGGTTTTGTCTCCCTTTTTGTGGATCGGTATTACGTTTGCAATTTTCCAGTCTATCGGTACAACCCCTGTGTAAAGAGACTGTTGCATGATTTTGGTTAGCGGTTTGTAAATAACTTCTTTCATTTCTTTGAGTACTATTGGGAGGATCTCATCCGGCCCAGGGGATTTGTTTATTTTAAGGGCTCCTAGTCTCTTTAACACTTCTGCCTCTGTTATGCTAGGGTTATATCTGTGGAAGTGTCAGCGACTATAGGCTGTGCTATTGTATGTAGCTGGGTTGTATTTGTGGAAGTGTCAGGGGCTATAGGCTGTGCTATTGTATGTAGCTGAGTTGTATCTGTGGAAGTGGTGTCTGTCCTTTGTGTGCCTAAAGACTGACAGTCTATTTGGTTTGTAAATTTGGTTTGGGTTCAGTGAGGTGTTTGTGGCTGTTTCTATACTGGGCTACAGACATCCTTAGCAGAAGTGTGGGGGAGGATCTAATGGCTTTGTAAGAATGCCTCGGGACTGTTTGTGAAGAATTCATTTATTAGTCACAATTTGAAATGCTGTTTAAGTTTTACAGTTTGTTAAACCCATTAAAATGGTGATAATCTTATCTCCACATGCCTTTTTAAAATGATATAATCCATGTGTTCAAGTAAAACAGGCTTGTGGTGTTTTGAACAGAAAGCATAAAAACCTGTCTGAAAGACAACAATATACCAATTTTATGCAAATGCATTTAAAAATGACAGTGGTTGGAGAATCAAAAGCAACAAAGAAAGAAAGAAAGAGTAATTATGAAAACAGCAGGGACCCAGGAACTGAAAGAGGGTGACAGGGACTACAAAAGAAAGAGAAGAAACTAACAAAAGGGATAGAAATATACAAATTGCTGAGACGCAGAGCGAACAGGAGATGGGCGACAGCTAAAAAAAAAAAAGCTTTTCACTGTATTCTTTTTACAATATCAGTAAAAATGTGATACATGTTTTTTGTGTGTGTTTGGATGCACAGTACTGGGATGCTAATGTAATTAGCCTACAAGCACAAGAGGGTTGCAGGGCTGGATTTTATCAGCCACTCCCCCAGCTTGTTCCATTGCAACCGGGGACATTTTAGTGTGGGGATCGGAAAACCCCACTTTAAACTGCTGAACACTGAGTAAAACTGATGAAATGTGACCCCCAAAGAAGGTGATAAAAGGGTTTCTAAATCCATTGTAAATATAGTCACTGCAGGTTATTACTACGTAATGCCTTTAACATTTAACATACTCTATTCTGCAGCTATAAATTCCACCTTGTGTGGATCCACTACTAAAACCCTACCAATGTAATTCTTTAGCTACAATGGGGTCTGCTCGATTGAGCTCAACCAGGGGTCTCATTCCTGGTCCTGGAGGGCCGCTTTCTCTCCTGATTTTTGTTCCAACTCTACCCTAAATTACATAATTGTACCAATTAAGTGCTTATCAGAAGCTTAATTGGTCCAATTAATTAATTTAGTGTGCAGTTGGAAAAAAAACCAGGAGGGACAGCGGCCCTCCAGGACCAGGATTGGAGACCCCTGATCTAAACAGAGGCCAATTTAAACGCTGCCATCATTTCAATAAGAGCAGACCAATCTTTTTAGCCATTCTGATCACCAGGGAGTTAAAACGACTAAATAGCACTGAGACACCGCTTCAGTAGTTTTCTGCTCAATAAAACACAACATTAGTCTCCTGCATTGTGACTGTATTTGCTTCCGCAGCAACACAGAGTGCAGCTTGTCTTTTTTTTCAAACACATTCAAAACCTGAAATACTTCAAAGGAGATCTCAGTGAGACCTATTCATTTTCATAACCACTAAGACCCTGAATTCATCCCATTTTAACAATGATGAGATTAAGATCCACCTCCGAGTGGCTCACCTGGCTAAAGCATGGACACATGGTGTACAGGGGACCCTAACGGCCAGGTGCCTGGTGAGCTCTAGAGGACACCTCCAGCGCTGGCCCTTGTCCTCCAGAGGCCAGTAGTTCTCTGACATCCAGTCTCGAGTTCCTGGGATTAAAAGAGGAAGCTGGCTTGGTCGTGGGATGGAAGGACGCCCACTGAACCTTCAGTTCTCCTGAGCTGTGTGGGGAATCGCTCTGTTGAGGGGAAAGCACATTCTAAACTGGGGAGAAAACTATTTTACTGGGGGTAAAATAACTGGACACTCTAAATGTATGTAAAAATGTACATTTTTTAATGTTTTTTTAAATAGTTGTTCCTGAGTACAATCTGCTATTTTGTGATTTATAATAAGTTATAATAAAATAAATTATTTAGCACTGTTTGAGCAAACCAAACTGCATGAGAGGGAATGGCTTATGCTAGAGACCTCCTGCACTCACTGTGTTAAGTTATGAAACAGTTCAGAGAGTAATATTGGAACTGCATGACAAGGGGATATGGATTTGAATCCAGTGCTGCACAGCCGGGCTCTGTTTGATCAGACATGTTTGTTCTTTTGTTCTCCCAGGCTTGACGACTGCCTCTGCTTTACCTCCTGTGGTTGGGCCATTAGATTTCAGACAGCCAGAACTCGGTTACATCCTGCTCCAGCTGCCTGAACTGGCCACTGCACCACAGTAATAATCATTAGAGCTTAGCTTTATCTGCCAAATAGCTTTCATACAAGACAAGACAGGTCAATTCTACATAAGCCAGGGAGGTGACTGTGCAAGGGGGTGGCTCTTTACAACTCACACAACAGCGGCAAATCCTCAGAACAGATTATTGACCTGGAAAAAGATAAGAAACATCTCCTTTCATGCTGCATAAAGTATACCATGCAACTGACTGAATCCCGAATTTAAGATCACAATCTTAACTCCTGTCAGATCAACCAAGGTTCAATAAAACACCATATGGGTCATTTTAGTGCCTGTTATGATTACAATTTTAAGGTTCTACTGCAGCTTCTGTTATTTATCTTGAAGAATGTGCACAAAATTGAACCACCCATTATGGGCAGATATTTAACCACCGCTATCCCACGAATCCATTCTGCTGTACCCAGGAGCAATCAAAAGCCAATGGTTACCCAGGAAACGTGGTCGAAGTTTACCTACCTGTAAACAATACATCCAGCCACAAAATGCCTTCATCAAATTCTCTGGAAGTAGCGTTCAGAGTTAGTGCAAACATTTTACCCAAACAATGAGTTCAGGATCAGTGGAAATAAAAAGAATGGGATATCACTGCGAAAAAGGTCCAAGGTACACAAAAAGGTCTCTGTGCAATCGTGCAATAAAGATGGGCTTTAAAACCAATCTTTATTCCCCCTGCAATGCGTACCTCTGCAGTTCAGACAAGCTGCACTCTTTTAATAATTGAAAAGCAGACTACTAAGTACTATAGGCCTACTGGTCTCCAGCTTATTGAATGACTGTTGTCTCAAAGACCTTTTAGTTTCTTTAAAAAGTAACCGTCAGTATGTAGAAACGGGAAATGGGCAAAACAAGATGCATTATTTCATTCCACTAAAAGATCAATCATTCCATTAAAACACTCCCTTAAACTAATCTGACTGCACAATGAAAAAGCAACCTCTTTAAATCCACGCCTGGATAAAGGGATCAATTGATCATCCTTTACCCCCCTGGGACGAGTCACATCTGGATTTTTGTAGAGCATTTTACAGCACTGGGAAAATCAACCAGGCTTATCACAGTGGGATAGGTTGATCAAATCACCCCAAATCATTTGAGGATTAAGGAATTGTTTATGTATTGTTTTTCAAGAAAACAAATAGTTACCACTGTGTTGAAAATGAATGTCTACGTGGATAGCCAGGATTGCCTCTAGTTTTATGTATGTGTATATATTGAATACATGCTCGCGAAGTGAAAGACCTTTTAACAGGAAATGCATTTCATCTTAAGTGGTTGTCCTAAGTGAACGTAGCATAACTTTATTATAATGTGCACTTGAGAAGAGATGCTGAAATGCAGAGAGATAGAGTAACGTGCACGGGGGTAGGGTCGGGGCTGGTAGGTGATGCACTTTAAAACATGAAGACATAACATTGTACAGCGGTATCAGCGCTATGCTTCAGAGCGGGAGGCCCCGGGTTCACATCCCACCTCTACCTCTGAGAAGCCCCTGCTTGTGGAAAACAAGGTTCGCCACAATATTAAAAACTAATGTAGGTCTACCTGTATGAGGGTTCAAGAAATGTGTTTATATATATATTCAACATGTAAGATACTAATACTCACACTTATATAGCACCTTTCATCATAAAGGATCCCAAAGCACAAACTAGGAACCTCGTTATGCAGTAATTATAATAATAATAATACATCATGATGATGGCGTAATGTGAAAAACATTGTTGGCAAAAAACAAACTTGACAGTGCTTTCCATGATGCATGATCTTTTAAAATTGCAAATAGAAAGCTGCATGTTTAAAAGAGAATGAGAGGGGTGGTACTGCAGCTCACTGGAGAGGTCAGGGCATTAGGAATCAGTCACACACATGAACTGTGCTTCTGTCTTGGGGATCGGAACATGGTTAAATTGAATCCCACAGTGTAAAGAGCACTTGTACTGAGTTTTCACACCTAACATGCTCTTCTTGTCCTTGTTTAGATTCACGTTGCTCAGTTTTCTGTTTCAGTCATCACATCCCTAAGGTCCCAAGTTTCATCAACTGGAATGCCGGTCCAGACTATAACTGCGGATTTTGGACAATGATTAATTTGACATGAATTATTAAAATGATATTTTGATTAATAAAAGAAAAAGGAGACAGCAACATTTGGTTAATTTAAAATTCTACAATTTGCAACTTGAATTAAGAACCCATCAGTGAATGAAGTGTCCTTTGCCTACAATTCTATGTTGATAATGACAAACTTCAGTTTTTCACACCCACAGTTTAATCCACTTTCTGTCGCGGGTCTGCGGGTTTTGATGTCAATCTCAATATACCTTTAAGCACAACTCATATAGCACAGCATACCCATTGTGTCATTTAAGAACATAAGAACATTAGAAAGTTTACAAACGAAAGGAGGCCATTCAGCCCATCTTGCTTGTTTGGTTGTTAGTAGCTTATTGATCCCAGAATCTCATCAAGCAGCTTCTTGAAGGATCCCAGGGTGTCAGCTTCAACAACATTACTGGGGAGTTGGTTCCAGACCCTCACAATTCTCTGTGTAAAAAAGGGCCTCCTATCTTCTGTTCTGAATGCCCCTTTATCTAATCTCCATTTGTCAACCCTGGTCCTTGTTTCTTTTTTCAGGTCGAAAAAGTCCCCCGGGTCGACATTGTCAATACCTTTTAGAATTTTTAATGCTTGAATCAGATCATTCTTTGTTCAAGACTGAATAGATTCAATTATTTTAGCCTGTCTGCATACGACATGCCTTTTAAACCTGGGATAATTCTGGTCACTCTTCTCTGCACTCTTTCTAGATCAGCAATATCCTTTTTGTAACGCGGTGACCAGAACCGTACACAATATTCTAGGTGAGGTCTTACTAATGCATTGTAAAGTTTTAACATTGTTTCCCTTGATTTAAATTCAACACTTTTCACAATATATCCGAGCATCTTGTTAGCCTTTTTTTATAGCTTCCCCACATTGTCTAGATGAAGACATTTCTGAGTCAACATAAACTCCTAGATCTTTTTCATAGATTCCTTCTTCAATTTCAGTATCTCCCATATAATATTTATAATGCACATTTTTATTGCCTGCATGCAGTACCTTACACTTTTCTCTATTAAATGTCATTTGCCATGTGTCTGCCCAGTTCTGAATGCCGTCTAGATCATTTTGAATGACCTTTTCTGCTGCAACAGTGTTTGCCACTCCTCTGATCCCTGTTGTACACCACTGGTTACCTCGCTCCATTTTAAGGTTTCTCCTCTAATCAGTACTTTCTGTTTTCTACATTTTAACCACTCCCTAATCCATGTGCATGCATTTCCTTGAATCCCTACTGCGTTCAGTTTGAGAATTAATCTTTTATGCAGGACTTTGTCAAAAGCTTTCTGGAAATCTAAATAAACCATGTCATATGCTTTGCAATATTCATTGTCGATGTTGCAGCCTCATAAGAAAAGCCATCAGAAGAAATCACCCATCACTTTATCATACATAAATAAATGTTATAAGACTGTATGTGTAGAGCAGTTAATTGTATACCGAAAAGACTTAAGTGTTGAATATTATATAAGCTGAATGGTAATGTGCACTTACTGCTATGTGAACACTCACACCTATATCTGGTAATGTGGACTTACTGCTATGTGAACACTCAGACATATACCTGTTAATGTGCACTTACTGCTATGTGAACACTCACACCTATACCTGGTAATGTGCACTTACTGCTATGTGAACACTCACACCTATACCTGGTAATGTGGACTTACTGCTATGTGAACACTCACACCTATACCTGGTAATGTGCACTTACTGCTATGTGAACACTCACACCTATACCTGGTAATGTGCACTTACTACTATGTGAACACTCACACCTATACCTGGTAATGTGCACTTACTGCTATGTGAACACTCACACCTATATCTGGTAATGTGCACTTACTGCTATGTGAACACTCACACCTATATCTGGTAATGTGGACTTACTGCTATGTGAACACTCAGACATATACCTGTTAATGTGCACTTACTGCTATGTGAACACTCACACCTATACCTGGTAATGTGCACTTACTGCTATGTGAACACTCACACCTATACCTGGTAATGTGCACTTACTACTATGTGAACACTCACACCTATACCTGGTAATGTGCACTTACTGCTATGTGAACACTCACACCTATACCTGGTAATGTGCACTTACTGCTATGTGAACACTCACACCTATACCTGGTAATGTGCACTTACTGCTATGTGAACACTCACACCTATACCTGGTAATGTGCACTTACTGCTATGTGAACACTCACACCTATACCTGGTAATGTGCACTTACTGCTATGTGAACACTCACACCTATACCTGGTAATGTGCACTTACTACTATGTGAACACTCACACCTATACCTGGTAATGTGCACTTACTGCTATGTGAACACTCACACCTATACCTGGTAATGTGCACTTACTGCTATGTGAACACTCACACCTATACCTGGTAATGTGCACTTACTGCTATGTGAACACTCACACCTATACCTGGTAATGTGCACTTACTGCTATGTGAACACTCACACCTATACCTGGTAATGTGCACTTACTGCTATGTGAACACTCACACCTATACCTGGTAATGTGCACTTACTGCTATGTGAACACTCACACCTATACCTGGTAATGTGCACTTACTGCTATGTGAACACTCACACCTATACCTGGTAATGTGCACTTACTACTATGTGAACACTCACACCTATACCTGGTCTGCTTAACACTTGGCTACTGTTTAAACTTCCTCTTTACACTCTATAAATGATTAATGCCCCTTTATTTAACCTTTTTTCAAGCAGGAAGATCCCAGTGAAATTAAAGTGTAGTTCTTAAGAGATACCTGGTCATTACCTTGAACCAATAAGCAATTCCTATGTAGTATTTAGGTTAGGGTTACACAGGGCGCAGGTTTCTGAAGTGTTCCTTGAGATCTAAACCGAGAGCTTGAGTAAAGCACCCACAGGGAACCCCATTACTCATGAGTAAGCTAGTTATTAACAGTTAAAAAACAAGTCCCCTTCAAATTAAAATCAAACATTTTTTCCTTAGGATTTAGGATTGGATGTCTAAGTGGCATCTGCATGGCTCAATTCCTTTGTTCAATCCCTGCCTGGACACTCAGGTGTCAGACTCATGATAGTGGCTTCATTCCCATTATTTTTTTAGAAGCTTTTTAGTTACAAGAGCAGATGCTCAGCTTGTATTTCTAATGATAGAGCCTGCGGCTCAGAGCATCAAGCAAACCTGCACAGATCTGAGCTGCACTTCTACAGTAAACAAGTCCAGAGACATTCAGGGACATTCCTTTGGCAAATTCAAAATTGCAATTGAAAAGCTTTTGATACCACTCGGGTTTGGAGATTTCCTTTTCAATTCATCAGAATTGTGAATTACAAACCGGAGTTCATCTGCACCAAGCTATTACACTTCATAGAGCCGCTGCTCATAAATGCGAAGAACAATCAGGCCTCGGAATGAAATGCGAATGATGAGAAGTTCCCTGCTGCAGAGTCACTACCCTGCGCAGATATTCTCTCTGACGCTGGAAGAATGCCTTTAATGAAGACGAGCAGACCCGTTCTCAAGGACCATTAGGAGCTCATCCCCACTCAGTCTGGCTCAGAGCTGAGCAAATCGTTCAGTCTTCCTTGAAAGGCCATTCAGAGATGAAACAAACACATTGCATGTGCATGACAGGAACCAGTGGAAAAACAATCAATTTGCTACTGGCCTTTCAAGGAGAGAAAATCACAAAATGACACGAGATACTAACAGCTGGTTTCACAGATCCCACTTAGCACTAATGTCAGACTACCTTACCTAAAACAGCATTGGAGAGTTCAAGATTAGTGCTATTCGGGGTCCAGCAGAAAGGATTTGTAAAGGTGCAAGGCTGGTTTAGCATTGGCAACCACTCTTCAATCAATCACTCTGGCAGGGGTAGTGTGCCACTTTATATTTAAATGACCCATTGTGTGTCATTGGTTTCTTAAAACAATATGTACAAATGAAAACGAATAAACCACCACATAGTGACTGTGCTATGAATTAGGTCAGCTCATATAGATAGGTTACGGGGTTTGTTTTGATTGCTAAGTAGAAGCCTAATTATGCCACCTAGTGTTAAATGTGTTCATCTTCATAAAATAATAGTATTAAAACACACAATTAATACAGAGAACATGAATCTATATTACGTGCATCTACTGTAAAGCTTCAAAAACAAACCCTAGGATGATATTTTAACCACGGCACTGCTCAGCTTAGAAATTACTAAAAAACAAAACAATTTTTTAAAAGTTGCATTGCCATAGTTAAAATGTATTCACATAAACACAGGCTGAGGACAATTGGAAACATCTGACCTTTGTGAACCCCCCCCCCCAAATAATGTGTTCCATATTGACAGTGTTATGGCATGTGTTTCACCCCTTTCATATCACGTACTAAGAAGATCAGATTATGATTAATGGATTTGTACATGTCATTACACTACACTACGCATAGACAGCTGGAGTGACAATAATAATACAAAATAAATCATTTGAAACATAAATAGAAACAATGTTTATATTAAAGTTTTTTTATTTTTTTTAACTAAATGTATATACAGGTATTACATTTAAAAACACGGCACAATTACCATAGCTAAATAGAAATGAAAGGGTTTGGTTTATAATAGCAAGAATGCTCTTGAAACTAGTCCATTCCAATCAGGTAAGGACTCTTCTTTTATATATATATAGAATATGCAGTGATTATTTCCAGGATCACATTAGAGAAGGCTCCCAGTGCAGCTTTGTGCATGCAGGCTTGATCTCCGTAAGCTATGGTGTGGTTCACTGGAGCAGTTCCTTTTCTGAGGACCCAAGGTACCAGTGTTTAAAATGTTTCTGAATGTATTTCCAATCCACTCCACTCCGGTGTGACTGGGGCTGTCTGCAGCACTTCTATGACTGTATCATGAATCCTCAGCTCTGCCCTTGTTCTTGTATTTTTTAAACAAGGCATACAGAACACTCAGAGTTGCTTTCACATCCTGGGAAACAATATCTATTGAAAAAAAGAAAAACAGTTCAGTCAGGAAACTCAAGCGATAGATTGTTTATTAAAAGCAGACTAGACAACATGACTACAATATACAGATTTTATACTTTCGAGGTACCCCTGCCCATAAATGAGCTTGCAGATAAGTGGACATGCTGACCGTAGGGAAGCCATGGGCAGGGGGGCAGGATAGCTGCCCTCCCCTGTTAGACAAAGGCAAAAAGCAGGTGGAGGCTGGGGAAGGGGAGGAGAACTCTGATGCACAGTGTGGATGTAATAGATTGAGGCAATATATCTTTCATTGCCAATCATTGGGCATATTGTTTATCGAGGAACAAATAAAGAAACTAGCTATTCAATTGAAGATTTAGTCTGGTATTGGACGCACCTAAAATATGCTTGATATTTATGTGATTTGAGTTCCCTGTCACAGCCATCGCTTTCATGAATCATTACCATATTCATCACTTACAGAAGGGACTGTTCTGTTGCATATTTTAATACAGCACATTTCTATTTTATGTAAAACATTGCAGGGCAACATGTATGACTGTAATTAAACCGCTAACTTTTATTCATACTGTATATACAGTATATGATGACGAGACTTATTTTTAAACATCCAGATTGAACCACATTCTACACTGGTAAAGGGTTTTGGAAATACATTTAAAAAAAAAAGCTGTCAATAAAAAGCTGCTGACCTTCGGGGGCGACGGGATGCTGCAGCAGCCCCTGATCCTTTAACAGCTCCAGCGCTAGAGACACATTCTGGAGCTGTGGAAATGAACCATCCATGTGTTAAAATGTACTGCCTGCTCTTTAAAACACACACAGGGTAGCAGCCATGCACATTACTGGAGCCTGGGTCTCTACTGATATGGGAATGGGGTAACATTGGTTTGCTGTTGCAGTCAGCTCAAACTACTTTATGATTCCTTTACCATTTCTGAGGTGGTGGTTGGACTGAAACAGAAGTCGTTGAGATGAACAAAATAGCCGTTCAGCTGCCCGATCAGTAAAATCAGAATCACTCCATCAGAAAACTGGGGGGAGAAGGAAGAACAGACGTTAGTGGTGGATGGTAAATAAATATATATATATATATATATATATACAGTACTGTGCAAAAGTTTTAGGCAGGTGTGAAAAAATGCTGTAAAGTAAGAATGCTTTCAAAAATAGACATGTTAATAGATTATATTTATCAATTAACTAAATGCAAAGTGAGTGAACAGAAGAAAAATCTAAATCAAATCCATATTTGGTGTGACCACCCTTTGCCTTCAAAACAGCATCAAGCATCAATTCTTCTAGGTACACTTGCACACAGTTTTGAAGGAACTCGGCAGGTAGGTTGGCCCAAACATGTTGGAGAACTAACCACAGTTCTTCTATGGATTTAGGCAGCCTCAGTTGCTTCTCTCTCTTCATGTAATCCCAGACAGACTCGATGATGTTGAGATCAGGGCTCTGTGGGGGCCATACCATCACTTCCAGGACTCCTTGTTCTTCTTTACGCTGAAGATAGTTCTTAATGACTTTCGCTGTATGTTTGGGGTCGTTGTCATGCTGCAGAATAAATTTGGGGCCAATCAGATGCCTCCCTGATGGTATTGCATGATGGATAAGTATCTGCCTGTACTTCTCAGTATTGAGGAGACCATTAATTCTGACCAAATCCCCAACTCCATTTGCAGAAATGCAGCCCCAAACTTGCAAGGAACCTCCACCATGCTTCACTGTTGCCTGCAGACACTCATTCGTATATCGCTCTCCAGCCCTTCGCTGAACAAACTGCCTTCTGCTACAGCCTAATATTTCAAATTTTGACTCATCAGTCCAGAGCACCTGCTGCCATTTTTCTGCACCCCAGTTCCTGTGTTTTCGTGCATAGTTGAGTCGCTTGGCCTTGTTTCCAAGTCGGAGGTTTGGCTTTTGGCATAAGTCTTCCATGAAGGCCACTTCTGACCAGACTTCTCCGGACAGTAGATGGGTGTACCAGGGTCCCACTGTTTTCTGCCAGTTCTGAGCTGATGGCACTGCTGGAAATCTTCCGATTGCGAAGGGAAGTAAGCATGATGTGTCTTTCATCTGCTGCAGTAAGTTTCCTTGGCCGACCACTGCGTCTCACGGTCCTCAACGTTGCCCGTTTCTTTGTGCTTCTTCAAAAGAGCTTGGACAGCACATCTGGAAACCCCTGTCTGCCTTGAAATTTCTGCCTGGGAGAAACCTTGCTGATGCAGTATAACTACCTTGTGTCTTGTTGCTGTGCTCAGTCTTGCCATGGTGTATGACTTTTGACAGTAAACTGTCTTCAGCAACCTCACCTTGTTAGCTGAGTTTGGCTGTTCCTCACCCAGTTTTATTCCTCCTACACAGCTGTTTCTGTTTCAGTTAATGATTGTGTTTCAACCTACATATTGAATTGATGATCATTAGCACCTGTTTGGTATAATTGTTTAATCATACACCTGACTATATGCCTACAACATCCCTGACTTTGTGCAAGTGTACCTAGAAGAATTGGTGCTGTTTTGAAGGCAAAGGGTTGTCACACCAAATATGGATTTGATTTAGATTTTTCTTCTGTTCACTCACTTTGCATTTAGTTAATTGATAAATATAATCTATTAACATGTCTATTTTTGAAAGCATTCTTACTTTACAGCATTTTTTCACACCTGCCTAATACTTTTGCACAGTACTGTATATATTAATTGTATGCATGTACATATATATTTATTAGATGGATAGATAGATATACAAATGCAGGGAAAACCTTTGACATAACCACATTTGTAACCCGGGGGTCTGAAATGTGATTATGATTCTTGAAGCAGGGGGAGTCACTTTAAACAAAAAATTTGATTTACTGGATTTCCCTTAGCTGGGAACAAGCCTTTCTCCTGGAACCCTGACTGGCTAGAGTACAGCACAGTATCACAGCTCCTCCTACAGCAGCACCACACTGCACTGTCCCTGCTAATAGTGTACTCTGAGCAGGTACCCTGGAGCAGAATGGAGAGTGCACACCAACCTGGCTGTCCATGCTGCTCACTGATAACCCCAGGTTGAACAGGTTCTTGTTCACAAAGTGCAAAATAGCCTTTAAAAAAAAAAAAAAAAAAAAAGAAAGGAGGAGTCAGACAAGTCAATCAATCCAAAATCTGTTGTGAAAAGCTTTGCGGTTAAAACGAGGCGTTGCAAAGCATGCTGTGCCCTGCTCCAGTACCTACTTCACCGTGTTCACTTTCTGTGCTCCCAGTTTTAGCAGCTCATCCATAGGATCTGAATGTAAGTAAATACAAAGAAAGTGTAAATGATATAGATCAACCCAGAGAACACAATCCCAGCCAGGCTGGAGTCACTGTTCAACCCAGAGAATACAATCCCAGCCAGGCTGGAGTCGCTGTTCAACCCAGAGAACACAATCCCAGTCAGGCTGGAGTCGCTGTTCAACCCAGAGAACACAATCCCAGTCAGGCTGGAGTCGCTGTTCAACCCAGAGAACACAATCCCAGTCAGGCTGGAGTCGCTGTTCAACCCAGAGAACACAATCCCAGTCAGGCTGGAGTCGCTGTTCAACCCAGAGAACACAATCCCAGTCAGGCTGGAGTCGCTGTTCAACCCAGAGAACACAATCCCAGTCAGGCTGGAGTCGCTGTTCAACCCAGAGAACACAATCCCAGTCAGGCTGGAGTCGCTGTTCAACCCAGAGAACACAGTCCCAGCCAGGCTGGAGTCGCTGTTCAACCCAGAGAACACAATCCCAGTCAGGCTGGAGTCGCTGTTCAACCCAGAGAACACAATCCCAGTCAGGCTGGAGTCGCTGTTCAACCCAGAGAACACAATCCCAGTCAGGCTGGAGTCGCTGTTCAACCCAGAGAACACAATCCCAGCCAGGCTGGAGTCGCTGTTCAACCCAGAGAACACAGTCCCAGCCAGGCTGGAGTTGCTGTTCAACCCAGAGAACACAATCCCAGTCAGGCTGGAGTCGCTGTTCAACCCAGAGAACACAATCCCAGTCAGGCTGGAGTCGCTGTTCAACCCAGAGAACACAATCCCAGTCAGGCTGGAGTCGCTGTTCAACCCAGAGAACACAATCCCAGAGGCTGGAGTCGCTGTTCAACCCAGAGAACACAATCCCAGTCAGGCTGGAATCGCTGTTCTGCTGAAGACAGGTGAGCTCTGCATTGGCTGCAGCTGGCTACATGATTTTTGGTAGCACACAAGGTTATAAATATGTTTGCATGCCATGCTTTTAGATAGTGTTGCACTTCCTTGGTCACAGTGTTGCAGTCAACTGTCACTGTAGGTTTCATATAAGTAATCTGCAGAGGCGCTATAGCACATACACACCCTATACAGTAGAAGTCTCCCATAGGAAAAGCATAGCAAAGTGTAATAAAGCACAGTGAAAGCATGGTAAAGCATACTGTAGGTAGGCATTGTAAAGAATAGCAAGGTATGTTGCATTACATGAATAAACATGATAAACCACGGTAAGCTATGATAAATACATTGTATAACTGTGGGAAAGACACACAATTAGTGTGGTGAACTCTTTTAAAAGGCCAGTTTTATGTTTTTTAACCTGGAACTGTGGCTTAAAGACAATCAAAAGGAAATTAATTTATGGGACAGTTTTCCATGTGTGCTCCCATGACTGGGTTTTAATGGTGATACCTACAGTAAATGGTAAATGTGTTTAAAATGTAAACTTACTACTCGTGTCCTCTTCGGCAACAACACTGAGAAAAACAGAACACAATATATTAGATCAAACTGAAAAACAGACAACATGCACACAACAGCACCATCATATTTACTGCATTGACTGTACACCATCAGCACTGTACATGCACAGTATCAGCACACTTGAAAATGGTTATTTACTATCACCCACCCTTGGTCTGTAATGTATTCAATCATTTTTTCTGACTTGATTCCATTTTTGCTAACCTGTTGAGAATAACATAAAAGTTAAAATTGGCACCTTTTCATTTTGTGAGCGTCACCCTTTTCAATGGATCTTAAGGCTATTCAGAGTCATTTTTTAAACACAACAACAAACTAAACGGAGGTCTGTAATAATCTACGGGTTACCACTGTGCAAACTGCTATTTCCAATGAAGGTATTGGCAATGCCCATGACAAACAAACTGAAATCCTATTTGCATATATTAAAGTGAACAGTATTCTTGTCCATGCAGAAAGTTAGTTCATATTTCATATTGCCTCAAGACTATGTGTCAGCATGTAGCTTCCGACCAACAAAATCTTTATTCAGAGAAACAAGAGAAGATACTTCTACAAAATGACCCACGTTAATGTGCACAGCAATCTTGCTGTTTGCAATGCTTTTACTACGCAGCTGCCACACTGCCAGCCTAACCGTGTGCTTTACCGTGGTTTACAATGCTGTGCTTGCCACTGTATAAAGCCATGCACTTTTACAAGGAGGGATTCAACTTCAAATGAAGGCAGAAACTAAAAGCCTTTTGAATTGTTCTCTCTCAGATCACTGGACCTTTTTGTGTGATCCACAGTTAAAGGTAAAGCAGACATGAAAGAAGGCAGGAAACTCTAATCTTGTAATTCCTAGAGAATAAAAGCATTGCTTTGGTCAAACACAGCAGCAGCACCAGCAGCAGCACTAGCAGTAGCAGTAGCATGGCTGTCAGGACATGTTTTGCACTGGTTTGGGGTCAGGAATCACCACACGACACAATCCAAGTGAAACGCATCTAAGAGCTATTTATTCCAAAACATTAGCACCATTTTTTTTTTTTTTTTAGATATTAAAAACGCACCCAATAATCTTATCAAACCAGAAATAAACCAATCAGACATTTAATTTAGTAGCCTGCAAGTAGTCTGATGTTGTTTCTTATTGGTTTTTAATTGGAAATGGTGCTGTTTGCCTTCAGACAAAAATAACACTGATGCTGATCTGGAGTAAATATCTTTCTAGTGCATTGTGTCCACTACCGCTGTTACTGGGGCAGTAATGCGTCTGGGTATGTAGCATAACTTTAACAGCATGATAAACTCTGTTAAATAGCTACTGCATGTAGTAAGTGGCCAATATAACCCAGTCTGCGCAAGACCCTGCAAACAAAACGTTACATTACAAGAACGAACAGCCTTCTTTGTACTAGGTTCTAGAATCTCAAAGCTATCTACTCAATTGTAATTTGCGTTATTTTTCTGTCAAATAAGAAACCACTTCAGGGTACTCACAAGCCCCTACATTAAATATCTGCAGTGCTTATTTCTGGTTTGGTACCTCAACTGGGTCTGTTTTCACTGTGATGTTTTGGTGTAAATAGCTCTGAGAATCCAGCCCTGCGTGATTGAGAAGGAACACTGTTACCTCCAGGAGAAGCACTTCCACAGACACACTGGCCGGCAGCTCCAGCTCGGGTTTGAAATGCTTTGCCATGGCAACCAAGAGATGCAAGGTAGCCAGCAAATCCCGGCTATGGATTTCTGGTACGGAAGAAAGCAAATACATTGTCATGTACACAGAGGCAGAGGGGTGTACACAAATGATCTGCGGTGTCGGCTCTTACCCCTACGCCACTCTGCATGATTAATCCTATGTTACATTGTCATGTACACAGAGGCAGAGGGGTGTACACAAATGATCTGCGGTGCCGACTCTTACCCCTACGCCACTCTGTGTGATTAAGCCTATGTTACATTGTCATGTACACAGAGGCAGAGGGGTGTACACAAATGACCTGCGGTGCCGACTTTACCCCTGCGCCACTCTGTGTGATTAAGCCTATGTTACACAGAGGTAGAGGGGTGTACACAAATGACCTGCGGTGCCGACTTTACCCCTGCGCCACTCTGTGTGATCAAGCCTATGAGCAGCTCCTGAACTTAGATGAAAGCTCCTGAAACAGCACTGAATCAACAGGGTTCTTTACATCTTCCACCCTTTTGATTCATTTCAATTAGAGTTTCATTCAAACAAGGTACACAGCCTTTATCAGTGTTCATCACTTTCTTATCCAGCAAAATGCAATTTTAGCACTTCATATTCTGCATAATAAATGCCCTGTGCTGAAATTCTAATATTTGCAGAAATACAAATATAGCTTAATAATGAAGAGGAAGCAACACAGATGTTCAGTGCCTCTAAAACAGGAAATTAAAATAATAGTTTTTTTATGTTTCTCTAATACATTCCTCAGTGTGCAGGAACTAAGTCACAAAGCTAATCATTCTTTAGCAGCACCATTATTTTCTGAAAGGTGAAAAAAAGTGAAAAACTCATTGAAGTTGCAAAACATGAAATAAACACCAGCGTTTAAGGTATTCCAAGGGTGTTAAATTTCAGCTCTGAAACTCCTTCTTTCAAAATAACATCACTGTAACACAGCTAATAACATACAACCTCAAGGCAGTAGAATAAGGCTCAACTGCTTGCTGCTAGTTTTGTAACATTAGTTTTTATTTCCTGTATAAAAAGGTATAACTTTGAAGTCATAAAGTCCTCTCCAGGGATGAAAATGACACTCCCACTGCACAGCAGTTTGATCCCTGATTCCTGGTTTCATTAGGAGTTTAATAAGACACTCCTGAGCTTGTTATCTATACACTGTGGCTAATCAAGTGCTTGGTGAAACCTGGAATGAGTGAAACTGCTCTACAGTAGGAGTCCTATTTCCACACCAGTAGGCCATGTCTATACATGTAACACTTGAAATGTATTTGCTTACGAATGTAAGTCGCCCTGGATAAGGGCGTCTGCTAAGAAATAAATAATAATAATAATAATAATAATAATAATAATAATAATAATAATAATAATAATAATACAGACTCATTGTGTTCTACTCACCCTGCCTCTCAGTGTGCCATGTCTATACAGACTCATTGTGTTCTACTCACCCTGCCTCTCAGTGTGCCATGTCTATACAGACTCATTGTGTTCTACTCACCCTGCCTCTCAGTGTGCCATGTCTATACAGACTCATTGTGTTCTACTCACCCTGCCTCTCAGTGTGCCATGTCTATACAGACTCATTGTGTTCTACTCACGCTCCACACTCCACTTCTGCATGGCCTCCTCTGGCAGCCTCAGCTTCTGCTTCAGGGCGTCCATTACAACACGGAGCTTGCGTTTCTGAGCAGTGGCAGTCAGGGCTATTTCTTCTACATCCAATTTAACATCCCCTAATCTTGCTGGCAAAAGAAAAAAAAAATACAACAATCTTGACATGCAGGCCTGCGGTGAATTAGTCTTGAACTTACTGAACCTTTGATGGTGTCAAAAGCAGGTCAATCTGTTTGGTTTGTTAATGGTGAAGGGGTGGAGTACACAAGAGTGTAAGAACATAAGGAAACGAGAGCAGACCCTTCAGCCCATTACAGCTAAATGAAAGAATATCAAAGTTTCCATACAATCTCTACATGCAGTACTAGAGCACTCTCCATGAACTGAGGCAACTCAATGTCCCTTTGCAAACCGAGCGAATGACAGAGCAAGGTGCAGTGACAAGAGTGAGCACACTTGCAGCCAGCACTATACCACAAACTGTACTGTGCAGCCACGGAGATGTGAATATCTGCATTCAGCAATGCGATTCAGACCAGGTAGAGAAGGGGTTAGGGTTAGGGCTCCAGGTTTGAATTGCAATGTAAAAGTAAACATGCCTACCGAGGAGGTGATGCAGTATGAGCCCATCGAAAAGATCCTCCTCCAGGCTCTTCACCACAATGTGCTCCTGGTGCAGGGATCCATTGATCCAGTCAATCAGAAACTGCAAACACACACAGAGACATGGGCAAGGAGACCAGCCTGGTGTTGGGGGAGAGCATCAGGCAGCCTAACTAACTGCGCCGTACATGAACTTTACACTGTACAGCAGTTTTCTTTAAGGAGAAGAAAGCCATTATTTGGAAGCTTGGGCTTGTTCCTAATATTTTGTCAGCTCAGTGCAAGACCCTTCTTTCATCTGAAGCTATAATACACTCAATGATGGTTTTTGTAGTAATGCTAAAATAAACTTAATAACATTTGGTGGCAAACGTATCTACGAGACATCTTTCTCAACATTCTGTCACACTGAAACGTTTCTGAGATGTCTCTCAACATTCTGTCACACTGAAACGTTTCTGAGATGTCTCTCAACATTCTGTCACACTGAAACGTTTCTGAGATGTCTCAACATTCTGTCACACTGAAACGTTTCTGAGATGTCTCTCAACATTCTGTCACACTGAAACGTTTCTGAGATGTCTCAACATTCTGTCACACTGAAACGTTTCTGAGATGTCTCAACATTCTCACACTGAAACGTTTCTGAGATGTCTCAACATTCTCACACTGAAACGTTTCTGAGATGTCTCAACATTCTCACACTGAAACGTTTCTGAGATGTCTCTCAACATTCTGTCACACTGAAACGTTTCTGAGATGTCTCTCAACATTCTCACACTGAAACGTTTCTGAGATGTCTCTCAACATTCTGTCACACTGAAACGTTTCTGAGATGTCTCTCAACATTCTGTCACACTGAAACGTTTCTACGAGACGTCTTTCTCAACGTTCTGCCACACAAACGTTGTGTCACAAAATTGTATCATTGAAGACATTGAGACATTATTATTACTACAACTACAAGCCCCTAGGTCCCTCTCTGCCACATCCCATCTCTGCTGAACAAATTTGCGTTATACTGTACTCTGTACAGGGTATCTATTCCTCACTATAGACCCATACCGTGTGGTCAGCAAAATGAATAGATTGATCGATTAAATCTAAAATCTATGTTGCATTTGGCTAGTTACAAAACACTTTAGTTTTACAAATAACCTGCATTTCTGTACATCAGCTGCTGTGTCAGTAATGCTGATAAAAGACCAAACTGAAGTATCGTAATTGGATTTTTAAAGGGTTTCCAAGTTTTGCTGTCTCTCAACTCTATTCTCCAATAGTCTTCAGGCCCACATGCTTTCCTCACATCTAAGTGCACTCCCATTACAGAAGAGTGTCCTCCTACAGACCAATCAAACAGTAAATGCAATGCAGTCCAGCAGGAAACCAGCACTAAAGCTAGGGTTACCGTTTTTAGTTCTTCAAGTTTCGGATCCTTTAGGGACTGGGGCTGAATTATCTTTCTTTTTTCACCTATGAAAGAATAAAACAAATACTGCTGCAGAGTCACATTCTCAATGTGCTGTGCGGCATATTCACAATGGAGACACTGTTTATTATGTGCAGGTATGTCAGCTTTCTTTATTTGTCTTTTTTAAAACTAATTTTGCCAAAATACCCATCCTGCAGAGGCACATGGCTTTACCCTTTACCCACATTACATATCTAAGAGAACTGCAAGTTTCTTTACACAGAATTTGAGACCCGTGATTTTTGTTTATTGATGAATATGGAGTAGGATACAGACTAATCATATGGCCTCAAACCTGACTGGCAGGCTGGGTGAGGCAATAGATCCCACCCTCCCCTGTGATTTAGCCAATGGGAAACAAAGAAACAAAAAGTGGATGGGGACTGGGGGAGGTGGAGGGATGTGAATAGATTGCACATTGGGGGTCTGGTTTATTTATAATCTCCTGATTGGTTAGTAGATTATGTAATGCGCAGGTGGCAGTCCTTACTCCTGAGCAAAAGTTATTATCTTTTATTTGAAGAAGCGAGAAATGCCACGTGAACTGAAAACTTACCTAAAAAACCTTCAATATCTTCTGAAGGTTTGGTTTCTATGGAAGCCTGGGCAAAGATTTCAGAATAGTCCAGATCCATTCTTTCTGAAACTACAAAGCATAATGGGTTATTCATATTCCTGTCATTGTGAATTACATCACTGTGTCCCTATGGCATTCAGCAGAGACCTGAGGCGTGTCCAAACCCAATTTCATCGTTTTTTTGCCAACTAAATACAGCCTTCTGAAAAGAAATGTTTGTGGCTTAAGTTTTTCCATAATGTCCCTTGCTCATTTTCCAGTAAAAAAAAATCTGAGATCTTTGTTTGTCTGTGGAAACAAGCATGTTCCATGCTTAGCAGAAAGCCTATGCATGTGTTCTACTTGATACCATGTAACTTGTTGTATTCTGTGAGCGTGTATATTAAATGAATACACACCACAACTTTACCTGGAACAGTCATTTCATGCTGGGGTTCCGGTGGCATTGGCAGACTACCAGAACCCATCGATGGACTTACAGCCTTTCACACACAGAACCGACCAATTGATCCACACCCTTACACTGTGCAGCCAGATTGATCCACACCGACCCTTACACTGTGCAGCCGGATTGATCCACACCGACCCTTACACTGTGAGGCTGGATTGATCCACACCCTTACACTGTGCAGCCAGATTGATCCACACCGACCCTTACACTGTGCAGCCGGATTGATCCACACCCATACACTGTGCAGCCGGATTGATCCACACCCTTACACTGTGCAGCTGGATTGAGCCACACCCTTACACTGTGCAGCTGGATTGAGTCACGCCCACCCTTACACTGTGCAGCCGGATTGATCCACACCAACCCTTACACTGTGCAGCCAGACTGATCCACACCAACCCTTACACTGTGCAGCCGGATTGATCCACACCCTTACACTGTGCAGCCGGATTAATAAACACAGACCCTTACACTGTGCAGCCGGATTGATCCACACCGACCCTTACACAGTGCAGCTGGATTGATCCACACCCTTACACTGTGCAGCCAGATTGATCCACACCGACCCTTACACTGTGCAGCCGGATTGATCCACACCCTTACACTGTGCAGCCGGATTGATCCACACCCTTACACTGTGCAGCCGGATTGATCCACACCCTTACACTGTGCAGCCTGGATTGAGCCACACCCTTTCACTGTGCAGCCGGATTGATCAACACCCACCCTTACACTGTGCAGCCGGATTGATCCACACCGACCCTTACACTGTGCAGCCGGATTGATCCACACAGACCCTTACACTGTGCAGCCGGATTGATCCACACAGACCCTTACACTGTGCAGCCGGATTGATCCACACCCTTACACTGTGCAGCCGGATTGATCCACACCCTTACACTGTGCAGCCGGATTGATCCACACCCTTACACTGTGCAGCCGGATTGATCCACACCGACCCTTACACTGTGCAGCCGGATTGATCCACACCCTCACACTGTGCAGCCAGATTGATCCACACCCTTACACTGTGCAGCCGGATTGATCCACACCAACCCTTACACTGTGCAGCCGGATTGATCCACACCCTTACACTGTGCAGCCGGATTGATCCACACCCTTACACTGTGCAGCCTGATTCATCCACACCCTTATATTGTGCAGCCGGATTGATCCACACCGACCCTTACACTGTGCAGCTGGATTTTACAATAACGTTTCAGATAAACTTTTAATACATCTGCTATCTTGTCAAGAGTATGACATTTTCTCATCAATAAGGTTTGAAAAAAAATTCTAAAAAGCTGACTTTAGTTAAGAACACCAGAACATAAAATTAACAAAATGAGAAGAGGTCATTCAGCCCATTTAAGCTCATCTTGTTACTGCCGGATTGATCCACACCCTTACACTGTGCAGCCGGATTGATCCACACCGACCCTTACACTGTGAAGCCGGATTGATCCACACCGACCCTTACACTGTGCAGCCGGATTGATCCACACCTTTACACTGTGCAGCCAGATTGATCCACACCGACTCTTACACTGTGCAGCCGGATTGATCCACACCCTTACACTGTGCAGCCGGATTGATCCACACACTTACACTGTGCAGCCGGATTGATCCACACCCTTACACTGTGCAGCCGGATTGATCCACACCCTTACACTGTGCAGCCGGATTGATCCACACCCTTACACTGTGCAGCCGGATTGATCCACACCCTTACACTGTGCAGCCGGATTGATCCACACCCTCACACTGTGCAGCCTGGATTGAGCCACACCCTTTCACTGTGCAGCCGGATTGATCAACACCCACCCTTACACTGTGCAGCCAGATTGATCCACACCGACCCTTACACTGTGCAGCCGGATTGATCCACACCCTTACACTGTGCAGCCGGATTGATCCACACCGACCCTTACACTGTGCAGCCGGATTGATCCACACCCTTACACTGTGCAGCCGGATTGATCCACACCCTTACACTGTGCAGCCGGATTGATCCACACCCTTACACTGTGCAGCCGGATTGATCCACACCGACCCTTACACTGTGCAGCCGGATTGATCCACACCGACCCTTACACTGTGCAGCCGGATTGATCCACACCCTTACACTGTGCAGCCGGATTGATCCACACCGACCCTTACACTGTGCAGCCGGATTGATCCACACCCTTACACTGTGCAGCCGGATTGATCCACACCCTTACACTGTGCAGCCGGATTGATCCACACCCTTACACTGTGCAGCCGGATTGATCCACACCGACCCTTACACTGTGCAGCCGGATTGATCCACACCGACCCTTACACTGTGCAGCCGGATTGATCCACACCGACCCTTACACTGTGCAGCCGGATTGATCCACACCCTTACACTGTGCAGCTGGATTGATCCACACCGACCCTTACACTGTGCAGCCGGATTGATCCACACCGACCCTTACACTGTGCAGCCGGATTGATCCACACCCTTACACTGTGCAGCTGGATTTTACAATAACGTTTCAGATAAACTTTTAATACATCTGCTATCTTTTCAAGAGTATGACATTTTCTCATCAATAAGGTTTGAAAAAAAATTCTAAAAAGCTGACTTTAGTTAAGAACACCAGAACATAAAATTAACAAAACGAGAAGAGGTCATTCAGCCCATTTAAGCTCATCTTGTTACTAGTAGCGGATTGATCTCAGAAATTTATCAAGTTGGGTCTTAAAGGATCCAAGTGATTCTGCCTCAACAACATGACTAGGTAACCCATTCCACACATCGCATGTGCCTGCCTGGTATATTTCTTTAAAGAGACACATCCAGGGTTCAATCTTTCAAAAGCAACAATAAACACGACCCAGGCGGGCGACACCTAAGCAAATGAACAATGTTCTTCTTGCTAACTGCAGACAGATCACTCTTGCATTGCGTTAAAATAAGCCAAGATGCACAGCATTACACACATAAAGAGACTTACCCTTTTAAAAGACAGCACTAGTATACCAAGAAAAGAGAACGTTGTTTTTGTATTCCTTTCCTTCCTCCTAATAGTTAAATGTGATGTCTGAAAAGAAGGAACCAAAGTCACAGAAAAAAAAACCACACACACACAATAAAACAGTTAATTATTTCAGTTTGCTGGCAACTTTGAGAAGCACGGAAGCAGGCAAGACAAACAGTATGTGCTCTGAATGGATGATCTTAGTTATACACATACATACATATACAAAACCGTGTAGAAAACAGACTTCCTGTTGTGGCTTTTCATGGAAGCTGTGCAGAGATGTTAAGCTGCTGAAAGTCAGCGACGTGTTGCTGTGTGGTTTTTGTGACTTGTCAAGGAAAGGGAACTAAACCACCGTGTTGAAGAAGGAAGAAGGGGAGGAGACAGAACAACCAATATGAGAAGCATCATAGCCAGTCGATTTAGTGATGAGTTTATACACATACCGCATGGGTCTAGCTAGGATGACTTTGTAAAGTCAGAATGCATTGCTTTACAACGTTAGACACCTCGGTAACAATGCACCCCGCACCACCCCCCCCCCCCCCAAAAAAAAACAAGAGAGAAAGAGACCTGTAGCAACGTTCAGCTGATTCATCAGAAAAACCACAAGCATGTCTAAAAAGAGGAACATTCAGCAAACTCTGAGGCAGCAGCTTCCTGAACGCAATGGGTGCTCATTTTACTTGAAACATGAACTGGGTTTAGAGAAGGTTGTGGCACTCCTGTGACTGCTTTTCACAGAAAAAGGTAAGTGAACCAACAATTCAAAGAAATGAATTCATTCTGTGCGGACAAGATATTTCTTCACTGCCAAATCTTGTGTGTCAACACTCACTATGTATTTTCTTTCTTTTACAAGTAAAATCTTAATACAAACAGCAGCAAGACAACCAGAATGCCTGGTGGTCTTATCTCTAGCATAAGGCGGATGTATCTCATTTCTAAAGTCTGCATTTGTTTGTGTGTAGTTCCTGATAGACTAGATTCAAATATTAGAATGTCTCGCCTCAGTCAGTCTGGGAATACACAGTACCGGTTGGTTAAACTTGGCTCAAGCGAATGGTCAGTATTTTGTTGAACAGCAGTTGAAGATAAAAACAACACTGTTTTGTTTCTGGTGATGAAGTCACTGTCTTGTGGCTTGTGGGTAACACTAGTGCTGATGCTTGACTCATATCACCTAGAGAAAGAATAGCACCGCCTATCCGGGTTTCGAACAACACGTTTACACACAGTTCTGAGCAGAACGGACTTCACTGTCATGAGCTGCTTTGGTTGACAGATCATCTGTTGCAAGACACTTTCCTGCAATGTATTAGCCGAGTGTCCACACTAACGAGTACAGTTCATGCAAGGACATACTGTAGGGCTGTGTGGGCAGGACTACCAAGCTGTAGTACAACAGCTCTTCTAGCATCAGTAAATCATACAGCAGACAACCCAGAACTGTTTAAACCACCCAAACAGAATGCTCCAGAAAAATAAAACTCAGGTGATTTGTTTCACAACATCTTTTTTATTAGAACAAACACACACGACAGCAGTCACAAGCCATTCAGTTTACACATTCTTTTTTCGTACTCTGGCAGCAGATCTGCCAACATGTTTTAAATAACGTATTAAGGCAAGCATGCATTGGCATCCTCTGTACATATGGCTCTGTCGGATATTTTGGTACAATGTTTTGGTAAAACGTTCATTTAGACATATAAAGAGACAGTGATGTTGGCAGCATAACAGTTTCAGAATTAAAAATCGAGCCTTCTGAACACAAACATTTGTATTGCAGGGATGGAAATAACACTCCTATTGCATAGCTGTTTCACCCTTTACAGGTTTTACTATGAGCTTGATGAGCCACAGTGTACAGGTAACAAGCTCAGGTGTGTCCTATTAAAAACTCATAGTTGAACCAGCAATGGATCCAGCTGCTATGCAATGGGAGTCTTCTTTTCATCCCTGTTTTGTACCTGGTAAGTTGTTTTTTTTTCAAACTTGGAGGTGTAACTTGGCACACGTCATAACTGATCAAAACCAGTACAGTAAATGAAAGAAGGTTACTGAAGCAGAAGATATTGCATGGACAGGCCATGCGCGCATTAAAAGCAATCAGCATTTGGACAAACACAGCAAACGTCACATGATCAAATAGACTTTACCAAGAAAAGTTGAACAATAAACCTCACATTCTCCTGCAAATTATTATTGCAAATCAAAGCTTCGAGATGAACAACATACAAAAAAAAAAGAAGGTAATATTACTAAAAACTTTCATTAGGGGTTTTATAGCCTTTCAACATCCATAAATATCCAGCATAATTCAAGCAAGGATTCGATTTCGTATGAATAAAGTGGTTTCATAAGTGACCTAATACAGTAAAGAACATTTCTTCTAATCAACAAAACCTCCAGTAACTTACACGCTGCGACCAACCATCCAATTAGTTTGCTGCACTTCACAGTATGGACTTCATGCACAATTCAAAAGAACCTTGGTTATGTCTTGAATTCTCATACAGTGCATACCAGAGAAATGCTGACGAGACTTGTCTATATTACAAGCAAGCAAATGTTGTACTGAACAGGACAAAAAAACAGCATTTTTAAATCTGTGTTCGATTAATACACACGAAAAAGCACAGCGCTTACAGTACTGTATATGCTACACCTGGTTTAATGTTTCACACAAACCCACATTTTAAAATCTACCACATTATTACGCCCCTAAAATAAATACAGTCATCTAACACTGCTTTCTGAATTATGTTTGACAAATTATTTTACGCCGCAAAGTTTCAGTTTCATCATAACTGAAACAAAGTTATTGGTCTCACACAGCAAACATTACAAAGTATGGTGTACTTTATTAATGCAAGTCCTGCATATTCTCATATGTATAGTAACTAAGAGAGGCTACTATAGCAGCAGAGTTAATGAGAAGGCACCTGTTTTAAATGTAGCAACAAAACATATGTTTAGTTTCCTGTCTCACTAAAGCTTAAGCACTCTTCAGTAATGCAACACAAAGAAACTAAAAATGAGCACAAAAAACAGGAACATTTTAGTTCATTTTCAGCACTCTCCTTTCAACAAAAAACACATTTGCATAAATAAAACCAAGGCAATTGCATAGAGAAGGTACAAAAAGGAGAAGATATAGTACAAATTACAGTACAACTCATGTCCTAGCACGCTTGCATGACTGTGCCAGGATACAGCAGACACGAGAGAGAGAGAGAGAGAGAGAGAGAGAGAGAGAGAGAGAGAGAGAGAGAGAGAGAGAGAGAGAGAGAGAGAGTTCTACTAATTTAATTGAAGAGCTAGAAATGAGTCCTTCATTCAAACCCTTGTAATCCAGTGTGGCTATGCTCTTGTCTCCATTAGCAGTACTGAGATGACGGCTGGTCTTCCTGAGAGTTGTATTTGTAGCTGTACACAGCGCCCTCCAGTGGTTACTCCACGTTTTTGTAGTTCGTGAACAGGTTATACAGAACCCTCAGGGTGGATTTGAGATTTAAATTGACAACGTCTGCAAAAACACAACGGTAACACTATTTATTCATTTAATTTTTTTTTTTTTTAAAAGCCCCCTTACCTTTTTATGATTTACTGTTTTTCATTGCAAATGCACAAACACAAATATAGCGTTACTTTAAAGATGTTAAAGCTTTTAATCTGCAATACATGAACTGAATGATAGTGTTAGAGCACCGCCTTCTGGATCAAAATGTCATTACAACTGAATTAAAACACGAAAATGTCATAAAACACTCCAGTTCATTTCAGAATGATCAGATGTGCTAAAGACAGTGAAAAATATTCTTGTACCTTCAGGACGTGCTTTAGGTTTCTTCAGCCCTCCATCCTGCATCAGCTCAAAGGCAAAGGAAACATTAAGAACCTGCAGACACAGAAAACGATTACAGGAACACTTAAATAAGACAACAGTTCAATCTGCTCCTCCTCTTCCTTTATACATCAATTATTACTACTGTGTGCTAACCCTGCAAAAGAGCAGGCACAGGACTTACCTTCTGCTCAAAAGTCTCCGGAGTCAAAAAGAAGTTGTGCAGGGGAACAAAGTAATCCTCCAGCAATCCCATCAGCAAAACCAGGTACACCCCATCTGCAAACTAGACAGAGCCTTTCCTTATCTATTACATGTGCACAGACCCACATGAGGGGACTACACTATATCTCAAGTCCAGACTCATGTTTTTGCATAGTACACTGGCATAGCAGATTCCTGTTAATTGTAATATAAATTCATTATACAGCTTTAAAACAGCCAGTAATGAAGCTGCATTAATAAACTGCACAAGTGTGGATCTCCAGCCAGTAAATGAAGCTGCATTAATAAACTGCACAAGTGTGGATCTCCAGCCAGTAATGAAGCTGCATTAATAAACTGCACAAGTGTGGATCTCCAGCCAGTAAATGAAGCTGCATTAATAAACTGCACAAGTGTGGATCTCCAGCCAGTAATGAAGCTGCATTAATAAACTGCACAAGTGTGGATCTCCAGCCAGTAAATGAAGCTGCATTAATAAACTGCACAAGTGTGGATCTCCAGCCAGTAAATGAAGCTGCATTAATAAACTGCACAAGTGTGGATCTCCAGCCAGTAAATGAAGCTGCATTAATAAACTGCACAAGTGTGGATCTCCAGCCAGTAAATGAAGCTGCATTAATAAACTGCACAAGTGTGGATCTCCAGCCAGTAAATGAAGCTGCATTAATAAACTGCACAAGTGTGGATCTCCAGCCAGTAAATGAAGCTGCATTAATAAACTGCACAAGTGTGGATCTCCAGCCAGTAAATGAAGCTGCATTAATAAACTGCACAAGTGTGGATCTCCAGCCAGTAATGAAGCTGCATTAATAAACTGCACAAGTGTGGATCTCCAGCCAGTAATGAAGCTGCATTAATAAACTGCACAAGTGTGGATCTCCAGCCAGTAAATGAAGCTGCATTAATAAACTGCACAAGTGTGGATCTCCAGCCAGTAAATGAAGCTGCATTAATAAACTGCACAAGTGTGGATCTCCAGCCAGTAAATGAAGCTGCATTAATAAACTGCACAAGTGTGGATCTCCAGCCAGTAAATGAAGCTGCATTAATAAACTGCACAAGTGTGGATCTCCAGCCAGTAAATGAAGCTGCATTAATAAACTGCACAAGTGTGGATCTCCAGCCAGTAATGAAGCTGCATTAATAAACTGCACAAGTGTGGATCTCCAGCCAGTAAATGAAGCTGCATTAATAAACTGCACAAGTGTGGATCTCCAGCCAGTAAATGAAGCTGCATTAATAAACTGCACAAGTGTGGATCTCCAGCCAGTAAATGAAGCTGCATTAATAAACTGCACAAGTGTGGATCTCCAGCCAGTAAATGAAGCTGCATTAATAAACTGCACAAGTGTGGATCTCCAGCCAGTAAATGAAGCTGCATTAATAAACTGCACAAGTGTGGATCTCCAGCCAGTAAATGAAGCTGCATTAATAAACTGCACAAGTGTGGATCTCCAGCCAGTAAATGAAGCTGCATTAATAAACTGCACAACTGTGGATCTCCAGCCAGTAAATGAAGCTGCATTAATAAACTGCACAAGTGTGGATCTCCAGCCAGTAAATGAAGCTGCATTAATAAACTGCACAAGTGTGGATCTCCAGCCAGTAATGAAGCTGCATTAATAAACTGCACAAGTGTGGATCTCCAGCCAGTAAATGAAGCTGCATTAATAAACTGCACAAGTGTGGATCTCCAGCCAGTAAATGAAGCTGCATTAATAAACTGCACAAGTGTGGATCTCCAGCCAGTAAATGAAGCTGCATTAATAAACTGCACAAGTGTGGATCTCCAGCCAGTAAATGAAGCTGCATTAATAAACTGCACAAGTGTGGATCTCCAGCCAGTAAATGAAGCTGCATTAATAAACTGCACAAGTGTGGATCTCCAGCCAGTAAATGAAGCTGCATTAATAAACTGCACAAGTGTGGATCTCCAGCCAGTAAATGAAGCTGCATTAATAAACTGCACAAGTGTGGATCTCCAGCCAGTAATGAAGCTGCATTAATAAACTGCACAAGTGTGGATCTCCAGCCAGTAATGAAGCTGCATTAATAAACTGCACAAGTGTGGATCTCCAGCCAGTAAATGAAGCTGCATTAATAAACTGCACAAGTGTGGATCTCCAGCCAGTAAATGAAGCTGCATTAATAAACTGCACAAGTGTGGATCTCCAGCCAGTAAATGAAGCTGCATTAATAAACTGCACAAGTGTGGATCTCCAGCCAGTAAATGAAGCTGCATTAATAAACTGCACAAGTGTGGATCTCCAGCCAGTAAATGAAGCTGCATTAATAAACTGCACAAGTGTGGATCTCCAGCCAGTAATGAAGCTGCATTAATAAACTGCACAAGTGTGGATCTCCAGCCAGTAAATGAAGCTGCATTAATAAACTGCACAAGTGTGGATCTCCAGCCAGTAAATGAAGCTGCATTAATAAACTGCACAAGTGTGGATCTCCAGCCAGTAATGAAGCTGCATTAATAAACTGCACAAGTGTGGATCTCCAGCCAGTAAATGAAGCTGCATTAATAAACTGCACAAGTGTGGATCTCCAGCCAGTAAATGAAGCTGCATTAATAAACTGCACAAGTGTGGATCTCCAGCCAGTAAATGAAGCTGCATTAATAAACTGCACAAGTGTGGATCTCCAGCCAGTAATGAAGCTGCATTAATAAACTGCACAACTGTGGATCTCCAGCCAGTAAATGAAGCTGCATTAATAAACTGCACAAGTGTGGATCTCCAGCCAGTAAATGAAGCTGCATTAATAAACTGCACAAGTGTGGATCTCCAGCCAGTAAATGAAGCTGCATTAATAAACTGCACAAGTGTGGATCTCCAGCCAGTAATGAAGCTGCATTAATAAACTGCACAAGTGTGGATCTCCAGCCAGTAAATGAAGCTGCATTAATAAACTGCACAAGTGTGGATCTCCAGCCAGTAAATGAAGCTGCATTAATAAACTGCACAAGTGTGGATCTCCAGCCAGTAAATGAAGCTGCATTAATAAACTGCACAAGTGTGGATCTCCAGCCAGTAAATGAAGCTGCATTAATAAACTGCACAAGTGTGGATCTCCAGCCAGTAATGAAGCTGCATTAATAAACTGCACAAGTGTGGATCTCCAGCCAGTAAATGAAGCTGCATTAATAAACTGCACAAGTGTGGATCTCCAGCCAGTAAATGAAGCTGCATTAATAAACTGCACAAGTGTGGATCTCCAGCCAGTAAATGAAGCTGCATTAATAAACTGCACAAGTGTGGATCTCCAGCCAGTAAATGAAGCTGCATTAATAAACTGCACAAGTGTGGATCTCCAGCCAGTAATGAAGCTGCATTAATAAACTGCACAAGTCATCCCGCATGTGGGAGTCTCACCTGTGTCTCCAGCTCGGTCACCTCCAGGTTCAGTTTGTTTAGGTGCTTGTTCACAAAGGTAATAAGAGACTGTAAATGTTAAGAGAAAGAAAGGGGCATTGCTGAAAAAGTACATGTGCTGTAAATGGAAACCAGACTGATAAACAGACAGACAGACTGGAGCACATACGATTCCTTACTGTCACTTTAAAGGAAGTAGCAAGGCAGTGTTACAGCTTTTCTTATTGCAATTGAGGACTTCTAGTGGAAACGTTTGTCATTTCATTTAAGAGGTTTCTTTTAGTATTTCAAAAGCCTGTAGTCTGATGATGTGATGACGCATCCATCGTAACAGTGTTGGACTTGCCCTGTGTTAAAAAGCAGTGGTTCAAACTACTGCAGTGTACTGTAAACCCCTCAGTGCGTTTCTAACAGGGCTGTAACCCTGCAGTGCGTTTAACACAGCTGTAACCCCTCAGTGTGCTTCTAACAGGGCTGTAACCCCGCAGTGCGTTTCTAACAGGGCTGTAACCCTGCAGTGCGTTTCTAACAGGGCTGTAACCCCCCGCAGTGCGTTTCTAACAGGGCTGTAACCCCCGCAGTGCGTTTCTAACAGGGCTGTAACCCTGCAGTGCGTTTCTAACAGGGCTGTAACCCGCAGTGCGTTTCTAACAGGGCTGTAACCCCGCAGTGCGTTTCTAACAGGGCTGTAACCCCCGCAGTGCGTTTCTAACAGGGCTGTAACCCTGCAGTGCGTTTCTAACAGGGCTGTAACCCCGCAGTGCGTTTCTAACAGGGCTGTAACCCTGCAGTGCGTTTCTAACAGGGCTGTAACCCCGCAGTGCGTTTCTAACAGGGCTGTAACCCCCCGCAGTGCGTTTCTAACAGGGCTGCAACCCCTCAGTGCGTTTCTAACAGGGCTGCGCTGTAACCCCCGCAGTGCGTTTCTAACAGGACTGTAACCCTGCAGTGCATTTAACACAGCTGTAACCCCTCAGTGCGTTTCTAACAGGGCTGTAACCCCCGCAGTGCGTTTCTAACAGGGCTGCAACCCCTCAGTGCGTTTCTAACAGGGCTGCGCTGTAACCCCTGCAGTGTGTTTCTAACAGGACTGTAACCCTGCAGTGCATTTAACACAGCTGTAACCCCGCAGTGCGTTTCTAACAGGGCTGTAACCCCGCAGCGCTTCTAACAGGGCTGTAACCCCGCAGTGCGTTTCTAACAGGGCTGTAACCCGCAGTGCGTTTCTAACAGGGCTGTAACCCCGCAGTGCTTTTCTAACAGGGCTGTAACCCCCGCAGTGCGTTTCTAACAGGGCTGTAACCCCCGCAGTGCGTTTCTAACAGGGCTGTAACCCCCGCAGTGCGTTTCTAACAGGGCTGTAACCCCCGCAGTGCATTTCTAACAGGGCTGTAACCCCGCAGTGCGTTTCTAACAGGGCTGTAACCCCTCAGTGCGTTTCTAACAGGGCTGTAACCCCGCAGTGCGTTTCTAACAGGGCTGTAACCCCCGCAGTGCGTTTCTAACAGGGCTGTAACCCTGCAGTGCGTTTCTAACAGGGCTGTAACCCCGCAGTGCGTTTCTAACACAGCTGTAACCCCTCAGTGCGTTTCTAACAGGGCTGTAACCCCTCAGTGCGTTTCTAACAGGGCTGTAACCCTGCAGTGCGTTTCTAACAGGGCTGTAACCCCTCAGTGCGTTTCTAACAGGGCTGTAACCCCTCAGTGCGTTTCTAACAGGGCTGTAACCCCTCAGTGCGTTTCTAACAGGGCTGTAACCCCTCAGTGCGTTTCTAACAGGGCTGTAACCCCTCAGTGCGTTTCTAACAGGGCTGTAACCCCGCAGTGCGTTTCTAACAGGGCTGTAACCCTGCAGTGCGTTTCTAACAGGGCTGTAACCCTGCAGTGCGTTTCTAACAGGGCTGTAACCCCTCAGTGCGTTTCTAACAGGGCTGTAACCCCTCAGTGCGTTTCTAACAGGGCTGTAACCCCTCAGTGCGTTTCTAACAGGGCTGTAACCCCTCAGTGCGTTTCTAACAGGGCTGTAACCCCTCAGTGCGTTTCTAAGAGGGCTGTAACCTCTCAGTGCGTTTCTAACAGGGCTGTAACCCTGCAGTGCGTTCTAACACAGCTGTAACCCTCAGTGCGTTTCTAACAGGGCTGTAACCCCTCAGTGCGTTTCTAACAGGGCTGTAACCCCGCAGTGCGTTTCTAACAGGGCTGTAACCCCCGCAGTGCGTTTCTAACAGGGCTGTAACCCCGCAGTGCGTTTCTAACAGGGCTGTAACCCCTCAGTGCGTTTCTAACAGGGCTGCTAACCCCACAGAGAGTTTCTAACAGGGCTGTAACCCCCGCAGTGCGTTTCTAACAGGGCTGTAACCCCCGCAGTGCGTTTCTAACAGGGCTGCGCTGTTACCCCACAGAGAGTTTCTAACAGGGCTGTAACCCCCGCAGTGCGTTTCTAACAGGGCTGTAACCCCCGCAGTGCGTTTCTAACAGGGCTGCGCTGTTACCCCACAGAGAGTTTCTAACAGGGCTGTAACCCCTCAGTGCGTTTCTAACAGGGCTGTAACCCCTCAGTGCGTTTCTAACAGGGCTGTAACCCCTCAGTGCGTTTCTAACAGGGCTGTAACCCCTCAGTGCGTTTCTAACAGGGCTGTAACCCCTCAGTGCGTTTCTAAGAGGGCTGTAACCTCTCAGTGCGTTTCTAACAGGGCTGTAACCCTGCAGTGCGTTTAACACAGCTGTAACCCCTCAGTGCGTTTCTAACAGGGCTGTAACCCCCTCAGTGCGTTTCTAACAGGGCTGTAACCCCGCAGTGCGTTTCTAACAGGGCTGTAACCCCCTCAGTGCGTTTCTAACAGGGCTGTAACCCCCGCAGTGCGTTTCTAACAGGGCTGTAACCCCCTCAGTGCGTTTCTAACAGGGCTGCGCTGTTACCCCACAGAGAGTTTCTAACAGGGCTGTAACCCCCGCAGTGCGTTTCTAACAGGGCTGTAACCCCCGCAGTGCGTTTCTAACAGGGCTGCGCTGTTACCCCACAGAGAGTTTCTAACAGGGCTATAACCCCCGCAGTGCGTTTCTAACAGGGCTGTAACCCCCGCAGTGCGTTTCTAACAGGGCTGCGCTGTTACCCTGCAGTGCGTTTCTAACAGGGCTGGTAAACACACTCAATGAATGGACGTTTCTTTACCTTTTTAACAACGCTGAGTTTATCAGGAGCATGGTCAAGCAGAGTATCAAAAGCATCTCTTTCTGAAAAGAGATACATAGAAATTAAGGAAAAGAAAATCAGATGCAGTTTCAAAATGTTACTTTGTTTAATTAAGTTCTTAGGAATTCTTTGAAAGAATCGAATCAGAACAATGCCATGCAAGTGAAGCTCAGTTCACGTCAGATGTTACAGACAGAACACTGGGGCTGAAGTTTGAATCTAAAACAGCAATGCGTTTCTGGATTTCAACTGAAATGGAGTACTCACCAAATCTCCCCATCATCATCCTATAAAACAAATAAATATGAACCTCTTGTTAATTAGAGAAATAAAGTGCGCACGTATGTTAAAGAATATTGGTAGCACATTGGTAGGTTGTATGCCTGGCAAGATGGGATTGAACTAGCTAATGTTATCTTAGGTAAGAGAGTCCAAGATTAGTGTTAATCAGGGTCTGTGAAAGCTGCTCTTCATTGGTCTCCTCTCCCTTCCAGTCTTGCATTGCTCCGTTTGGAAAGGTCTATACCTCCCTATTCTGTACAAGTATTAGAATCTCAAAGCATTTAAGTCCAATGTATTATAATGTATAAACAGTAGATGGCAGCAACTCATAGTGAAAGTCAGCTTTAGTTTTACTGTAGTTTTCATTGGCATTCTTATTTTTCACTGCAGCCCAACAGAGACACCTAGTAGGAGACTAGCGCATAGCAAGGCCCTTTTAGTACAGCAATGTAATGTCAGGTACTGTACAATGCAGACAGAACAGGGACCTCCTCAACATGAAAAGCTTCATGAAAAGGTGAAAAGGTAAAAGGTTGCGTTGCCATGTCTTACAGAAGATCCCTCAGTTAATACACTAGTGTGCAGGAACACTGCCTTCACACTGCTTTTCAAATTCATGCAAAACACAGGATGAAAGTAAATGTAAAAAATATAAAAAACAGAAAGAATAAAATAACTCACTCTGTAGTGGTGGTGAGCTCCTTGGTGATATGCGATGACTGAAGCAGGCCTTCTCTTTTCTGCATCAGGACAAAAGAAAAACATTTAGGTTTAGCTGCTCATTGTCCTCCTGAAGGACATCCTCAATCCACGTTACCTAGGTGGAAGGGCCCTCCAGGACCAGCAATGCCCCTGAATTAGGCATCTTGAAACTGGGTTAGTCTGAAGACACAGGGCTGCATGTGCTTATTAAGCTGCAGGACAGTCTTGAGTTCACACTTACCTTCAGAAGGACCAGCTGCACAGACACGCCCTCTTACCTTCACAAGGACCAGCTGCAGAGACATGCGCGCTCTTACCTTCACAACGACCAGCTGCACAGACACGTGCTCTGGGAGTCGGATGGGAGCCTGGAAATGCATGGCCAGACCCACCAGGAGGTACACGATAGAGATCAGGTTTTTACAGTGGATAGCTGGGGAAAAATAAAAACACAACAAGCAATGAATGAAACTGCATTCAAAGACTGCTTTATTTAAATTCGAGACTGCTAGGAGCAAATCAGAGTGCAAACTTGTGTCCTGTGTGCCTGTAGTATATCAGTAAAATAAACCGCATTCATGCCATCTACCCCCCCACACCGAGCCGATACCCTTCATGCCATCTACCCCCACACTGAGCTGCTGTTCTTCTCAGTATCAGTATGATTGTCAACTGCTTGAGGGAACCACAAAAAAAAAAACAACAACTGAGGCACCTCTCGGAATTCTCTTCAACGACAAAGTCAATTCAAAACAAAACTGTGCAGTTATTTCAGCGACTTCACAGAATTCCCTTCATCAACCTTTTCCCTATTTTGAATGAAAGTGCCAATGGGCTGCATGTCATGATTGATAACACTCTTAGTTGGATTTGTGAGGGAACAGTAAAGCACTGTATATGACAGATGTTTCTGTGCAGGATGGAGAGAGTCTGTGAATTGCATAGCAGCATACACAGATGTTCCTTTTCCTAAAACTCTATTATATTGTATTGAAAATCCCCCGGGTAATGGGATGCAGTGCATAACCAATGCAAGAGTGTGCAGGGTGCAAGATTGATGAATCGTCTCACAAATACCCTTCAAGCACTCAAGCATGGCCCTTATCAATCAATCACATTTATTTTGCATAGCACCTTTCAAGCCAAGGCATCCCAAAGCACTTCACATTACAAATAAACACACTATACACTAATAAAATACAATACACAAAAAAACATCAAAACATTCAAAAGAAATGAAAAGAAAGAAAAAAAAGTGTATTGAAGCAGAGTGAAAGCATGGTAATGCATAGAGAAGCATTGTAAAGCACGGAGAGATATGGTAAAGCATATTATTAAAGATGGTAAACTATGGTAAAAGCATGGGGGTAAAGTGCAGTAATACCGTGCTAAGGGTTTCTAAGAGGAACGAAGCATGCTTCAACTCACAATCCACGCTCCACTCGATGGACCAGCCGTTGGGACGCAGCAGCTCATTCACGGCCTCCAGAACCGTCTGCAGCTTCTGCTTCTGACCGATTTCCGACTGGGTCACTTCAGCTACGTTCAGCTTGCACCCCGAGAGCTTCTCTGCAGGAGGAGGCAAAATAAATACAAACACACTGAGCATGTCAGTGCAGTGTGACAAATAGACCTGAAACAAACACCCCTTTCTACAGGTTTACCAGATGTTAAGCACAGCAAAGTGCAATAAAGCATGTAACTGTAAAGTGAAGTATAGTAAAACATGTTGAGAAACATGACAAACCAGGGTAAACTACAGGAAATGCAAAGTAAAACAATGGAAAAACATTGAAAAAAAATGCTAAAACAGTGGCAAAAATACCGTTGTATACTTTTAAACGGGATAGGGTAATAATAAAAATAATACTAATAGATAAAAATGAAGCTGCAAAAGAAAAAAAAGAATGGCGTACTTTATTGAATACTCTTAGCAAGAGAAGCCAGGAGGAAGCAGCTTTGAATGTCTATATTTACATTTCCCCTTACACTTACTGTATGGTTCTCCAGACAAGCTCAAAGCAAATTCAAAACCAGGTAAAGGCAGATTAAGTGAAAAGTTATAATAACTCAATATTGGAGCAATAGAACACAGAACCCTCACAATTATTGCTAACACCAGAATATATTATGGGTAATGCATTTTTTTAAAAAGCACTTACATGATGTTTGAAGCTGCTTACTCCTCTTTCCATGAAGCAGGTTTAAAAAAGTTGCCACAGCATCAATGGACTCCAGCCACCATTCCCTGGTGCTGCTCCTCTACCTTCTGCTCCACTCAAAAACATACTGCTACTCCACTGCCTTCTACTGCACTCAAACACCTAGTGTTGCTCCACTCCCTTCTACTGCACTCAAACACCTACTGCTGCTCCACTCCCTTCCACTGCACTCACCAAACACCTAGTGCTACTCCACTCCCTTCCACTGCACTCAAACACCTAGTGCTGCTCCACTCCCTTCCACTGCACTCACCAAACACCTAGTGCTGCTCCACTCCCTTCCACTGCACTCACCAAACACCTAGTGCTGCTCCACTCCCTTCTACTGCACTCAAACACCTAGTGCTGCTCCACTCCCTTCCACTGCACTCACCAAACACCTAGTGCTGCTCCACTCCCTTCCACTGCACTCACCAAACACCTAGTGCTGCTCCACTCCCTTCCACTGCACTCACCAAACACCTAGTGCTGCTCCACTCCCTTCCACTGCACTCACCAAACACCTAGTGCTGCTCCACTCCCTTCCACTGCACTCACCAAACACCTAGTGCTGCTCCACTCCCTTCCACTGCACTCACCAAACACCTAGTGCTGCTCCACTCCCTTCCACTGCACTCACCAAACACCTAGTGCTGCTCCACTCCCTTCCACTGCACTCACCAAACACCTAGTGCTGCTCCACTCCTTCCACTGCACTCACCAAACACCTAGTGCTGCTCCACTCCCTTCCACTGCACTCACCAAACACCTAGTGCTGCTCCACTCCCTTCCACTGCACTCACCAAACACCTAGTGCTGCTCCACTCCCTTCCACTGCACTCACCAAACACCTAGTGCTGCTCCACTCCCTTCCACTGCACTCACCAAACACCTAGTGCTGCTCCACTCCCTTCCACTGCACTCACCAAACACCTAGTGCTGCTCCACTCCCTTCCACTGCACTCACCAAACACCTAGTGCTGCTCCACTCCCTTCCACTGCACTCACCAAACACCTAGTGCTGCTCCACTCCCTTCCACTGCACTCACCAAACACCTAGTGCTGCTCCACTCCCTTCCACTGCACTCACCAAACACCTAGTGCTGCTCCACTCCCTTCCACTGCACTCACCAAACACCTAGTGCTGCTCCACTCCCTTCCACTGCACTCACCAAACACCTAGTGCTGCTCCACTCCCTTCCACTGCACTCACCAAACACCTAGTGCTGCTCCACTCCCTTCCACTGCACTCACCAAACACCTAGTGCTGCTCCACTCCCTTCCACTGCACTCACCAAACACCTAGTGCTGCTCCACTCCCTTCCACTGCACTCACCAAACACCTAGTGCTGCTCCACTCCCTTCCACTGCACTCACCAAACACCTAGTGCTGCTCCACTCCCTTCCACTGCACTCACCAAACACCTAGTGCTGCTCCACTCCCTTCCACTGCACTCACCAAACACCTAGTGCTGCTCCACTCCCTTCCACTGCACTCACCAAACACCTAGTGCTGCTCCATCCCTTCCACTGCACTCACCAAACACCTAGTGCTGCTCCACTCCCTTCCACTGCACTCACCAAACACCTAGTGCTGCTCCACTCCCTTCCACTGCACTCACCAAACACCTAGTGCTGCTCCACTCCCTTCCACTGCACTCACCAAACACCTAGTGCTGCTCCACTCCCTTCCACTGCACTCACCAAACACCTAGTGCTGCTCCACTCCCTTCCACTGCACTCACCAAACACCTAGTGCTGCTCCACTCCCTTCCACTGCACTCACCAAACACCTAGTGCTGCTCCACTCCCTTCCACTGCACTCACCAAACACCTAGTGCTGCTCCACTCCCTTCCACTGCACTCACCAAACACCTAGTGCTACTCCACTCCCTTCCACTGCACTCACCAAACACCTAGTGCTGCTCCACTCCCTTCCACTGCACTCACCAAACACCTAGTGCTGCTCCACTCCCTTCCACTGCACTCACCAAACACCTAGTGCTGCTCCACTCCCTTCCACTGCACTCACCAAACACCTAGTGCTGCTCCACTCCCTTCCACTGCACTCACCAAACACCTAGTGCTGCTCCACTCCCTTCCACTGCACTCAAACACCTAGTGCTGCTCCACTCCCTTCCACTGCACTCACCAAACACCTAGTGCTGCTCCACTCCCTTCCACTGCACTCACCAAACACCTAGTGCTGCTCCACTCCCTTCCACTGCACTCACCAAACACCTAGTGCTACTCCACACCCTTCCACTGCACTCACCAAACACCTAGTGCTGCTCCACTCCCTTCCAGTGCACTCACCAAACACCTAGTGCTGCTCCACTCCCTTCCACTGCACTCACCAAACACCTAGTGCTGCTCCACTCCCTTCCACTGCACTCACCAAACACCTAGTGCTGCTCCACTCCCTTCCACTGCACTCACCAAACACCTAGTGCTGCTCCACTCCCTTCCACTGCACTCACCAAACACCTAGTGCTGCTCCACTCCCTTCTACTGCACTCACCAAACACCTAGTGCTGCTCCACTCCCTTCCACTGCACTCACCAAACACCTAGTGCTGCTCCACTCCCTTCCACTGCACTCACCAAACACCTAGTGCTGCTCCACTCCCTTCCACTGCACTCACCAAACACCTAGTGCTGCTCCACTCCCTTCCACTGCACTCACCAAACAGCTTCTGCAACACCTGTCCATCATACAGATCCTCCTCCAGGTCCTTCACGATGATTCTGTCTTCCTCCAGCTCGTTATTAATCCAGTCAATCAAAACCTTGACACAGTAATAATGCAAGCGAGCGTCAGACAGCATGTGTCATACACTGTACATTATATACAGTATTTTACTTGATTTATTCCATCAAGTGCGAAGTTTCACAAAAAAGTAGACAATACATTTAGATCAGGTTTGGAAATAGACAAAATGCATATTATGCCAGCTCAGTCGATAGATAGAGAGATAGAGAGAGAGATACAGAGATAGATCAATAGAGAGATAAATAGATAGATAGAATATTTTATACAAACACAAGTTATAGTAATTACTATGGATTACAAAGAACTGAAAAGACAAGATAAAATAAATACATAAGTAAAATAAGTAAGTAAATAAATAAATAAATAAAAAGACATGTTACCCGAAGCAGTTCTTTAAACTTGGGATCTTCTTTTGAGGTGGGGTCAATCATACTTCTTTCTGCCTTCTCTTCTGTAAGAAAGACACCAGGTTTGAGAGACAAGCTGAGATGAAGTGAACTCCTGACCATGCGGGTGACACAGCTGTATCAGCTGATCAAGGGGCTGTTCCTATTTTACAAACTCGTTACAGAAGTGTTATTGAGACTTTCAGCTAGTTATTAAAATATGTATTAAAAATCTCTCTATATTTGTAACATTTAAAGACATGACTCAGACAGTGAATTTAGTTCACTTGCATGAAGAAAGCATCATCCATTGGGGGATTCATGATTTTTGTTAAATATAAATACAATACTGAACCAGTTTAAAATGCTTCAGTAGCAATAGAGAGAACTGAAAAGAGTATGTAAACTAGAAACAATCCCTGGAGAGCCATCAAGTGATTCAGACAGGAAGACACAGGACAGGGAGTGAAGCACGCTGGCACCCCACCCCACCCCTCCCCTCCTCCCTTCCTCCCTCCCTTATGCACACAGTTCATGAACTTCTCTTTCACATGAAGTCACACATGACAGTGACAATCTGAAATGTTATTTTGTTGCACAGTGATTATCAAATCCCGCTGCGTACAAACATGTTTGGGAAGCAGGAGGCCCTACTCTAACCCTAAATGGCACTAAATACAAACAGTAACTGAATACACACAGACTTGAACCCATACTAGAGCTACCCATACAGTACAGTGCACTGCAGTACCTTCAAGAACACATTGTGCTTTCCTGGTAATTGAATGGGATTGTTTCTGTGAACTCTGTGGGGTACGTGAAGCTGCCCTGCCATGTGTACTAAGTAGAGCACTTAACATGGTACAGATATAAATGTGCTGACCGAAGGGGACAGAAAGTCTAACAGGATACTGAAATTCATTTGTTCCAGGGACTCTGACTAGAAGAGGGAGAAGAGACTTCAGTGAAATTAAAGAGTTACACGTACTGTAAAACAGGGCTCCCAAACTTTCTTGCGATCCCTACCCCCATCCCCTTCCTCATACCATTAGACACCCTGACTGAGGCCCCCTCCTGAAATGTTGCTTTTGATCCCTTTAGTGAGAGAGCTTGTTCGGTTGTACTGGTTGAAGTGCTACTGCTTTCATTGGGTTCAGTGTCATTGTTCCGACGTATGAGAAACCCCTCTGTAGTTACTGTACTGTTGTACACCGTCTGACTGCAAATGCAACACAAACCTGCCTTGAAACGTTTGTGTAAATTAACCCAACCCCTGGGTCTGGGGAACTGTGCTTTGTCTGGGTCTCTTGGGAGAGAACATGTTTGTATGCACTGCGGCCCCTGAACACATCAGCCCGCATGTGTTTTGCCTGCGTGAAGCGTTTTAAAGGGGGGCACCGAGGGGAGATGACAGCTGAACGTACCAAGCATGGTGTCCTCCGGGTGGATGTCTATGCTGGAGGGCTGGAGAGGAGAGTTGATGGCATTCTTTCCCTCTTCGTGCAGGTCGCTCACTAAACAAGGAGGGGAAACAAAAGGCAAAACTCAGAAGGCATTGATTTTATCACCTTGTCTTTGCATGTATTAACTTGTATGTCCAGATTATAACCCACACCTTCTCCACCTGCTGTACCTAAATAAGAACATATGAGAAGTTCTTGAACGAGAAGAGGCTGTTCAGCTCATCAAGGCTGGTTCATTCTCAGCACACCATTCGCACATACTAAAGAGATCTCATTTAACAGGGCAGAATCCAATTGTTTTTTTATGGTCGCTTGTGTTTTCAATGTTACCACTTCCATGCTTCTATTTCATGCATGCCCTTTGTAAACCAAACCACAAAGAGAGAAACATGCACCACCAGCTTGGGGATCCTAGCGGGTAATTAAAACCCTATTCTGAACCTTGACCCCAAGCCACCAAGCTGATCGGCTCATATTTCAGCTTGGGATCCTCATTTAAACTGTCACACGATTTCTATGAAAAAGTAGGTGTAGTATTTATAATCACCTCTTCTATTTTGCTTTTGTATTTAATATTTCCCACTTTACACTTGTTTTCACAATAAATGAATATACTGCAATAAAAACAAACAAGATCCTCATTAAAAATCAGTACATTTCTGATTAAAGGTTCAGCAAAATACTGTGACGTTTTTATGTTAATTTACAGTTTAAACATTACTAAGGCTGCAAAGGGTTACATGAAACGCGGATACTCTCTGTATGATGAGGCATCCACTTCTGCTTACAAACACTGTACTCATTCATAGACATGAGACTGTATAGCATTATTATTCAGCAGTATTAATCACACCCCACCACCCAAACAGTGGTCCTGTACTTCAACCAAAGCAACACCAATAAAGACAACACCCACGAAAGTAATTCAAGGCAATTACAAAACCATAGCGAATTGAACAAAACAAATACCTAATGTAAATATTCGAAGTGTACAAATCACTTCTACTAGGGGTGCTACTGTAGTTTCCCTTGAATTTAAACTTTAGTATTGAATGCGTTTAACATTTCCATATAGGGAATGTGTGCCACCAATCAGAAAATCCAGCACCCTGTGTATAGCTACTATACACAGTGCATGTTATGTGGTAGATCATCTGCACTATCTAACCTGCGAGACAAACGTCTGAAGTATATCACATTGGAACAGTACACCATTCAATGAACTGCAATGAGCCAGCAGAGCAGTAAACGAAGCAGACCACACTCACACTGAATACAAAGATTCCTGGCCTGCACAAAGACAAGACTGCGTTTGACACTGTTTCCAAACAGCTGTCCACGAAGAGCTTGCGAGACAAGCAGCCACGCTAAGCTCGGGTGCCAGTCTCACTGACTGGGTCTGGCTAGGCATCTACCAACTGTAGCCAACTGTATGTGTCACTCATTTCAACCCCACACTCATAGAGCAGTTTTAAAACAGCTTGGTTATTTAACACAGTCCATCTGGAAGGTCATTATTAGCATGGCCAGTGAATTTAAATCTCCTCACCATTATGACCAATATCGAAAGCTTTTTATCTTATATGCTTTAGCTGTTGCATTTACAGCAATTGTCTGTGCATACTTTATAATCCATGTGCAAAGCTATACAATATTTACTGCATTTGGTTCTTCCCCTCTCTGTTATTCTGGTTCAAACGTGCTGAATTGGCATTAATCTTGGACTACTTTATCAAAAATAACCAAGGTACAGTACTGTAGGTAGTCAAAGAAAAGTGGCAAAGTGTTCCGCTACAGCAAGACACTGAAAGAATAGTGCCAATCAGAGTGTTCCGCTACAGCAAGACACTGAAAGAATAGTGCCAGAGTGTTCCGCTACAGCAAGACACTGAAAGAATAGTGCCAATCAGAGTGTTCCGCTACAGCAAGACACTGAAAGAATAGTGCCAATCAGAGTGTTCCGCTACAGTAAGACACTGAACTAATAAATGAAACCAATAAATCAACACAACACCCTTTAGCTTCTGCACATCAAGTACAAACCCAGAGTAACCATGGACATCTTTTCATTTAGCTAATCCGCACTGTTCCCAGGGAAACTTTCATTAAGCATCTAATTACTGATGAATGAAACGACCTTACCAGCAGCCCAGCCGAGATGGAGTGTGTCGTTTAGGCTGGCTTCCTGTGTCACAGCTCAATGGGTCTGAGGCAGTGAAAGTCCATGTGACTCGCCCACAACACCCAGCCGCGAACCCACCCAGAAACCTCCTAGCTTAGAACCGAACATTAATGCCATTCCAAACCATTCCAATTAGCACTTATCTTGGTCCGCCGTACCTAAGGTAACATTTAGTAGTCCTCAAAACCTTAGTTATGAATGCCTATGACTTTGCCACATTTTGCTTTTTCAACAAACAAAACAATTTAGAAGGCATTTCCCATTTTCACTAGTTACAGTGGATTGTAAAAGGTAACTCCACTGGCACCTTCTGTAAATAGCACACCCAAAATATGCAACCTTTGAAGAGATCGGGTAGAACAGGAGGTGGTGACGCTGGCATGAGTCCTGTAAATATAAAAGATCCTGCTACAGTGTTGCATATACTGCATGAGTTCCACCACATTCCACATGGTCTTGCCTTGTTACTCTAACCCACAGTACCTTGCTTCTTCCTTTTGGTCCCACACAGCAGGCCTGCCATGTCTCTGGTGCAGCTCTCCAGCAGTGAATGTGACAGGGGCTCTGGTGCTGTAAACCAGGTGGCAGCTGGAGTGTACGTGGCATGCTGGCCAGTCATCACGTGCTATTTGTGTCACAGCACCGGTCCAGTTACACCACACAGTTCAGGAGAGGGAACAGGAGACACACCACCAGCAAATACCTGAGGAGCTTGAACGCAGAAGCACTGGGGAGGACCACCGGCTGAGCCAGCGGATGTGTTCTCCGAGCTGCAGTGGTATGTGTGGTTCTAGCTTTGGTTTTTTATTTATTTATTTTTTAAATACTTGCTTACATACTTCATGTGTTGCAGGAAAAAAACAAATGAATGAATCCAGTTTCTTTTTATCTTTCATTGCTTTCAAAATGTATTTGGAAATTACTTCAGGGCAGCACTTGTGACTATGTACTGTATCTTACAGTGCTCACTCAGAACTTTGGCTTCAAGTCTTGATCAGGCTTGGGGTGACGTTTAGCATTACAAATAATGTAAGAAAAGGTAAGGGTGCTTAATGTGTTGCTTAGCGGTGGACAGAAAAAACAAGTTCTTTTATATGTGTTCTTTCCGAATATACCGCAAGCTTAGTCACAAAAAGCCTCTTAATTGGGCCTTGGAAAGTCATACTACAGTATAGGGCAATGCACTATATAGCCTCTGTCAGGGTCCTTAAAGACATGTGAAACTTCTTCAATTATAATATCTTGCGGTTTAATGATGTAAAGAAGCTCCAGTTGGGTAGTTTTCTGATGGTTCTGTTGTGTTCATTCCAAGAGCTGTCAGTCGGGCAATGAGACGTAAACTTTCTCTTCCGATGAGGAGGGCGGCTGCATCATTCTAAGCAGATACCATAGCCTGGGCGCCAGTGAAGGGATCCGTACCATTGCCTGGTGCTCTGGTGAAGAAGGATGCGAGCGAGGCATGGTATGGATCCCAGCTGAGACACAAAGTCCGATTCTCAGCCTTACTGCCCGTCTTCTGCTTCGATTCCAGTAAGATTTTGCTCCTAGACACATTGCTATAGTTCTGAAGCAACAGTGCTTCCTTATTTCTTAAACCTAAATTTGAACTTTATGACAAGCCTGTACCCCGAGATTGGATGCTTTTATTTTTAACATTAAAAGGAAGAATATGGTAGCGTACTATACTGTACATACAACAGGGTTAGAAACTCACACTAGCTCTGCACCCAGTCTTGGGTTTACAAACTACCATCAATTAAGTATATCATTTAAACGATTCAGTAGCCAGAAGTTTGAGCAACCCCTTTTAAACATAGCGTTGCTTCCCTTACAGTTGCATGAACAACTCCTACTGTAACAGTCAACCTACAGACGCAGGTGATCAAGTGTGATCAGTCCAGAGCAGATTTAGCAGGGGTCTGATTGTTCAACCTCCTGCCACCTGCAGATTTCAATAACATACCTAACAAGGGGAGTTCAGAAACCCAGAACTGGGTGCAGGACTACTGGAAGTTTCTAACCCCGATACAATATTTCACAAACCAGCATTTTGTAAGCACTGCTTGTATTGGGAGCCGACAGCAAAATGTCTACTGACAATTCCAAGTCATTTTAGGTGTTATTAATCATTGGAGTCTCAATATTAGACCCTGTGTTTGCGTTGGTGTAGTTATTTCCTATGTGTTGCTGGGATAATTCATTGTAAAATCAATGCCTTGTTAATTTTAAACAATTGGAAACTGGACAATGTGTACCAAGCACTGGTCCCATTTATTTATCCAGTAAAGCTACTTATCCCTGTTTAGGTAACCGCGATGATTTATTGCAGCCCAGAAATAAATAAAGTCGCTGCAGAAGGGAGATCAATGTCTCTTTGAATGTAGCCCTAGTTATTTCTGGCTGTCCACTCACCCTCTCTGTCTAACAGACACGCAACACCAGCACTACAGTAAGTGACTCTGTCCGAGAGTCTGTCCGATACAACCAGCGCCATCACATCCTGGTGACTTTTTAAAACCCCAACTTAAAAGCACCAGTCAGCATACATTGTATACTAAACTGCACACAGCACACAGCTGCTGTATTGAATTAAAGGTTTAAACAGTACTATAAAACAAGCTTCCATTGAATGCAAAAGCTGTCTCTCTGACCCTGTTTACATGTACAACACACTTGCATTACAGAAACTTAACGATGTTTGCCAACAGTTCCTTGTTGAATGCTGCCCTTGTTACACTCCCCATCTAATTACTGTAAAGGGAATGCAATCATGCCTGTGCTGCAGAACGTCTAACAGCATCTTTAGTTTAGCTGTGGAAACAGATGCTACTAATACAAAAACTGAACAGGTGAAAAAAAATAAAATAAAAACTTTTTAGAACTGCTATAAGTCAAGACAGCAAATCTAAAATGTAAATATTCGATTTGCTGAAATATGTGATTACAACACAGCAACACATGTTTTGTACTTGTTGCTGTAACATGGGTTGTTCACATTAATGAATTCATTTGTATTTGATATATTGTGTGCAGATGGCTGCAGCATCTGTGTAGGTCGGAAACTGGTAGGTTAAACAAATGGGTTAGTGTTATAACACTTAAGGCTTCGGTCGAAACCTTTGCCTGCTTGACTTGAGTTTTACAATTTTATCACAGCAATGTAATCCAGACAGAAAAAGTCATAGCAAAGAACTTACTTGTAGTTGCACAGGATCAGTTGCTTGGTGGATGAACTGGATGTGTTTCGTCTTCTTTCAAAATGGTTTGGATGGGGCTTTGGCCGGTTTGCAGATAAAATAACAAATAGTCTCTTCATTACTGCAACAACGATGACTTGCAATGTCATGATCTGGTCTTTAAAGATTGCCACGAATGCGACAGCCAGGAAATACACTACAGATGCATTTCTCCATAGATAACTTATCAAGGTTACACCAGTGAAAATACATTTTTTTTAAAAGGGGATCGAATCCACAAGCTATACAATCCTGTATTTTTATTTATTTATTTATTTAAACTACAGTAACAAATACTGTGCTTTGCATCACTGTGATCAGAGTCATGCAGGTATCATGGGTTTAGTGGTCTTCAGTCACCAGCAGGCTACTAGGAATGCAAGCTTTGAAGTGTTTTCCTACTGGTTAGTGCTGCAAGCTGTTGATGAACAGGGATACATTGGGTATGAGACCGCTTATCCAGGTTTAACTGCTGTACTCTAAGAACTGAGGTTCAATATGAACCTCTACCGACACCCTGTGCACTGCAATCTAAGACTATTCTGCACAACATTGCTCTGTCGTTGCAGGCATCCCCAATCAAGGAGACTGAGCAGGGAGAAACAGCAGGAGTACACAACCCCCAAATCGAGGAGACTGAGCAGGGAGAAACAGCACAATCCCCAAATCGAGGAGACTGAGCAGGGAGAAACAGCACAATCCCCAAATCGAGGAGACTGAGCAGGGAGAAACAGCAGGAGTACACAACCCCCAATCGAGGAGACTGAGCAGGGAGAAACAGCACAATCCCGAAATCGAGGAGACTGAGCAGGGAGAAACAGCACAACCCCCAAATCGAGGAGACTGAGCAGGGAGAAACAGCACAATCCCCAAATCGAGGAGACTGAGCAGGGAGAAACAGCACAATCCCCAAATCGAGGAGACTGAGCAGGGAGAAACAGCAGGAGTACACAACCCCCAAATCGAGGAGACTGAGCAGGGAGAAACAGCAGGAGTACACAACCCCCAAATCGAGGAGACTGAGCAGGGAGAAACAGCAGGCGTACACAACCCCCAATCGAGGAGACTGAGCAGGGAGAAACAGCAGCAGTACACAACCCCCAAATCAAGGAGACTGAGCAGGGAGAAACAGCACAATCCCCAAATCGAGGAGACTGAGCAGGGAGAGACTGAGCAGGGAGAAACAGCAGCGTACACAACCCCCAAATCAAGGAGACTGAGCAGGGAGAAACAGCAGGAGTACACAACCCCCAAATCGAGGAGACTGAGCAGGGAGAAACAGCACAATCCCCAAATCGAGGAGACTGAGCAGGGAGAAACAGCACAATCCCCAAATCGAGGAGACTGAGCAGGGAGAAACAGCAGGAGTACACAACCCCAATCGAGGGAGACTGAGCAGGGAGAAACAGCACAATCCCGAAATCGAGGAGACTGAGCAGGGAGAAACAGCACAACCCCCAAATCGAGGAGACTGAGCAGGGAGAAACAGCACAATCCCCAAATCGAGGAGACTGAGCAGGGAGAAACAGCACAATCCCCAAATCGAGGAGACTGAGCAGGGAGAAACAGCAGGAGTACACAACCCCCAATCGAGGAGACTGAGCAGGGAGAAACAGCAGGAGTACACAACCCCCAAATCGAGGAGACTGAGCAGGGAGAAACAGCAGGCGCACACAACCCCCAATCGAGGAGACTGAGCAGGGAGAAACAGCACAATCCCCAAATCGAGGAGACTGAGCAGGGAGAAACAGCACAATCCCCAAATCGAGGAGACTGAGCAGGGAGAAACAGCACAATCCCCAAATCGAGGAGACTGAGCAGGGAGAAACAGCACAATCCCCAAATCGAGGAGACTGAGCACAATCCCCAAATCGAGGAGACTGAGCAGGGAGAAACAGCACAACCCCCAAATCAAGGAGACTGAGCAGGAAGAAACAGCACAACCCCCAAATCGAGGAGACTGAGCAGGGAGAAACAGCACAATCCCCAAATCGAGGAGACTGAGCAGGGAGAAACAGCACAATCCCCAAATCGAGGAGACTGAGCACAATCCCCAAATCGAGGAGACTGAGCAGGGAGAAACAGCACAACCCCCAAATCAAGGAGACTGAGCAGGAAGAAACAGCACAACCCCCAAATCGAGGAGACTGAGCAGGGAGAAACAGCACAATCCCCAAATCAAGGAGACTGAGCAGGGAGAAACAGCACAATCCCCAAATCAAGGAGACTGAGCAGGGAGAAACAGCAGTACACAACCCCCAAATCGAGAAGACTGAGCAGGGAGAAACAGCAGGAGTACACAACCCCCAAATCGAGGAGACTGAGCAGGGAGAAACAGCAGGAGTACACAATCCCCAAATCGAGGAGACTGAGCAGGGAGAAACAGCACAATCCCCAAATCGAGGAGACTGAGCAGGGAGAAACAGCAGGAGTACACAACCCCCAATCGAGGAGACTGAGCAGGGAGAAACAGCACAACCCCCAAAATCGAGGAGACTGAGCAGGGAGAAACAGCACAATCCCCAAATCAAGGAGACTGAGCAGGGAGAAACAGCACAATCCCCAAATCGAGGAGACTGAGCAGGGAGAAACCGCACAATCCCCAAATCGAGGAGACTGAGCAGGGAGAAACAGCAGGAGTACACAACCCCCAATCGAGGAGACTGAGCAGGGAGAAACAGCACAATCCCCAAATCGAGGAGACTGAGCAGGGAGAAACAGCAGGCGTACACAGAGGATGCTGGGCACAAACAGGTGAGCAGGAGAGCATGCACACTTTTAGACTAGTGTCTTAAACATTGCACAAAACAGTCAGGCACCAACAGAGCGTTTAACCTCACTGCGAGGGTGCGGCTGGGGGAGGCGGAGGGGTGCGAATGAATCGAATGCTATGGAGGGGTCAGTTACCAGTCTCCCTCCCAAACATACAGTTTTAAACTTAATACATTTCTAAATAAGTATGAATCCTGCAAACCTGTAATTGTTGGAAATGACACTGTAAACAATCATCCAATTGTCTGCATTTCAATTTCAATGGGATTCACGGTTTTGCTATCCACACGCCCCACATTGTGTTTTATAAAGAATGTACAGTGCAGTACAATAAGAATCAGGAAGGAATGGGTGTGGTCAGATTGCAATGTAACCAAAGACCTTCTGTCTTCTTCCATGTAACTGCTGTTGATAAACAGATACGATTCCAGGAAGCATTGCACAGTATCGACAGCAAACAAAGAGACACAGGGCTGGATTCTCAATGACAAACTCCAAATCATTGTGTTTCAGAAAGGAAACACACACCCAATAAAGTTACCAAAACAGAAATAAACAGCTTGTACGAACTCTTATTATTATTATTATTATTATTATTATTATTATTATTACTATTATTATTATTGGAATGTATGTATTGTATTGTTATCACAAGTGAAACAGCAGCAATTAAGGACTGTTTGCACTTGCATAGCAGCATTGCATAGCAGCTTCACCCATTCCAGGTTTTACTATGAGCTTTATTAGCCCCAGTGTGTATAGGTGACACGTTTGCATGTGTCTTATTGAATTTGTAGTAAAAACAAGGAATGGATAAAACTGCTATGCAATGGGGAGTCTTATTGCCATCCATGAAACGCACAGTATTTCATATTGCTAAAGAGCAGGGGGTTTTGTTTTATATTTCTAGGAATTTGGCAGTCGCATTAACCGACAGTACAGTGAACCGATTTGCTTATTTGGGGCAGTATTTCAGGCTGCAAGCTAACGCATGGGCTTCTCCTGTAATCAGCCCTGATACAGCGGTGTAAAAATAACTTCGGTGACATTCCTTTGTAATTGCTAGTCCGGCACACACTCTCCGCCTCCCTCCACTGGCATATAGCAGTGAGACGCATACCAACACTTTACAGCAGCTGCTATCACAAACACAGTCTGGGACGTTAGAGTCGCAAATAAAAACTGGAGCAAGACCCGGTGTTTGAGTTTGAAAATCGACTGATGTATCAACTCGAATTAAAAACGCAAACTCGAACAAGAGTATGTGATGCATACTTGAACAACAAAATCCATACCGTGATGTACAGACTGTCTCGAATGTCTATCTCAAAACAACTTGAATGCACCGACATAGCAATTATAGATGAATGAATGAATCCGCAAACAGGCTGAAGAAAATGTGTATTCCTGGCAGAATATTACGATCGATAAGTACAAATTTGAATATGCGTTACATATCCTAATTGTGCTGTAGTGCATTACAGATATACATTATAAAATACCCCCCACCCAAAAAAGCCAACCCCATTCACTAAACCCGAGTATCTACTAGAACATGTCATAGGAGATACAATAGCGTAAACCGATAACTGCACCAACTGTAGTCTGTACACACACTGATGCCGTTAATTCAAATGAATGAATCCTATTTGTTTCACGTTTCTTCACGAACTGACATCTTCATACAGTTTTCATCATGAAATAACGTGATCCCGTTCTCATAGTAGTAGAACTAGTACCAGCGTCCTTCTTAATCAATTTCACACGTATTAGTAGTAGTCGTAGTAGTATTTAACACATCAAACTGACCTTCTTTGTATTTTTTCTTCCTCACTAAGGTGCCTCCCAACTTGCCCAGGAAGGACTCCTCCTTTTTCATCTTGCTGTTAGACTGCACGGTCGGTGATCGTATTGGAGTCGCACTCGACATGCTATTCTCGTTTCAACCCAACCAAAACAATAACACAAAATCCGTTTTGTAAAGGAGCAGCCCTCCCCGAGCGGCAGGAAGGGGATGCGGCACACCACAAAGGTAAGACAAATACACGTAAAGTCATTTAAAGAACAGGGAAAAACGACGTAGAAAAAAGAAAGATTGCTTTCCTATATGGCACAGGGAACAAAGCACCCCGCTTTCCTCACAGCGCCAGCCGACGGATGGGATGTCTGCATGGAAACGGTACACAGGGACTTCTGATGATCCCATGCAAAACTCACGACACTAAACGGGGAGTCACCTCAAGATGATTCAAATGAATCGCTTAAACAATTTAAATAAGTGCTTTGCAATAATCAAACAAACAATACTGATAGTCCCTTGCGGGTTGGGACACTTTGTGTTCATTCGAACTCATTTCACTGAGGTTCTCCTAGTGTTTTTATTTTTTTTTTTAACTGCTCAAATACTGTCGAAATATACTGAGGTAGACTTGTATAAGAGTATCTTCACTCCAGCTCTTTTTTAAGCCCCTGACAGCCGCAGGCAAGTTTGGAAGCTTCTTGATTTGCTGGCTGAAGACTGAAGATTTAAAACAAATTGCTGAACAGATACAATTTGTCAGTGGTAAGCTGGTTGTGTCTTACCTGGTCTGTGCTTCCTGAAGAACAGGACTGTAGCAGTGAGGTGCTGATTCATTAAGCACAGGGCTTTTTATACTCTATATACTTTTTCAACTGAGTTTGCATAGTGCCGCCAATCAGCATCGCCTCCCCCAGGTGTTTTCATTGCAGCCTCACTCAGGCATGTGAAGACACTGTACAGAAACAAGACCTGCATCACCTACAATAAGAAACAAAGAACCAAATCAAGGAGGAGGGACTTTTTACTGACTGATACAGTTATTTATAGAGAATTACTGAATAGAATTCAGAAGGACTTATACAAATATGAACTGATCATACCAACTACACTCATTTTTAATATTACTATTTGATAAAACATTACTGGTCATTACTAGATTAAAGTAAATTGTAAATAATCACAGGAACATTCACATAAACATGGAAAAAGCATCATTATAATACAATGTATATTCTCAAAAAGGGTTTGACAGTAATCAGCTCTCTGTGACTCCGAATCACAGCACAGGAGAGCAATGGGGCTGCAGCCTGCCTGGATTTATTAGAGGGTGCAAATCTATAGTATACACAGTATACCAGAATCTGAAACAAGAAGAATGGCAGTCCTCAAAAAATACAGGAAGACAGCCCTGCAGCTGAGTCCTCAGCACCTCCTCAACACCTCGACAAAAATGAGTGGCTGCAGCTGAGCCCTCAGCACCTCCTCAGCACCTCGACAAAAATGAGTGGCTGGAGCTGAGCCCTCAGCACCTCCTCAACACCTCGGCAAAAATGAGTGGCTGGAAATGTGCCCACAGAGCAGCATGTTTTATGAAGCAGCAGTGTGGAGTAGTGGTTAGGGTTCTGGACTCTTGACCAGAGGGTCATGGGTTCAATCCCAGGTGGGGGACACTGAGGCTGTATCCTTGAGCAAGATACTTTACCTAGACTGCTCCAGTAAAAACCCAACTGTGTAAAGTTTCTAATGGAATCTTCGCATGGTTAGAGATGGAATCTTCACATGGTTACAGATGGAATCTTCACATGGTTACAGATGGAATCTTCGCATAGTTACAGACGGAATCTTCGCATAGTTACAGACGGAATCTTCGCATGGTTACAGATGGAATCTTCGCATGGTTACAGATGGAAACTTGGCATGGTTACAGATGGAATCTTCTCAAATTTACAGACGGAATCTTCTGAAAGTTACAGATGGAATCTTCGCATGGATACAGATGGAATCTTTGCATGGTTACAGATGGAAACTTGGCATGGTTACAGATAGAATCTTCACATGGTTACAGATGAAATCTTCTCAAAGTTACTGATGAAATCGTTTCAAAGTGACTGATGGAATCTTCTCAAAGTTACAGATGGAATCTTCGCATGGATACAGATGGAATCTTTGCATGGTTACAGATGGAAACTTGGCATGGTTACAGATAGAATCTTCACATGGTTACAGATGAAATCTTCTCAAAGTTACTGATGAAATCGTTTCAAAGTGACTGATGGAATCTTCTCAAAGTTACAGATGGAATCTTCGCATGGTTACAGATGGAATCTTCGCATAGTTATAGACGGAATCTTCACATGGTTACAGATGGAATCTTCGCATGGTTACAGATGGAATCTTCGCATAGTTACAGACGGAATCTTCGCATGGTTACAGATGGAATCTTCGCATGGTTACAGATGGAATCTTCTCAAAGTTACAGACGGAATCTTCTCAAAGTTACAGATGGAATCTTCGCATGGATACAGATGGAATCTTCGCATGGACACAGATGGAATCTTTGCATGGCTACAGATGGAAACCTGGCATGGTTACAAATAGAATCTTCACATGGTTACAGATGAAATCTTCTCAAAGTTACTGATGAAATCGTTTCAAAGTGACTGATGGAATCTTCTCAGTTACAGATGGAATCTTCGCATGGTTACAGATGGAATCTTCGCATAGTTATAGACGGAATCTTCGCATGGTTACAGATGGAATCTTCGCATATTTATAGACGGAATCTTCACATGGTTACAGATGGAATCTTCGCATGGTTACAGATGGAATCTTCGCATAGTTACAGACAGAATCTTCGCATGGTTACAGATGGAATCTTCGCATGGTTACAGATGGAATCTTCTCAAAGTTACAGACGGAATCTTCTGAAAGTTACAGATGGAATCTTCGCATGGATACAGATGGAATCTTCGCATGGATACAGATGGAATCTTTGCATGGTTACAGATGGAAACTTGGCATGGTTACAGATAGAATCTTCACATGGTTACAGATGAAATCTTCTCAAAGTTACTGATGAAATCGTTTCAAAGTGACTGATGGAATCTTCTCAAAGTTACAGATGGAATCTTCGTATGGATACAGATGGAATCTTTGCATGGTTACAGACGGAATCTTCTCAAAGTTACAGATGGAACCTTCACATGGTTACAGATGGAATCTTCGCATGGTTACAGATTGGAATCTTTGCATGGTTACAGATGTAATCTTTGAATGGTTACATGTGGATTCATCACAATAATAAAGAATTGAACAGGATGACAGTCTGATGGAACAGTTCCAGTTTGATTCAGAAGCTCTAGAACAACTCATATGTAAAGATTGTGTCTCAAAATGGATGCCATTCAGATAGATCAGCTCATGTTTAAATATTGTGTCTCAAAATGGGTGCCACTCAGATGCAGACTCTTCAGTCTGAAGAGTACGTCTCAGAAAGGACAACACTTCAGTAGAGCAGCACGTTTCAAGAATGTCTCAGAGTAGCAATGTGTCTCACAATGGACAGGCCCTGTTTAAAGAATGTGTCTCACAATGGACAGACCCATTTAAAGAATGTGTCTCAGAGTAGCAATGTGTCTCACCATGGACAGACCCTGTTTAAAGAATGTGTCTCACAATGGACAGGCTCTGTTTAAAGAACGTGTCTCACAATGGACAGGCCCTGTTTAAAGAATGTGTCTCACCATGGACATAACCTTTTTAAAGAATGTCTCACAATGGACAGGCTCTGTTTAAAGAACGTGTCTCACAATGGACAGACCCTGTTTAAAGAATGTGTCTCACAATGGACAGGCCCTGTTTAAAGAATGTGTCTCACAATGGACAGGCCCTGTTTAAAGAATGTGTCTCACAATAGACAGACCCTGATTAAAGAATGTGACTCACAATAGACAGGCCCTGTTTAAAGAATGTCTCACAATGGACAGGCTCTGTTTAAAGAACGTGTCTCACAATGGACAGACCCTGTTTAAAGAATGTGTCTCACAATGGACAGGCCCTGTTTAAAGAATGTGTCTCACAATGGACAGGCCCTGTTTAAAGAATGTGTCTCACAATAGACAGACCCTGATTAAAGAATGTGACTCACAATAGACAGGCCCTGATTAAAGAATGTGTCTCACCCTGGACAGACCCTGTTTAAAGAATGTGTCTCACAACGGACAGACCCTGATTAAAGAATGTGTCTCACAATGGACAGGCCCTGTTTAAAGAATGTGTCTCACCATGGACATAACCTTTTTAAAGAATGTCTCACAATGGACAGGCCCTGTTTAAAGAATGTGTCTCACCATGGACAGACCGTGTTTAAAGAATGTGTCTCACAATGGACAGGCCCTGTTTAAAGAATGTGTCTTGCCATGGACAGACCGTTTAAAGAATGTGTCTCGCCATGGACAGACCCTGTTTAAAGAATGTGTCTCACCATGGAGACCCTGTTTAAAGAATGTGTCTCACCATGGACAGACCCTGTTTAAAGAATGTGTCTCACCATGGAGACCCTGTTTAAAGAATGTGTCTCACCATGGACAGACCCTGATCAAAGAATGTGTCTAGGATAACACTCCAGTTCAAAGATGTTTTATATTTGATGTATTTTAAATTGAAAACACATTTATTTGATTTACTGGCTTTACACCGATTTATATTTCAAATTTTTAATAAAATGAACATCTGCACAATTCATTGTGTTCTTTTTTGTTGACTTGTTATTTTCTGAATTAAAACATATTCCTGAATTCTCTAGAAAGGGATTGCATGGATCATTATGTAGCAAACTTCTCTAATCTATATGTTAAAGGTCATAACATGTTTGTTGCTAAAGGTAATTGTATTATCTACAACCGTTTTCATTTCTTTTTTTGCTAACCAACCTTTTGTGGGAAGCCACAGAATTATAACCATGCAATTCCCACGAGATGCAAAGACATAGTTTTCCTCCAAACACATTGAGCTACTAGGAACCGGACGAGCATAGATGGGCCAAATGGCCTCCTCTCGCTCCTAAATGTTCTTATGTTATTATAAAGTCTTTACGTTTGTTAACCATCTTCGATAGTACAGAAAATACAACTATGCACAACCCACTCATACAGGGTATGGGTCCATGCAAGTGAAAATAAGAAAAACTGCAAAGTCCAATGTAGTTTTATTAAAGGTATTAAGTTTAATGACATCAGAAAATACTATTTATTTATGTGCAAACCTTCACAGAGAATAGAATTAGTGCCTATTACATACAGCCAAACCTCTTTAAAAACAAGCACAGTGGAGGAAACCTGGGGGTGTTTCTTGTAGCACCTGGAATGTGAGAAAGGCCTGTTTTTTCAATGTATCAAAATGCTGAACTGGTGAGCTTTGGAGCTGAGAAAACGCTGGACCTCCTTCATTCCAGTTAAACACAGTGGAGCTGAAGAGACAAGGAGAAGCCCAGGGAAGTGTTCCAGATCGTATTCCTCACCCTGAAATACACGGCTCAGGGGGTACATTACCACAGGAGTGACGGGAGGTCCTGTTTTACTCTGAGTTTTACTTCACTATCGGGTCAGTTTTCCCTTATGTTACATTTACTGTACTGCACCCACACCTCGATGCCTATGTAACCCGTCCACTCCTCATTGTTAGCAACAGGACTCCAGCATGTATAAACGGGGTGAACACAGAGGGCTGCTCTTTTTTAAAAGAGGTTTTGCTGTTACATTTTCAGTCCTTAATTTATGATAAAAAAAAAAAACTTTTCATGCACTTCAGGCAGTAAGATCCTGGATCTGTTTCCAAACTATACAGTATGTGTTCAAATTACTTCAGATGACCACAAACATCCCTAAGAAAAAAAGCTCTCCCACAATGTGACTTGTAAACAGTAAGACACAACAGAACAGTTATCTTATCATGTTACTTCTTCTTCCCTAAAAATAAAGTCTGTGCTTTCATACCCGAGGGAGGTATAACAGCAGGGACAGATTCATTGCTGGTAAGTTTGTTTTACTTCTGGGGTTTACAAAACCGTTCGGTTCTTTGCAGTACCATACCTATGGTGGGAATATTTTCAAGTGCTTAAATTACTGGTTTGTTTTTACATATAAATTAGCTTTTTATACAAACCAATATTTGTTGGGCTGTAAGATATATATATATATATTTTGTTAATTGTTATTCTATGAAAGTCGATGCACTCACGCTCTCTCACACACACACCTCTTGCTGGTAGATTAAATGGATTGAAATCATTACTAAAAGACACAGTGGCCTCACACACCATGCTATAGACCTTGTAGGTGGGGCAGGTCCAGATTATCCCTGAACACCAACAGCACTGCCTCTGAAGCACAGATCATTATGTGAATGCCTCTGTCATCTCTCCCAACCCCACTTCACCACTCACTCACTCACTCACTCACTCTAACAGGACAGAATGAAATTCCCAGAAGTACCCAGACAGAATAGAGCTGTGAACCTCTGCCCTGCCCTTCTCGTTGCACGGTTTTGTGCACCCTGCATCAGTGCTGTGAACCCCAGCAGTAAAGCCCTCCTTTACTCCACTATGCCTCAGACTCCAGTCCCTCCTCGGCTCCATTCTGCACAGCGCCCAGTGTCTCGCTCTCCAACACGAGGAACTTCCTGTCACTGGTGAGAGGCATCGACTTCATCAACAGGGCCAGTGCCTCCGGGTCCTGCAGAGACAGAGCAAGAACAGAGTGAGAATGGGTAAGGACTTCTGCCAAGAAATAAATAACAACAACAACAACAACAAATAACAAATAATAATAAAACCACAAACCAGGTCATTCACTCCAAACACACACAGAGCAAGAACAGAGCTACAATGAGCAAACCACAAACCAGGTCATTCACTCCAAACACACACAGAGCAAGAACAGAGCTACAATGAGCAAACCACAAACCAGGTCATTCACTCCAAACACACACAGAGCAAGAACAGAGCTACAATGAGCAAACCACAAACCAGGTCATTCACTCCAAACACACACAGAGCAAGAACAGAGCTACAATGAGCAAACCACAAACCAGGTCATTCACTCCAAACACACACAGAGCAAGAACAGAGCTACAATGAGCAAAACCACAAACCAGGTCATTCACTCCAAACACACACAGAGCAAGAACAGAGCTACAATGAGCAAACCACAAACCAGGTCATTCACTCCAAACACACACAGAGCAAGAACAGAGCTACAATGAGCAAAACCACAAACCAGGTCATTCACTCCAAACACACACAGAGCAAGAACAGAGCTACAATGAGCAAACCACAAACCAGGTCATTCACTCCAAACACACACAGAGCAAGAACAGAGCTACAATGAGCAAACCACAAACCAGGTCATTCACTCCAAACACACACAGAGCAAGAACAGAGCTACAATGAGCAAACCACAAACCAGGTCATTCACTCCAAACACACACAGAGCAAGAACAGAGCTACAATGAGCAAACCACAAACCAGGTCATTCACTGACTGCGGCTAGGCCATTGGAATGACTGCAGATCTGCTTTTAGTTTCATTCTCTGTCCTTAAAGGTTCTGTATTTCTTGTCAAGAAGATAGGACTGAAACAAATACAGTATGTTGTATTTTACCTTTTCTGCCTCAATTAGTTCCTTCCCCAGGTTTATAGTGTAACATATCTGTGAAAGACGAAACAAAGAATTACAAAAATATACAGCGTGTTAAACTGTGCAGGTCACAAAGTCACAGGGACCTCACTACAGGAACAGCAAGAATTCCCTGTTGAATCCCGAGGGAAGAACTCTGCACAGCCAGGATGCACAACTGAACTGTGAGGCTTGCAGGTACAGAGTGCACAGAGGTACAACAGGGCTGAGTCTCAGTCGCTAGCGCAGCACCTTCTCCCCCTCCGTGTTGCTCTCAAAGACGTAGGCGCTCAGCGACGGCTCCATCTCCTCAGAGATCTCAGGTCCCTCCACCACGAAGCCGATAAGCCGCCTGTTCTCCTGGTGCGCTGAACTGACGACATCCCTCAGCTGGAACTGCAGAGAGGGAGGCAGGCTGCTCTTAGCAGGCATCACCACACACTGCTATAGGACACCAGCATTCATATCAACAAAACAGCAAAGCACACAGGAGGCAGGAGAGGTGTACTGCACTGATGCAAGGATTCGTTTGAATGCACATCTATGAAGAAATGACACGACCAAGGAAGATTTTGTACTTACACTTATTCTTGCAACCTGCGTTTGAGGGTCAATCAACCTACAAAGACCAAGGGAGAATAAAAGCAGGTATTCAGAATCCTGACTTTCTAAATATGATTCACAATGGGACCCCGTTCTCAAACCTTTAACTCATGAGTAATTTAAAGATCGGTTTTCATGATGATAAACCTGATGATTTCAATGAAAATGAAGATATTCATGAGGCTGTGTGGTCCAGTGGTTAAAGAAACGGGCTTGTAATCAAGAGGTCCCTGGTTCAAATCCCACCTCAGCCACTGACTCATTGTGTGACCCTGAGCAAGTCACTTAACCTCCTTATGCTCCGTCTTTTGGGTGAGACGTAGTTGTAAGTGACTCTGCAGCTGATGCATAGTTCACACACCTTAGTCTCTGTAAGTCGCCTTGGATAAAGGCGTCTGCTAAATAAACAAATAATAATAATAATAATAACAACAGCAGTCTAGAAATAACTTCAGTGAATAGGACGCTATGAAAGAAAAGGTAAGTTGCATGTTGAAAAGGGTTATGATTTATCTGTGAATTAGGTCTACCTGTTCAGGTTTAAATGTTTCCGTAGCAGTGTGAAGTATTAACCTTAGAGAGTGCTGTATTTGTTTCCATTTCATACTATACAACTGAATGGCAATGCAGGGAGAGAGGAGAGAGCCGATGTAAGAAGGAGCCGTCCTTACTGCAGACTCTTGCTGGTCACGATGAGGTGTAACTCTGCTGTGCGGAAGATGTTGTGGATGGCTCGGGCCGCTAGGACCTGCCGCGATGGCTTCAGAATCACCTCCTTGGAGCGATGGGAGCGGACCGCCATGGACCCCAGGAACCGCACCACAAACATCTGGTGCAGGAGGGAGTCTGTAACAGAAAAGCAAGCAAGCTCTTTCTCTCACAAGTCATATTAAACAACCTAACAATCAGCCCTGAAGGAAGCTCACCTTCAGATTGCGCAGCGCAGCCATCTTCAGATTCTCCAAAGGGATTTGTGCGCCTGGAGGAAAAGAGGAACATTTACTGACAAGCAGACACTAAAACACTTTCCATTCCATTCTTTATCCAATAATAATAATAATAATAATAATAATAATAATAATAATAATAATACACTTTCCATTCCATTATTTATCCAATATTAATAATAATAATAATAATAATAATAAACTTTCCATTCCATTCTTTATCCAATAGTATTATTATTATTATTATTATTAATTAATAATAATAATAATAATAATAATAATAATAATAAACACTTTACATTTCATTCAATTTTTTATCCAATAATAATAATAATAATAATAATAATAATAATACTGCACGTGCTGTAAAATGCTGTGACATTATTTTGTCTTCAATGCTATGAGGGGAGGGGAGGGGAGGGGAGGGAGGGTAGAGTTCTGTTTGTAAAAGTCCAACGGAAAAAAAAACACTGTGATCCAGTCCAGTGATCCGCTCAGTGTAGAAACCCAGAGTCGGAGCTTGGTACCTCCCTCCTCCCGCCGGTTCTGATCCAGGAACTCGGAGGCTGGCAGCATGATGTCGAACTGGATGGGGTCCCGGCGTGATCATCTCCAGCGAGTCAGGGTGTCCTGGGGGGCCGCGCCCGAGGGCTCCTCTGCTACTGGCTTCACCCTGCCGCGCCACAGACACACACGAGAGCTCAACACTAAGTTTGTTAGTTTCTATTTCATTCCCTTATTAAACATCTCACCTTGAACACATGGGGAATGTTTGTAACCAGAGAGAAAAGCCATGAGAAGAAGCCCTCCATCAATGTTTTTATAAATTACTGCAACACGTATTTCTATATGGAAAAGACAGTGAGCACATGTGGAACATGTCATCAATTGACTTACATTGTAGAATTACTGCTATGCATAAACACTAAGGGTAACACCTGCACCTGGCCTGAATATTTCTAAGTCCTTAATGCAAAATTCTGAACGTTTACCACTTGGATAACATTTAAACATTTAAACTCTGAACTGTTAACATCCTGCTTTGACGCTGAACAAGAGGCAACTTAACACATACAAGGGTGACAAAGGGAAGGAAACTTGGAAACTGTGCTGTTTAAAGGCATCCTACTGTATCAAACCTCTCTGACCAGACTGCATTACCACTGAATACACAAAGGATTACCTATTATATCATCTTCCGTCTTAATCCTGGGGTAATAATATTATATAAGAAGAAAATTGACTTAGGTTACTGTAGTGCCCTCCATGTAAACCTCTACTATCAGCTATCCACCGCAAGTGAACGTCTTCATCACTGAGCAGAGCCCGACTCGTCTGCATTAGTGGTTCTAGAGTTTTACCCTCATGTCACCGGCAGGAGACAGACTCTGTAACGGCAGAGCATCACACAACACTGTCCGTTACACAAGCAGCGTTTTCACTGTGTCTGCTTCTTACCTCTCAGCACAGGTGTCGCGTCTCTTCTCAAAGCTTGTTATCGGGGTAACTGCCTGTATTGCAGTTTGATTGAGCCTGATAGCAACGGCCTAAGGAACAAGAGATGGTTATTAGTATTTATTCAACCTTAATTAAACCTGGAAAGTCCCTGTGACAGAGAGAGAAGGAATCCAAGCTGCAAATCTCCAGAAAAGGTGCTGTGTAAGCTTGCTGGTACGCTTCCCCATAGAAAACGGAATGCCTGTTTTCCAAATTCTGTACAAACTTTAGGAACTGAGAAAATGCAGAACAGTCCGAGATCTAAGATTAAAAGTACTACCAGAGGTAATTGGCAATTTATGAAACTGGTTAGGGCTCTGGACTCTTGACCGGAGGGTTGTGGGTTCAGTCCCAGGTGGGGGGACACTGCTGCTGTACCCTTGAGCAAAGGGACTTTACCTTGATTGCTCCAGTAAAAACCCAACTGTACAAATGGGTAATTGTATGTAAAAATAATGCGATATCTTGTAACAATTGTAAGTCACCCTGGATAAGGGCATCTTCTAAGAAATTTAAAAAAATTTTAAAAAAAAGATAACTTGGGGTTTTGCCAAGGATAGCGTTTCCACAGGGTTTGTTAAAGTGGGCAATCATGTTCATTAGCATGACTTCTTTACAAAGGAGAAACGCTCCCAATAAAGGCACTATTCTTTTCAGAATAGTGATTGCTTTGGGTTTTTGTTAATGCATGACTGCAACACCAGGAGCAGCGGGTCTGAGCTCTGCACACATTTTCTGTTAATCCCAGACAATGAACTGGGTAAACAGATTTAGAAGAGCACCAAAACAAAAAGCTTTGCATAGCAAACATGCTCTTCAGCTCTTTACAACACTTTGCAAAATGCCAACCTTACAATAACTCATTAAATATCATTGTCTTATTATTATTATTATTATTATTATTATTATTTATTTCTTAGCAGACGCCCTTATCCAGGGTGACTTACAATTGTTACAATTACATTATTTTTTTTTTACACATTATTTTTACATACAATTACCCATTTATACAGTTGGGTTTTTACGAAGCAATCTAGGTAAAGTACCTTGCTCAAGGGTACAGCAGCAGTGTCCCCCCACCTGGGAATGAACCCACAACCCTCCGGTCAAGAATCCAGAGCCCTAACCACTACTCCACACTGCCCCTTATATGGAAAGATATCGCATAGAAACTCAATAGGGGCATATCCAACACTGGGAGCAGTTAACTGTTTTACTAGACTGCTTGAGGGGTCTGCTGTGTTGAAATGGTCCAGCTTGCTTGAGGGCTCTGCTGTGTTGAAATGGTCATGCTTGCTTTTAATACAACATTTCTAGATAAGTTGTCCTGCTCTGTGTGCAAAATGTTTGGATTTCTTCATTTTTATGTTGTACTTAAATGACTGTGTGTGTTTTAATACACTGTATTACCTGTTCCACAACTGATATTTGTTGGACTAATAAAAAATAAAAATAAATCATTAAAATTAATAACCGAGATACATTTATAAAAAAAACACACACTAGGGGGCAGTATTACTTCAGATTAGCTGCAGCCTTTACCCAAAATAACTTCATGCAAAAACATGTCATCACAACATATTCTCCTCTTGTGTTAAAGCACCCTTGTGTTCACCAATACCAAGTGCTGTCTTTCACTCTGCAAACAGGTCAAACCCTCAACGTGCATTCAAGTCTGCCAGAGAGGGAACATGGCAATATAGACAAGGACACGCACCTCTGGGTTGTCTGTCAGGTAAATCTGTCTTGAGATGTTGTTGAGAGAACAGATCCACTGTGGAGAGAAAAGCAGCACAGAGTGGGATTAGTCCATGGCTGTGTATCACCTTCACAACCAGACTCCAGCTAATCCTGCACTATACGGAAGGGAATGGTCCACAATGAGTGCTACTAGGAGTATGTGAAGAAGGTGCTTATATGGTAAGAAAACGGAATTTAAAAAGCTTGTTTAGCAGCCCTCTATTTCCTAGAGTTTATCTTGAAACTGCACCATTTTTTATTGGAACAGGAATTTTTCTCAAAAGGAAAATCCCGTCTGAAACATCTTTACTGTCCAGGTAAAAAAAAAGAAAAGGATACCTCTTCATATTCCTTTTTACTTTCAGCCTGGAGGGTTATACACCTGAAATAAAAGAGAGCATTTGCTTTTAAATGTCCTTTATTTTAAATAACCATTTCTGACTATAATTAACAACAAACAATTAATACTGATTATAAAATGGCTTCCCGATTGGCTGCTGACATTCCGAGTCTCATTCCATTCCAAACAGGAAATCACAGTTCCATATTCCATACACCACAAGCCATTGTGTAAGCTGTGCCTTGTGCTTCACAATGTACCTCAGGCTTGGGTTCTATCAGTGCAACCACACTTTCTTGTGTGTTACTGATTACCACTAGTACAGGATCACAACCTGACAAGATTACACGAGGTACAGCACTCACCCACTGCCTTCTACGCTGCAGTCTAGTATTCATTCAGCCCACTCCCTTCCACATCCCAGCACAGCACATAAACCACTGAGCTACTCAAACCCACAACCTTTCACACTGCAGCCCAGCACTCCAACCACTGAGCTACTCAAAACCACTAGCTTCAAGCACTGGCATTTTTGCTTGTTTCCATAAGACTGAAGATATGAGGTCTGTAAGGGGAAAGGTTTATGAGCTACACCCTGTTGAAGGAACAGCAGATTTGCAAAGGCGTAAAGCATGTTTAAGTGAATCAGCCCATTTAAAAGTAGTTTCTACAACAGCTTCCCAGCGTTCCAGCCACCAAGCCACTGAAAACACACTACCTTCCAGACTGCAGCCCAGAGCTCCAGTCACTGATCCAATCAAAAGACACATCCCTGGATGACAATAAATACACACGTGTGAATGAATACATCGATACACAAATGACTGAACGAATGAAGGAGCAGTAGGGGTTCAGCGTACGTTTTACCATCCGGGGACGTGATCTGGAAGCAGTATCTCCGGTCCTCACACTCCACCGCCATCACAGAGCTGTTGTCGAGGTCCAGGACCATCCACCCAGCCACTGCTCCCCGCGGCTGGCACATCAGGTTCCCTCCCTGGGTGAAGAAGTACAGCCGGTCCCAGGATGTCGTCACCAGGCCCGTTTTACTGGCAAGACAAATAAAGAACAGGACAGCAAATAAAAACTAGTTTTCCATCCTTAACATGCGGGCAGGTTTCGTGTCTGAACAAATCTGAGTTTAGAGCCGATAAAGTTGTGTCCTTACCTCCGGATGTTCAGGTAGCCAGCCTTCTGTATGAGGTTCCTGTTGATGAGGGGGTTGGAGACATCCTGGTCCGGCATGTAGATCGAGTCCTCCACAGACAGCAGCTCCTGCTGGGCCTGCCTCATCGCTTCAGCCTCCGAGTCCAGCTGGCTTTGTATACTGGGGGGGCGGAGGAAACACAGGTAACCAAACACAGCGCACACTGTATGAAGAGAACTGATGTTATCAAATAACCCTGGAAAGGGCTCATGCAACTGCTGCTTATACTGTCTGGACACTTCATTGGGATCTGTCGACCTTGACTAGTGTGGAAGGCTGAATGAATTTGGTTTTTTACAATAGCATCACTGATTGTGTTCTCCAGGTATACCCTGGGTCCCTTGACTAGTCTGGAAGGCTGAATGAATTTGGTATTTTACAATAGCATCACTGATTGTGTTCTCCAGGTATACCCTGGGTCCCTTGACTAGTCTGGAAGGCTGAATGAATTTGGTATTTTACAACAGCATCACTGTAGGTAAAAAGTGCCACTTTGTTGTCCTTTTACTTATATAAACGCAAACAAGAATTAGCAAAACTGTGAGTGTGGTACACAGCTGGATGTGCGTCCAGACAGACGGGCTGACCCTCTTCTATCCACAGAATGTGCTATTCTCAATAACCTCACTGGTAAGCAGCTCTCCAGATACATGCAGAACTGTGTGCAGCGTGACAGACGTGCGCACGACCGCCTCACAACCCCATTCGCAGGGGAATAAGAAAACTGCACACTCAAAGATCCAACACTTCAGAAGAACATTATACACAAACACCAGCAATCCTTTACCTCTGATTCATGCTAGTGACTGAAGACAAAAAGCTCTCCATTTTCTTTGAAGCCATATCCATTCCTTTCCTGAAAAAGTTCACCTGAAACAATTAAGAATATTAAGATGAGTACAGAGAGGACACACGATGGTTCTAAGCGGGCTGCCCCACAATGTGTACCGTAAATAACCATGAACTTCAATTCAAAGCTTGGCAAAGACGTTCTTGTGAAGACACTGCTACAACTGGGCCATTGAAATACCCACAGACACAGTATTAAAGATGGTGCTTGAGAAAGACAATGGGTACAAAGACCTCTCGCTCTCTCAAGCGACATTGAAAGGAGTTTTTATCCCGACGCAGGGTTGAGCACATTCATCAGAGAGCAGGTACTCACCTGTGCCTGTGTGTAGCCCAGCATGGGCTGCAGCATGGCCACCCTCTTCCTGTACTGCAGAGCGTTCAGAGCACAGTAATACTGCATGGAGGCCTGGTGCTGCTTCCTCCTGGAATAGGCAACCTCTCCAACCACATCCGTCTTCAACTGGAAACACGCAGGGAACGAATCAGAGCAGGATTCCGAGACACACAAGCAGAGAGAGAGAGCCATGTGCTTATCCAACAGCCTCTCCTTTACCATACCCACCTTCACACTCCCCTACCCGCTTATTTACCACCTGCCATAGTCATGGGAACGATAATCTTTAGCAATGCGCGGGGGTCTCTTTAGAGTATTTTTACATATTAGGGCAAGGCCAGACAAGCAATTTTTTTTGTCAACAAATTTCCGATTGGCAATCGAGTTGCTAGAATAGACCACCATGAGGAAACTGATCTCTTTTAATGATACAAAATGTTTATGGGATGTTAGATGTGCGGAATATAAAGACTGCAATAAAAAAAGACTTTGGAAATAAAAGGATTTAGCAACCCTCTGCTGTTTCTGCAGCATAGCCACTCAAGTTTTTCTGTCTTTTCAAAATTATTCAATTACTACAGCAGCTTCTGAAACATGTTTACTGCAAACAGGCGCCAGCCTAAGACGTTATCTTGAAAAGCAATTTGTTAACTACAGGATGACAGATATAAACACAGAAAGAAACAGACAGATAAATGAATGACATGTGTTTGCTACAGCATCGCTCTGTGGCTGAGCTGCATGCGACTGGCATTAGTGAAAGAATTGCCTACCTTCTCATTTTCTCTCCTCTTGGGCAGCCTGCTGTACTTTGCCATAGAAGCGTCGTGCTCTACAAGCAAGAGACCAGCAGGGGACAGTGATCACTACAGGGGTTCCAGCAGCAGCAGCAGCTCTCCCTACACTGACAGGGAGGGGGCAATGGGACTGGCTGCAGTGCAAGCAGCAGCTCTCTCTACACTGACAGGGAGGGGGCGATGGGACTGGCTGCAGTGCACGCAGCAGCTCTCCCTACACTGACAGGGAGGGGGCGATGGGACTGGCTGCAGTGCAAGCAGCAGCTCTCTACACTGACAGGGAGGCGATGGGACTGGCTGCAGTGCACGCAGCAGCTCTCCCTACACTGACAGGGAGGGGCGATGGGACTGGCTGCAGTGCAAGCAGCAGCCTCTCTACACTGACAGGGAGGGGGCGATGGGACTGGCTGCAGTGCAAGCAGCAGCTCTCCCTACACTGACAGGGAGGGGGCGATGGGACTGGCTGCAGTGCAAGCAGCAGCTCTCTCTACACTGACAGGGAGGGGGCGATGGGACTGGCTGCAGTGCAAGCAGCAGCTCTCCCTACACTGACAGGGAGGGGGCGATGGGACTGGCTGCAGTGCAAGCAGCAGCTCTCCCTACACTGACAGGGAGGGGGCGATGGGACTGGCTGCAGTGCAAGCAGCAGCTCTCCCTACACTGACAGGGAGGGGGCGATGGGACTGGCTGCAGTGCAAGCAGCAGCTCTCCCTACACTGACAGGGAGGGGGCGATGGGACTGGCTGCAGTGCAAGCAGCAGCTCTCCCTACACTGACAGGGAGGGGGCGATGGGACTGGCTGCAGTGCAAGCAGGCGCCATGAGAGCGCACTTCACTTGTGTGGGACCATTCTTAAAAATATAGCTGGTTTGCTGTAACCTAAAACTTTGATTTCTGCACTGAAAACTATACTGGGAGAAACTGTATGTAAAACAGCTTAGTTACATTAGCCAGAGAACCAAACCTTTTTTACTCTCTAATGCCTATTTCAGTACCACTCCATGCTACAAGTATATATTTGTGGTACAAAAAAAAAGCAGAGGAATAACGGCAAAACAAAAATGGCATTCAAGCTCAAAAACCTATAAAATAAAATCTATTATATCATTTATATACTGTACATACATAAAGAAAACAAACATACCACTGCTGGCAATAGCGAAAATGTCTTTCAGAGTGCTTATTTCTGAAATACAAAAAAAAAAAAAAAAAGAAAAAATTATTTAGAAGAATCTTCTATTTTAATTGAAGCTACTAAACTTAAAAAACAAAAAACTGCTGAATATCATTGAAGGGCTCTCCAGGGTTCCCACCATGTCCTCGGCCAATCTCAGCCGATCACACCACCAGATTTCACACCATTTCAGTACATTTTGTTTTGCTGGAAGTGTCCTCTTGTGCGCTGCAGACGATCACCTGACAAAAACTCTAACGCCGTGGATAACAGCATGCGCTATATGTGTGTGTGTGTGAGAGAGAGTGTGCGCGTGTGTGTATGTGTGTGTGTGAGAGAGAGAGAGAGAGAGTGAGTGAGTGAGTGTGCATGTGCATGTGTGTACGTGTGTACGTGTGTGTATTGGGCAGATGTACAGTGCTTGCTGGGTCAAAAAAGTATCCACAAGGAAGAAAAGTCTGACAAAACCTACCTGAGAACACAGGCTAAGTCCTTGTAGTGTTTAAACAGATATTAAACAGTCATTATTGTTTTTAAAACAAACTAAAAGTGCCCAAATATTTTGTTTGTTGTTGACATTCACCCTGTGTGGAGTTTTGTTTGACTGGAGTTAGGAATAGTAAATAAAAAAATATATAGTGAGAGTCAATGGAAAGTCCTCATAAACACTATAAACAAACGTGCGTGTATTGTGTGTGTGTGTTTGTTGTTAAATTAAAACATTGTTTATGCTAAGTTAACATGTACAGTTAGACCCTGTCTCTAAAGAGAGTCTTCTCATTTTGCACTCTGTACCTGACCAAAGTGCTCACCAAGACACACTACAAGAGAGGAAGGGTCAACGAGCACATTACTTGTGAAATAAAAGCAGATACCCGACAGTACCTGTCAGGTCCTTCTCCCTGAACTGGATCATAGGGAACACCATCCTGTCAGCCAGCTGGTTAGCCAGCTCTGTGTGCAGAGTGTTCAGCTGAAAATATAGAGGGAGGAGGAGAGAGAGAGAGAGAAGAGAGACAGATGAGCAATATTGCAAACTGAGAAGCACTGCAATGATGCATGATAACATGCAGTGAGTTCTTGTTAACTGGACAGTAAATTGATTTGGTAAAAACATGAAGAGCCATGCCAATAAAGCTCATTTAAATTAAAATTTGAGAGAGAGCTGAGGAACAGTGTATGCATCTTCAATCTCCTGTCTCTCAAAGTCTGTCTCCAATTTACCAAACTGCAGATGAAACCGATTAAAAACTTGGCTCGATTTTTGTCTGTTCCTTAAGTAAAAAAAATAATAATTAGCTTATTTTCTTGAGCTAGGCTACCGATGATAATGAAAGTCTATAAAGTTCATTCAAAAGCAAACAGTTTCAAAACAAAGCACTGCAGTAAAAAAGGTCTCCCTGTCAAGGTGTCCTGTAAATAACTCATGAAAGGTGTGAGATCCATGAAATGTCAACATCGTGAACAAACATGTGCAGCTGCAATTTCAACCAAGTCTTTTAAACCCACAGGCAGCTGAATCGGTTCTCAGTACTATGTTCTCTCTGACAAGGGCAAGAGCTCTGATACTTTACCTCGTCTACCACTTTTGAGAAGTCTTGCAGAGTGCTAATGACTTCTTCATCCCCTTTCCCCGGGGCAAAATTCTAAAAAAAAAAACAAAGAAAAGGAAGGAAAGAAAACAAAAAAATAAAAAGCAGCTGGATTACGCGAGTCCGGACCACAGCATACCTGACAGGGTCATGGTTCTCAAAGATCAGAACCAGATATTACAAACCCTGATGTTCTGGTTGCTTTACTCCTCTCAGGAAGCGAGTGGAACTGCTCGTTTCATTTCAAGCACTGTTAGAAGGATATTGGTTTTTCACAAAGGAATACATTTTTTAATGATTCGAATTGTGGTGGTGTTTTAATCTGCGGTCGCTGTTCAGATCAATTGAATATCCGATGCTTTCTGTAATATCTGAACCAAACAGCTGCCTGCAACACTGCGCTGGTGCAGCTGACGTCATGCACACAGGAGTCCAAAGAGCTGCTCATGAAGAGCGTTGAAATAACGAAGCGCTCTGCGCCCTGTCCTGCTTCACCTCACCTGCTTCTCATACTCCAGAAGCTGCTTCGATAGCTGCTGGGTGGCTAAACTCATCTCATTCTGTAAAAACACAAAAGTCAATACAGTCAGGAGACTAAATTCCAAAACCACAGTCAAGAATACTATTCAGTTTGTTAAGACAAGCAAAGTGTTGTGACTAGAGCCAGCTTTGATAGTAGAGGTCATCATATACCATCCAGTCAGCGTCTACGCTTCGTACAGTCAAAAACATGGCATGATGCTGCTGTCTCCTTTGATCCCAGCACACTGGGCAGAAATGAGCATTACACGGAGCATTCCTTCAAGCTGTTAAGAGGGAGCTGGTACAGCATGTCTTTGCTTCAGCAGGTTCCCGTTTCTGTAGCCCACACACAGGCAGTCATGGGGGAGTGCTCTTTACCAGATCAGAGGTAGTGCCTAGACGTCAGTGTGCTGACATCAGAGTGCAAATCCAGCACATGTTTAAAAGAACAGCAGCACTCATACAGTATGACCAGATTCTGAAAAGTTCTTCTCTAACTTTCACTAGAACGACCAAGGCGGTCATTTTGACTGTTTTTCGAATTTAAATTTAAATTGCTGTGCATGTGTTTAAGATAAGGAGCTGTGCTTTCCTGACTTTTCTGTATGTTAACTCTGTACATTTGGTTTTCAGATTCAAAAAGATATGCTGGGGAATAGCCCCAGGAGCATTGTCTGTGAGAGGTCGTGCCTCAGCTGCAGTGTCTGACCATTCCCTCCTTACCTGAGCCCCGAAAACGCGCTGCAAGGACTGGAGCAGCTGGTTGGTGTAATCAGTGAGCGTCCCAGTATCCTCTTCAAACACGCTGAGCAAGGAGCGAGTCTGCCCAGAAAACACAAGAGGAAGCAGGGCTTGACAATCACATGTCTCTGAGAAGACTTAATATGCACAAAACAGTGCGCAGAGACATACACGCACACACAGGCACGCACAGACACACACACACGCACACACACACAGGCATGCACAGACACACACACGCACAGAGACACACACACACACACACAGGCACACACAGACACACACACGCACAGAGACACACACACGCACAGAGACACACACATACACACACACAGGCACGCACAGACACACACACGCACAGAGACACACACATACACACACACAGGCACGCACAGACACAGACACGCACAGAGACACACAAACGCACACAGAGACACACACAATGCAAATACTAGATTAGTCATCTGGAATTATGAAGCACACCATTTTGTGGTTGGGAGTGAGAAAACAATCTGGCACGCTATTCCTCACAATCAAAACCTTTGCATACAATCTGAAAACAATTTGCATGCTTAACTTTACAAACAAACCACCTGCGTATAGGAAACTGCTTTCAGGGAGTACAAAAGGAATGAAGAACAGGTAAAGCATGGCTGGTCATGATATCAGGCTCTCTGCATTCACTAAGCTGAACTGTCCTGTAATCCAAGCCAGGGTCTGTTTCTTCACAAGGCAGCACTGTATGCAGTATGCATATTTCACCACAATAACCCTTCAAAGTTATAATGGTTACATTTGCAAATAGTGTGGAGCTGTGGAACCCCCGCCCCACATGAAGAAAGGCATCGTGTCCATCCACGTGTGGAGCTGTGGAACCCCCGCCCCACATGAAGAAAGGCATCGTGTCCATCCACGTGTGGAGCTGTGGAACCCCCTGCCCCACATGAAGAAAGGCATCGTGTCCATCCACGTGTGGAGCTGTGGAACCCCCGCCCCACATGAAGAAAGGCATCGTGTCCATCCATGTGTGGAGCTGTGGAACCCCCGCCCCACATGAAGAAAGGCATCGTGTCCATCCATGTGTGGAACCCCCGCCCCACATGAAGAAAGGCATCGTGTCCATCCACGTGTGGAGCTGTGGAACCCCGCCCCACATGAAGAAAGGCATCGTGTCCATCCACGTGTGGAACCCCGCCCCACATGAAGAAAGGCATCGTGTCCATCCACGCAGTGGAGCTGTGGAACCCCGCCCCACATGAAGAAAGGCATCGTGTCCATCCATGTGGGAACCCCGCCCCACATGAAGAAAGGCATCGTGTCCATCCATGTGTGGAACCCCCGCCCCACATGAAGAAAGGCATCGTGTCCATCCACGTGTGGAGCTGTGGAACCCCCGCCCCACATGAAGAAAGGCATCGTGTCCATCCATGTGTGGAACCCCCGCCCCACATGAAGAAAGGCATCGTGTCCATCCACGTGTGAGCTGTGGAACCCCGCCCCACATGAAGAAAGGCATCGTGTCCATCCACGTGTGGAGCTGTGGAACCCCCGCCCCACATGAAGAAAGGCATCGTGTCCATCCATGTGTGGAACCCCCGCCCCACATGAAGAAAGGCATCGTGTCCATCCACGTGTGGAGCTGTGGAACCCCCGCCCCACATGAAGAAAGGCATCGTGTCCATCCACGTGTGGAACCCCCGCCCCATATGGTGAATGCCCAGTCTCATGACCTATGACCTCATTGTTCTCTCTGTGGCGCAGGGCTGGATTAAAGCACGTGGGGGACCTACACTAACCCAATTTTGGGGGCCCTATTATGGTGAATGGTGTTATTGGCATATTAGTTAATCCTGTCCTGCGTAAGCGGAGCAAGCCAATTGTATCTGGAGCGGGGGAGTGGAGCAGGAGAGTGGCTACAGCAGGGTTCTGAAACTGAAATAAAGGAATATGGAAATTGAGCCTGATTCATACATTTTATCCTGCAGACTGTAGTAGTAGGACTAGGGACGGATCTCTCCCAGGTAGAGGACGTGGGGAATTTGGTATTGTACATTAGCAGGCTTGCGTGAGAGACTCAGAGACCAGGTATGCTGTAATCGAGAAAGAAATGTATGGCCGTCAAAAAAGAACAAAATGAACCGAAAGCAAGCTTCTGTGCGCCTCTCTTCCTGTGTGTGGGGGCCCGTCCGCCCGCATGCAGTTATTGTAAAATGTCCCAAACAATCTGTGACCTCGCGGGGCCCCAATTCTGCTGGGGGTCCCACACTATAGCGTAATTTGTGTATAGGTTAATCCAGCCCTGCTGTGGAGGATGACGTAGTCCTGGACTATAACCTCAGCACCACTCCCAGGCTTGTTTCAAGGGCTTAACCCAGTCTGCTGCTTCAGAGGAACACCAAGGTGTTTGAATGCCAAACATGCACATCACATTACTGTATATGAAATCTTCTACATTACAGTGTGATACATTACAAAATAAAACAGAAACATTCTTAGCCTATTATTTTTAAAACCTATTTGCCACAAATAAATTGCTCAACAAAAGACTCCAACATAATGTGTGTGTTTGGAAAACTGATGCATACAGTCAATTATTATCTATTTATTTATTTATTTATTTATTTATTAGCAGACACCCTTATCCAGGGTGGCTTACAGTTATTACAAAATATTCCAATACAAAGTATCACATTACAAAATATCCCAATACAAAGTATCATATTACAGATATTATGTGTTGTACAAAATATTCCAATACAAAGTATCACATTACAAAATATCCCAATACAAAGTATCATATTACAGATATTATGTGTTGTACAGATACTGTCCTCAAATGTGCATTAAAAACAATATTGTATGTGCTAAATATTCTTGCGCTGTCCCATTATGTTAGATTCAATTGTCTATAATGCACTCATGACTGTGAGTCAGCAGTAAGGTGTGTTTCAATACAGAGACTCTGTATCCTAAGTTTCCACGTTCTAGTGCTAAACGTTGAGAGAGGGATGATTTGTTTTTGTAGCTGTCTGGATTGTGGAAGCTGGCTTAACACATCAAAGCGTGGAATCAACAGTGCATTCTTCTTATTAATTTAGTAGATCATTCGTAACAGAGCAACACTCGGCGCGCTGGAAAGGGCGTTGACAGTCATTTTTGAAGTTGCTACTTTTTCTAACAGAAGAGAGTTGTATTGTACTCCAGTAGAGGCCTGCATTCCGAGGATAGTGCACGGACGCGTTTTTCGGATTCCGTTAATAACTACAAAACGATTTCCCTACCTAGTACGGCCTAGCATTTCAGCACAGTCTGCACACGGACAGATTATTATTATTATTTTTTTTAACTATAGTACGTTTGGGTTTTCATACACACAGGGCATGCTTTTTTAATGATCATTTTCCATTTTGCTTATACGCATTTTTTTACTCGAGTAAAACATAATTAGGTTGCAAAAAAAAGAGAGAAATGAAAGGTTAGGAGACGAGTTTAATCTCCCTGATGTGTTTTGTTCTCCACGAGTCCGTGTTAGTGCATAACATGGATGCAAACACAGTACTGAAACTGGGCAAGGTTTCCAAACCGCATATATGCGAACAGCAAAGCAAGCAATAACACAGAGCAGACAGTGACAATCGGGATCTCTTTGTAAAAATCATTTAACGGCGCTGCACAGAACCTCAGAAGACTATGGTTAATAAAGCCCTGTAATGGGTCATGCGCAGCGTAGTGTATGTACCAAAGTTTTAACGAATATGTAATTAAAGAAAACACAGATATTAACCGTGGCATTGTTCTCGTATTACCTGAGGACTGTCCTGTAACGCGTCTTCCAGCAGCAGTCTGTGGACGGCCGGCATCTTGATCACAGCAGATGGTTTAATTATTTCGATTTTTTTTTTAATCCACTCTCCCGGCGAGCTCTCTGTTCCACGCGAGCGACACGTATTGTATTAGGACTCGGTCTGTCTGCAGCCAAATTCACTGAGTGCCAGCAACAAGCTAAACCTGTCTACCGCGCCTGGCTCTGCCCTGCACAGCACCGGCTACACTGACACAACAAAAACACACGTTTGCATTAATGTTTAGTATTGGGGTTTACTTTACTTTCGAACTAATACATCATATTGTATTATACTGTTGTCTAGATTGATACAGCTGGTAGCAGGCGCGTGATACAATGACAGTGCTTCCAAGCTGAATACAGAGGTTATGATTTTTAAAAAAAACATAAAAGTGGTGACTCTCTTCCGCCACACCTGCACAATGACTGTCTTAATGCGATAGCAAAGGTGTTTGTGAAAGCTATACGCACATGAATATGTCAAATGACCAGATTATTATAGAAAAACCATTATATATATATATATATATATATATATATATATATATATATATATATATATATATATATATATATATATATATATACAGTACTGTGCAAAAGTTTTAGGCAGGTGTGAAAAAATGCTGTAAAGTAAGAATGCTTTCAAAAATAGACATGTTAAAAGATTATATTTATCAATTAACTAAATGCAAAGTGAGTGAACAGAAGAAAAAATCTAAATCAAATCCATATTTGGTGTGACCACCCTTTGCCTTCAAAACAGCATCAAGCATCAATTCTTCTAGGTACACTTGCACACAGTTTTTGAAGGAACTCGGCAGGTAGGTTGGCCCAAACATCTTGGAGAACTAGCCACAGTTGTTCTGTGGATTTAGGCAGCCTCAGTTGCTTCTCTCTCTTCATGTAATCCCAGACAGACTCGATGAAGTTGAGATCAGGGCTCTGTGGGGGCCATACCATCACTTCCAGGACTCCTTGTTCTTCTTTACGCTGAAGATAGTTCTTAATGACTTTCGCTGTATGTTTGGGGTCATTGTCATGCTGCAGAATAAATTTGGGGCCAATCAGATGCCTCCCTGATGGTATTGCATGAATGATAAGTATCTGCCTGTACTTCTCAGCATTGAGGAGACCATAAATTCTGACCAAATCCCCAACTCCATTTGCAGAAATGCAGCCCCAAACTTGCAAGGAACCTCCACCATGCTTCACTGTTGCCTGCAGACACTCATTCGTGTACGCTCTCAGCCCTTCGATTGAACAAACTGCCTTCTGCTACAGCCAAATATTTCAAATTTTGACTCATCAGTCCAGAGCACCTGCTGCCATTTTTCTGCACCCTAGTTCCTGTGTTTTGTGCATAGTTGAGTCGCTTGGCCTTGTTTCCACGTCGGAGGTATGGCTTTTTGGCCACAAGTCTTCCATGAAGGCCACTTCTGACCAGACTTCTCCGGACAGTAGATGGGTGTACCAGGGTCCCACTGTTTTCTGCCAGTTCTGAGCTGATGGCACTGCTGGACATCTTCCGATTGCGAAGGAAGTAAGCATGATGTGTCTTTCATCTGCTGCAGTAAGTTTCCATGGCCGACCACTGCGTCTACGGTCCTCAACGTTGCCCGTTTCTTTGTGCTTCTTCAAAAGAGCTTGGACAGCACATCTGGAAACCCCTGTCTGCCTTGAAATTTCTGCCTGGGAGAGACCTTGCTGATGCAGTATAACTACCTTGTGTCTTGTTGCTGTGCTCAGTCTTGCCATGGTGTATGACTTTTGACAGTAAACTGTCTTCAGCAACCTCACCTTGTTAGCTGAGTTTGGCTGTTCCTCACCCAGTTTTATTCCTCCTACACAGCTGTTTCTGTTTCAGTTAATGATTGTGTTTCAACCTACATATTGAATTGATGATCATTAGCACCTGTTTGGTATAATTGTTTAATCATACACCTGACTATATGCCTACAAAATCCCTGACTTTGTGCAAGTGTACCTAGAAGAATTGATGCTGTTTTGAAGGCAAAGGGTGGTCACACCAAATATGGATTTGATTTAGATTTTTCTTCTGTTCACTCACTTTGCATTTAGTTAATTGATAAATATAATCTATTAACATGTCTATTTTTGAAAGCATTCTTACTTTACAGCATTTTTTCACACCTGCCTAAAACTTTTGCACAGTACTGTATATATATATATCCATTTGAATGAAGTTCCCTACGCTTTCCAGCTAATGTAAATGTTTATTAAAGTACACTTTAAAAATTGGCTATGCTGTACTGAATATATATTGATTCGCTCCCCTTTTTCCTGTAAAGTTTCCTGTGCTGTACCACACCCTGGATAAAGCACAGAACAGCGCAGTAAAGCTTGGTTGAGTACAAAGAAGCGAGGTAACCTACACGGAAGTGTGGTAAAACACTATATGAACCACAGTAAGTGTGTGGTGAACTGTACAAAAAATGGGAAGAATTAAGCAATAATAAATGATCTTTGAATGGTCATGCATTTCAGTGAAACCATTCTTTCAAAATCAGGAATGTGAGCTTTTGTGAACAACAACAAAGCATTCCCGGTGTTCAGAATCAAGGTGGAATGTCTGAGGCTGAAACAATGTGGCAGTGAAATGGTTAATATATACTGGACCCCATCTGGAACTTCATTGAGAGAATACCAGAATACAGCATGTACATAATCCAAACTATAAAGACACCATGTCAACAAGGTGTTCTGTATTGATATGAACAGAGGTAAAAGCAATGTGCCAATGAAAGGGTTCATTTTTACTGGACAACACCAGCAATGCAAGCAAGAAAATCAAAGAATACAGCGGTGTACCAGACATATTAACTCAGTGTACTGTCTCTATGCAGCTGAAACTCCACATGACCTCAATATGAAAGCTATGTGTGAGTGTGTGTGTCAATGTGTTTGTGTGTGTGCGTGTGTGTCAGTGTGTGTGCGTGTGTGTGTCAGTGTGTGTGTGTGTGTGTCAGTGTGCATGTGTGTGTGTGTGTCAGTCTGTGCATGTGTGTGTGTGTCAGTGTGTGTGTGTCTGTGTGCATGTGTGTGTGTGTGTGTGTCTGTGTCAGTGTGTGTGTGTCAGTGTGCATGTGTGTGTGTGTGCATATGTGTGTGTGTGTGTCAGTGTGTGGGTGTGTGTGCATGTGTGTGTGTGTCTGTTTGTCAGTGTGTGTGTGCGTGTGTGTGGGTGTGTGCGTCTGTTTGTCAGTGTGTGGGTGTGTGTGTGTGCATATGTGTATGTGTGTGTGTGTCTGTTTGTCAGTGTGTGGGTGCGTGTGTGTGTGTGTGCATATGTGTATGTGTGTGTGTGTCTGTTTGTCAGTGTGTGGGTGTGTGTGTGTGTGTGTGTGTGTGTGTCAGTGTGTGGGTGCGTGTGTGTGAGTGTGGGTGCGTCAGTGTGTGGGTGCGTGTGGCTTCCTTGTGCTATCAAGCACTCTGTTACTGTGTAACTCCCTGCTGCTCTGTGCACACTAGGGCTGTTTGCATTGTTTACAGCTGATTGGTTTTTACCAGGGCACAGTTAACACATTAAAGACAGGAAACAAAAGAGGAGCGTTGTGTTTATTATTATACAGCTGAATAAAACCAGGATGCAACAGAGGGGTAAAGAGGCTAAGAGGCTATTGTACAACATTGCACAGTATAAAGACCCGGCCTAGTGATCCTAATGGGAAGGTGTGGAAGTTTATGAAAGCAGGTTTATTTCCTTGTGGTGTCTGGAGGATTAAGCCTTGTCCCATGGGTTAACCTGGGAATGATGGAGTTCATGGTGGATTCCCTGAGTACAAACCTCTTGAATGTTTTTTATAAGGGAGACTTCACTCCACAGTGACCTTTACTGGCAATGAGAGAAACACCGGCAGTCAGTCTCCTGCTGTGTACTGAGTCGTGATTGAAAACGCGTCAGCTATCCATTATGTCACCTGCAGAGATGAGAAGAGCATTACTATGTGCTCTAGTGACCCCTGCTGGTAGAGACTGATATCAGCTCTTCCCCTTTCTGCCTGCTAAAAATAAGAACAGGCATAGTTTAGCTTATACTGCCACCTTGTGGAATAAAAAATAGGTAACTTACAGTACAAATGAAAAATGTCACCATATTACCTCACTCTTTTCATGAATAAACCATGAAATGTTAATCAAGCTCAAAAATAGCTCCATGACTGTCTGGGTGATCTTTCTGTTATTAGTGACTGAATATTCATTATTCTCAGTTATTATGATGACATTTGCAATCAGTCTGAGTGTTTTTGTATGAGTTCAGGAACTGCACTGCAGTTTATAACTGCCTACCATGGGCATTTGTAATGCAGAACAGTGTCTCTATATTAGTAAGCAATAGCGCCATCTAGTGCACAGCAGAGTATTACCAGAAAAGCAAAAGGAAACATCATCCAAAGTCTCAGATGAAAATAATCACTAGAAAAATTTACTGTCTGTGCTTTTTTAAAAATGGGGTCTGCTTTTGAAAAAACTAAAACAGAGGGGACATACATTATATCTGCACAGCACCAGTGATCATTTTAACACTGCGCCAGTGATCATTTTAACACTGCGCCAGTGATCATTTTAACATTGTGCCAGTGATCATTTTAACACTGCGCCAGTGATCATTTTAACACTGCGCCAGTGATCATTTTAACACTGCGCCAGTGATCAGTTTAACACTGTGCCAGTGATCATTTTAACACTGTGCCAGTGATCATTTTAACACTGCGCCAGTGATCATTTTAACACTGTGCCAGTGATCATTTTAAGCATCTTACGAGACATTCATCTGTAAGGAGGCTGTGTGGTCCAGTGGTTAAAACAAAGGGCTTGTAACCAAGAGGTCCGCGGTTCAAATGCCACCTCAGCCACTTACTCATTGTGTGACCCCGAACAAGTCACTTAACCTCCTTGTGCTCTGTCTTTCGGGTGAGACGTAATTGTAAGTGACTCTGCAGCTGATGCATAGTTCACACACCCTAGTCCCTGTAAGTCGCCTTGGATAAAGGCGTCTGCTAAATAATAACAATAAAAGGAGTCTTTTCAGAAGCAGACCCGGTGGTAGATTTCCTCGGAAACAGCAATAGAGAACGATTGAGAACACACGTAATGCTATTAAGCAGGTAAGAAATGAACAGTTGAACGTATCTGGTGTAAACAATCGCTCTTCGTTGGTTTCTTTTAGTAACAGTGAATATCAGGTGGAGGACCGCGAGCTCGTCGATCCGCACAGCTGAAGACAGGCACTCACTACTGCGGCGCGTACTGCTCTGATGAACGCATTTGCAGTTTCTGTGCTGAAAGCAGGTTTTTGTGTCACCTTGATGCAATCTGTTTAATGTCATCCCTAAATGGCAGACACTCTGCGCTTCACCCGGACACACAGGTAATTATATTTATAGGTATTTATATGATAACAGGAGCATTAGCAGCCGTGCATGCTCACGCCCTGTGTTTGGGGTTGAAAGGGGTCGGGCACTGCTGGGAATAGTTTACTACAAATTACTTTGAAACAGGCCCAGCTTTTGCTATGGAGCAGGTCCAGACTGATTTGGCAATGGTATACATGAAAATCAATGGATTTCTTTTTCTAACATATTTTCGCCGTGTACAAATGTTGGTATTAGTTAGGTAAACGAAAGGTTATTTTCGTGCATGAAAAGGGTACAAATATACCTGCGTTCAGCTTCTGTTGATGAAAGATTGAGCGATGTTTTCGTTATTATTGCGAGCCAACCCGCGTGTTGACACATTTGCCAAGATGAAAGCGAGACGCGGCCCCGTTTTATTTTATTGGTGATTATCTGTGTAAACATTTAAAACTGCTACATAGTTCAACGATCGACCTTCACAGCAACATGGTGCTTATTGAGCAGTTAATGATCATTGGTTTATATTTGATACAAAGTGTCGTTGTTTGTGGAAAGCAGGTGAAATGTATCAAACTTAACTCGAGGTTGTAAGTGTGTATCAAATCTGATGAGATGTACTCGGATGGGTAAATTAAACAATAATAAATGATCTTTGAATGGTCATGCATTTCAGTGAAACCATTCGTTCGTACCCCTGGCTCTTCTTGTAAAGCCCATGCAATATATGTCATTGTGATCAATGATCTGAAATAAGAGTAGTCTGATGTCCCTACCTGATACTGTAAAACGATTTATAAAAAGTGATGTTGTGTCGCTATTTGTTTAATGTAGCAGTAGCTACAGTATGTAACTGTGAAATGTTTACTTAACTGGAATATCCGGAGCTGGCAGCAGAACTGGCCCAAGTACTTCCAGTTGTTTCTCATCCAAGATGCTTTTGAGACAGAGAATGTTCAATGTTGACACCATTTTGCCCGTCCAAGAATTTTTCTGAAATGACGGCCCTGCTTTTAAATGTGTGTAATTAGTTAATGTTACTAATTGCACTACAGTAAGAAGCAATTAGGTACAGTTTACAATCTCAGAGCTTACTGATTTTTTGGCATAGTGGGATAAGGGGCTGATCTGATTGTTTTAGAGCATTTTACAGCACTGCTAGATGGGGAATGCATCGATCACTAATTGTTATTATTATTATTATTATTATTATTATTATTATTATTATTATTATTATTATTATTATTATTTATTTCTTAGCAGACGCCCTTATCCAGGGCGACTTACAATTGTTATAATGTGTCACATTATTATTTTTTTTTACATACAATTACCCATTTATAGAGTTGGGTTTTTACTGGAGCAATCTAGGTAAAGTACCTTGCTCAAGGGTACAGCAGCAGTGTCCCCCCACCTGGAATTGAACCCACGCCCATTACACATTATTTCACATTATACAGATATAACATTATTTATTTATTTATTTTAACTAATCCATCGTTATCCTGATATTACCCCTACAGAAATACTGGTTCAAAACTCCATGGGGATTCCCTTACACTCACAAATAACAAGTGACAAATAAAAAAAAAACACCTCACGAAGTTACCAGTTGTTATATAATAATAATTTGGGGGTTGTCAGAGCGAGTATGAGGAGTCAATAACATATCTTTTGATTCCTAGATAATTACATATCGCTCTACATTGGCTATGTTAATTGCATTAATGTAGGCTATCTTTTCTTTTTTCCTCCAGTTAAAAGGGTAATTGAATCAGCTCCTGTGTGTGCTGATATCTGTGGCTGAGTGTGTGGTCACTGCAATGTAAACGCATGATGTGATTGCTTGCTTCTGTTTCTCTGTGTTTGTGTTCTGTGTGCATCTGTGTGTTCATATTGTGCATTTGAGCGTGTATTTAAATCTGAGGAGGAATTCAAACTCCCGCTCGGTACAATAGCCACTGGCTGTCTGGGTCCTGTGCTGCAGCAGCCACACACCATTGGCTGAGTCTCGTTACCTAGGCAACTCTCCCGGGGTGGAGAGAAGGATGGTCTGCCCTCATCATCCTTTTCAGTCTCTCACTCTCTCTCTCTCCTCAATAGCTGCACCCACCCTTCCATCCCAGAGAAACAGAGACACAGAGAGACTGTAAAATAGAGGGATCAGTCTGGGATCCTTGCCCCCCTTCCCTCTTCCTTCCTCGATTTGGAACCTAAATCTCTGACTGACGGGCACACACCAGATGGGCTGCGGAAATTCAACAGCCACCACCACCTCTAGTGGGGGTAAGTGTCCTTTTCATTTCTGCATGCTTTTGGGTGATGTGGTTTGTTCGTCCCCTGTATCCCGATGGTAGTGAAAGGGCCTCCACAACCATGCCTGTGCTTCTAGAAAAAAAACATATTTCTGCATACATACATACATACATACATACATACATACATACATACATACATACATACACGTGCACACACACACACACACTGTCTCTCTCTCTCACACACACACACACTGTCTCTCTCTCTCACACACACACACACACTCTCTCTCTCTCTCTCACACACACACACACTGTCTCTCTCTCTCTCACACACACACACACTCTCTCTCTCACACACACTTTGCAGACGAGGTCAAGTGTTTCCACCCTTTTTGAAATGAAGTATTTATGGTCCACTTTGCCTTTCTTTTATTCCCGGTGCCTTTCACATGATCCAGCTGCAGGGAAATCATTTGCTGCACTTCCTCTCTAACAGTGCGCCGAGTACTCCCAGGGTGTGCCGCGTTATAAACAGCACTATTTAAAGGGAATGCGTTTAGTGATCCTTTTCATAACCAACATAACCAACAAATCAGACAGGCTGAGTGCATAGAAGTGCTCTCCCTTGAGAGCAAAGAATTATTGTGTGTGTGTTCTTTATCACACAGAACTGCCTTCCTAATGAATTAGACAGTGTTTCCTTGTTTTAAGGTGTCCCTTAATATCACAGAGCCAGTTCTAAGATGGTATGATCACATGGCTTGCACCTGTATCACTGTTCTGATGCTGAACACAAAGAGTGCAGTCTCTCAACTATGGCTCCCGCACCATCAGTACATTATAGCAGTGCTGCATATCACCTTCCCTGAATCATAGTCAGTAACACTCTGTTTTAGACTAAAAGAACAAAGAACAGCAGAGCTTTAACCTGCTGTCTGTGCCGCCTGACTGCCGCTGTCATTCCCGAAGCAGTGATCGCCACACACTGCCCTCCTGACGTTGAGCTGTGACTGTAATTAATAAATATAACCCTTCAGAGAGAAGAACCCGCTGCACACTTGAGACAAGAGTGCTGAGATCAGCCCGAACCACACAAGCATCCTCACGCCACCTGTCACTGTGATGAGGTCTTGACGTGGCACCGGGGCACCGGGGTACCTGGGCACTGTCTCCGAGGGGCTTGCTTCTCAGGTAGTTTCTGTCCTGGGTGCTGAGTCAGTGCAAAGGAACAACTGCACATGACATCATTACACTGATCTGTGCTGGAAATTAAACACAAAACTAGTCAAGTGTCATTAGGGAGCAGCTTGAGTGCCCCAGAGAGCTTTCAATCCTTTGTTAAGCATCAGCAGACACTGCAGCTCTCGTTCAGTAATAGCCTCTCTGCTGTTTATTCATTCATTATGTTTCCGGTTATGAGCAGCTTCCTGTGTGCTGCCTTGCGCTGTGAAAATCACTCCTTACTTCGTCACCTTTTCAGCCAGGTTAACTTTTAGTAAGTAGTAAAACATACTCAACATGCATATGAAATATGAGCTCAAATGGCTGATGATAGATTGACTGTTTAGTAATATGGAACTAAACGTCAGCCCATGGTTTATTGCATAGTAATTCAGTATGTATTCATGCCACTCAACATAAAGTGTTAGCGCAAAGAGATATTCTAACAGAAGCCGCTCGCAAGGAGTTAACAATACAAAGAAACCTGTTTAGCGGTCAGATGGGCCGACTCTCAGCGTGCCAGGTCTGTGTTGATTCACATTGAGATTAGTTCAATTATTCTTTTCAGGGGGGACTTCAAAAATGTATCAGAGATTTTATCCGAGACAGTAGACAGGGAGATAAAAAAACGCGGAAGGGCTTTCATCCTATAAATCAAAGTGAAACCCTTGCCTGCAGAAAGCTTAGATGAAACACCAGCATAGGAGTTTGAATTGATACCTCATTTATTTACCAATACTGTTCACATTCAAGACTCAGACTTACTGTAGTGGTCTCATTCTTTCAGTCAATTAAATGTGAAATTGAGCTGACTAACATTTCATTGTTTGTTAATAGTTAGGTAATATGTTTAGAAACGGTAGTACTTTACACAGCGTGCATAACCTTGTGCTACCACGGTAATAACTGGGTAACTACTGACATTCCCTGCTCTTACATGACAGTGACAGCTGTTACAATATGTGTGTAATTACATCAGGTAGCAAGATGTTACCCACAAGGCCATTCCCATGCCACTGCTAACAACCATGTTACAGTGTATTGAATCAGTCAGCACTGCAGGGAGTCACTGTACAGTGTATTGAATCAGTCAGCACAGCGAGGAGTCACTGTACAGTGTATTGAATCAGTCAGCACTGTGAGGAGTCACTGTACAGTATATTGAATCAGTCAGCACTGTGAGGAGTCACTGTACAGTGTATTGAATCAGTCAGCACTGTGAGGAGTCACTGTACAGTGTATTGAATCAGTCAGCACTGTGAGGAGTCACTGTACAGTGTATTGAATCAGTCAGCACTGTGAGGAGTCACTGTACAGTGTATTGAATCAGTCAGAACTGCGGGGAGTCACTGTACAGTGTATTGAATCAGTCAGCACTGTGGGGAGTCACTGTACAGTGTATTGAATCAGTCAGCACTGTGAGGAGTCACTGTACAGTGTATTGAATCAGTCAGCACTGTGGGGAGTCACTGTACAGTGTATTGAATCAGTCAGCACTGCAGGGAGTCACTGTACAGTGTATTGAATCAGTCAGCACTGTGAGGAGTCACTGTACAGTGTATTGAATCAGTCAGCACTGTGAGGAGTCACTGTACAGTGTATTGAATCAGTCAGCACTGTGGGGAGTCACTGTACAGTGTATTGAATCAGTCAGCACTGTGGGGAGTCACTGTACAGTGTATTGAATCAGTCAGCACTGTGGGGAGTCACTGTACAGTGTATTGAATCAGTCAGCACTGTGGGGAGTCACTGTACAGTGTATTGAATCAGTCAGCACTGTGGGGAGTCACTGTACAGTGTATTGAATCAGTCAGCACTGTGAGGAGTCACTGTACAGTGTATTGAATCAGTCAGCACTGTGGGGAGTCACTGTACAGTGTATTGAATCAGTCAGCACTGTGAGGAGTCACTGTACAGTGTATTGAATCAGTCAGCACTGTGGGGAGTCACTGTACAGTGTATTGAATCAGTCAGCACTGTGGGGAGTCACTGTACAGTGTATTGAATCAGTCAGCACTGTGAGGAGTCACTGTACAGTGTATTGAATCAGTCAGCACTGTGGGGAGTCACTGTACAGTGTATTGAATCAGTCAGCACTGTGAGGAGTCACTGTACAGTGTATTGAATCAGTCAGCACTGTGAGGAGTCACTGTACAGTGTATTGAATCAGTCAGCACTGTGAGGAGTCACTGTACAGTGTATTGAATAGTTTTTGGTTCTTGATTGTTGTTTGTTAGAATTGAATTGGAGATATGAAGATATTCTTTACACTACACAGCCACATCTTAAGAAAATGAAGTCAACATTGTGGAGCCGTTTCTGAGCTGTGTTTGACCTCACAGCCCTGGGGGGATGTTCTGCTTCTCTACACCTGTGGCAAGGATGACTGGTGCAGTGCAAAAAGAGTATAATGTCCAGGCTGCCGTTTCCCAATAACAACAATATTTATTACAATCCAACAGAAAGTTCAAAAAGTAATCCAAAAATGAAATAATAATAAGCCCCGCTACCAATCGATGGTATTGGGGCAAAATAACAAAAAGGTTCAAAGTCCAAAAAGTAAACAAAAAGACACCCTGATAGCCACAATCCTCCGTGCACGAAAACTGTGCTCTTTTCCTCCGGGGATCGTGGTGCGTGCGCTGTGCGGTGTTGTGCTGTGTGGTGAGGGGCGTGCTCTGGGGTGAACGCTGGCTCTCCGGCTACAGCCTCCCGTCCTCCTGCTCCTCTAGTAAAACACAAACAGACACGTAACACAAAGGTAAACAAAACACTAGCTCCGACTGGTCGTTCTCACTTTCTCAGCGCAAGGGGAGGTTTTGACGTAGCTGCTTCCCCTTTGTACCCAGCAAACTCCTCCCTGCAGTCAAAGCGTCGCTATGGTTTCTCCAATAGAGGGCTGCCCCGCAGCTGACTGCAATGGAATCGTCCTGAGTACTTGCAGCTACGGGCCCCTCCTAATATGGTCACCTTCCGGTTTCCACCAACCACCGAGGCGGTAGATCTAGGAGGCAGCTTACCTTCCCCCTTACACAGCGCCCTTTCTAATCGGGAGGGAGATTTACAGCATCAATCCTTTCTCTCCTTATCACAACACCTCAGGGGACTTTACATACCCCAGCATTACTGTCTATCTCAATCTCTTGTTTCTTTTAATTCCAGGTCCAGCTGGAGCTGCGAACGAGACGTAAGTACCCAGGGTCTCCACTGATGTGCTGTGAGTTGTAACATTGCATTGCATATGAGAAGCTGCCATTAATAATGCTTGCCCTGGTAAATATGCACAGTCCCTTTTCCAATGTCTATACAGTGCTTTTTATCCAATGTGCTTTACCGTGGTTTTCAGAATGCTAGTGCTGTGCCATTATAACCGGTCTGCATTGGAAACACATGGGTACTGTGTGTCTGTGTGAACAATGCTGTGTTCAGCTGTTCATGTAAACTCAATGGTGCAATCACTCCTGTGAGCAATGCTGTGTTCAGCTGTTCATGTAAACTCAATGGTGCAATCATTCCTGTGAGCAATGCTGTGTTCAGCTGTTCATGTAAACTCAATGGTGCAATCATTCCTGTGAGCAATGCTGTGTTCAGCTGTTCATGTAAACTCAATGGTGCAATCATTCCTGTGAGCAATGCTGTGTTCAGCTGTTCATGTAAACTCAATGGTGCAATCACTCCTGTGAGCAATGCTGTGTTCAGCTGTTCATGTAAACTCAATGGTGCAATCATTCCTGTTTTTAAATAATAATGCACGTTTACTATATCAAGTGTGTTTCAACACTACACATGTGAGACTATCAGGTTAGTTCCATGGAATTACTTTGTTAGCAAAAGTACTAACACGTTAAGAGCTGGTGATCATAAAGGGTCCTCTACAGGAGCCCTCCCAACCCCCGCCCCAGCCTGCTCTCCTACCCTCCTCTGACAGCCAGCCACTCCATCTATTAGTTCTGTCAGGTAATGGAGTGTGTTGTATTGTCAGTACAGGAGGGATAACCTCCACCCACTCCATCTCTCCCCACACAGACACGGACCCGGAGTGTGGGTGAGGAGAGATCATGTTCCGCAGCAAAACCAACGCAACCAACAGTGCTTTAAAAAGGCAGCTTCAATGGTTCCTCTTTAAAGGCAGCTTCTGTGGAACCAAAATGAGAAACTGCAACAAAGGACCTGATAGGACATAATGTGCAATTTGAATATGTTCTGTTAAGGCTTGACTTATGTTTTCTTTTGCTTTGCATTCCCTCTTGTGGACAGAGAAGAAAGGTAAATCATTTTTGGATTTCTGATGATATCTCAAGATGATGTCAATTTCATGAAAAATGCAGAGTAACAACAGTGCCTGTCATTAATACAGACGAGAATGCTGATCAAACATCATTCACTACAACTAATTAGGGGATTCAATCAAAGAATATCTGGGATAAAGTGCTAGGGCTCGGCCAACTCAACGGAATTGTTCATGTTACTTATAAAATTGATTTGGATAAATTGCGATTGCATGAAACACCTGTTTTCATGAAATATGAATTTTATGTTTTCAGTGTCATGTAAGTAAGAAGGGTGCCTGTGTTATTGTCTGAAGCATGAGCTCAAGTCTTTGTCTTGTGTTAGCTGTCTGTGTTCAATGCATTATAAACCAGGCAGGACTAGCACCCTCCTTACTTGTACACAGATGCTGAAACAACACATGCACTGAGAAAATGGTACAAGTGCAATACTTTATGATGATGTCACACAGGAAAATAAGTGGCCCAACCAGCAGCAAGGCTATCAATTTGGTGAAAATGCAGAGAGAGAAATGAATATTTCATCACTGTACAGCCCGCAAGTTATTTCTCCCGCAAGGATTTATTTCAGACGTCTTCAAATGTATTCTTACAGTGTGTATTATTTAGAAACTATTGTTTTATGAATCTGTTGTATTCCTCTGCGTTGAACAGCAATCTTTTTTGTTTCTTGATACGCAATGAAGTTATTTATATTCAGTGGACTCCCTTGAATGCGGAGGTGTTGGTATGTCCATCTGTACGAGCCTCTTTTTCATGATACTGTACTCCCAGCTCGAGTTTGATATTTAAAGCAGGTGATATGTATTGCTTGTAACTGATATTATGTTTTTCTAGACAGCAGGTAGTGCATTTGTTAAATGTAACATCTTTGCACATTACAGGACAGAAGAGTCCACGTCAGATGATGAAAAAAAAAGGTTAGTGACATGAAACTTTTCAAAGGCTGTTGCTTCCTACCAGGGTTTACAATGGTATGCCACTAGTATTGCTTCAGGGCAGTCACTACTACCTAGATCATTTGGGGTTGGCATAGTCGGACTACATTTTCATTAGCAATGCTCTTTTCTGTAGCTGCCCCCTTGGGAAGTGGGTGCGATTTACAAGGGTGGTGTGTCCCCTCGTTCTTTTGCTATGTGATTTCCACATCCTGACAAATTGAAAGCAGTGATACTCAGTACTGTAATATAGTGATAATGTGAATGTAATTCTTTATATTTTGTTGTCGGTTCGCTCACTAAAGGAATTACGGCGGTGTATATGTGGGGCTGCCAGCTGACCCTGCCACAGTAGCTGCCAGTCAAGCCAAGTCGAGTGGAACAGGTAGGTTACAACCAGATATTAAAAAACAACACATGCACAGCATAAACAACTATAGCATCTTTAAGAGACTCTCATTTTAGGTTTGTAGAGTTCACAATCAGAGCTGACGTTTTGTGAATTTAGCTGCTCGTCTTTTAAAATGATAATAAACAATAACCCAACAGCAGCTCTGCTATGGAAGGTCTGCTGATCAGTGCCTCCCTTACTGCAGTCCCTGTGCTGCAGTCCCTGTGCTGCAGTCCCTGTGCTGCAGTGTAATGGAGTTGTGTAAAACATGCAGTTCAACTGTAAATAATGGGCACAAATAATAGGCCTGCTTCGTTTAATTTCCCAGTAGTATTACTGCATACAACTCAGCAACCTTGCTTTGTTTGTTTCTTCTTTTCTTTTTTATAATTGATGTCTTTGCCTAGCATTTAACCCCATAGGCAAGGGGGCTGAGAGGAGGACTAGGAGCAAGGAGATCCTGCTGTGGGCTGGGAACTCCCAGCTCAGCAGAGGGGTTATGAGGAGGTTTAACAATGCAAGCCATATGTTAACGGGAATTCCTAATGAGCAGGGTGTCATGAAATCCAGGGGGAGTCGGTGAACAGTGTTCGCTTGCTCGCCGAACCCCAGTCTCTTATTAATGAATTGCACCTCCCTTCTTCTGGGTGATGTGCGTTTCATTCCCCCTCTCACGTGACACTGACACATCAACAATGCCATTCATCCCATCTTTTAATGGACTGAAGCCACAGCACCCCTAGTTCCAGCGCCCCTGCACTGGACAGTGCTTCTATCAGTGAGGTTGGCCCCCTGGATCCCACCCCTCTGGACCGCACCCCCTCATCTGCGTCTGAGATGTGAACATCCATCAATTTTGGCAGCCAGCCTCCACTGGTGAAATCTACCTGGAGTTCAAAGCATGTCATCCACTGTCTACGGAGATGAACACCAGCAAGCTCCTTCACTTTGCAATTCACTTTCTTGTGGTATACTGATGATACAGAGAAGTGTATGTAAATATCTATACTGGGATTATTATTACAGCACAGCACTTTTAAAAGTATGACAAAGAGCTCTATAATACCCTGCTGCTGAATTAATTATGAACCTTTAAACCAGTTCAAGCAATCAGTTGTTGAACTTCTGATCTTAAATAGCCTGGTAGCTGCTCCACACAGAATTGCCTGGACAGAAAAACAGCAGCAAAGTAAATACATGTGCGTCTACACATAATGACACTGTAATTATGCATAGTTACAATGTACTTATATGCACGACATATGCAAGTACACAATTGTATCAGAAACGGGTTAGGGTTAGGGGGGTAGGGTTAGCTTTAGAGTTAGATTTAGAGTTAAGGTTAGGATTTGGGTTATATCATGGAACATTAAGTGCATTGTAACTGCATAATAACACTGGAACTGTGTAAGTACACATGTATTTACTAAGTAACTACTATGTAAACACACAGTAATTAGAGACACTGCAAAGTGCATTTGCATTCACTGCAGACAAGGGATTACAACAGTACAACATCACCTTTGAGACACATGCAAACCAGTTTGCTTGATTAAATTGCATTTCTTTTTTCCCTCTAAAGACTAGAAGAAAATGCAGAATAAACAGAAGTACTCAACATGGAAAGGTATGACCAGCACCATGTGTTTCCCTTTATATAGCTTGCTTGACTGGAAGGGTGACAGAGTAATAATGATATTTATTGAGATGGAGGGCTAAAAATTCACTTATTATTAAGATGCAGGAGAATGACAGCGCTGGAGGGATGAGAATGTGTGTTAGTGCTCAGTGTTTGTAACGACAGCGCTGGAGGGATGAGAATGTGTGTTAGTGCTCAGTGTTTGTAATGACAGCGCTGGAGGGATGAGAATGTGTGTTAGTGCTCAGTGTTTGTAACGACAGCGCTGGAGGGATGAGAATGTGTGTTAGTGCTCAGTGTTTGTAATGACGGCACTGGAGGGATGAGAATGTGTGTTAGTGCTCAGTGTTTGTAATGACAGCACTGGAGGGATGAGAATGTGTGTTAGTGCTCAGTGTTTGTAATGACAGCGCTGGAGGGATGAGAATGTGTGTTAGTGCTCAGTGTTTGTAATGACAGCGCTGGAGGGATGAGAATCTGTGTTAGTGCTCAGTGTTTGTAATGACAGCGCTGGAGGGATGAGAATGTGTGTTAGTGCTCAGTGTTTGTAATGACAGCGCTGGAGGGATGAGAATGTGTGTTAGTGCTCAGTGTTTGTAATGACAGCACTGGAGGGATGAGAATGTGTGTTAGTGCTCAGTGTTTGTAATGACAGCGCTGGAGGGATGAGAATGTGTGTTAGTGCTCAGTGTTTGTAATGACAGCTGGAGGGATGAGAATGTGTGTTAGTGCTCAGTGTTTGTAATGACAGCGCTGGAGGGATGAGAATGTGTGTTAGTGCTCAGTGTTTGTAATGACAGCGCTGGAGGGATGAGAATGTGTGTTAGTGCTCAGTGTTTGTAATGACAGCGCTGGAGGGATGAGAATGTGTGTTAGTGCTCAGTGTTTGTAATGACAGCGCTGGAGGGATGAGAATGTGTGTTAGTGCTCAGTGTTTGTAATGACAGCGCTGGAGGGATGAGAATGTGTGTTAGTGCTCAGTGTTTGTAATGACAGCGCTGGAGGGATGAGAATGTGTGTTAGTGCTCAGTGTTTGTAATGACAGCGCTGGAGGGATGAGAATGTGTGTTAGTGCTCAGTGTTTGTAATGACGGCGTTAGAGGGATGAGAATCTGTGTTGGTGCTCAGTGTTTGTAATGACAGCGCTGGAGGGATGAGAATGTGTGTTAGTGCTCAGTGTTTGTAATGACAGCGCTGGAGGGATGAGAATGTGTGTTAGTGCTCAGTGTTTGTAATGACAGCGCTGGAGGGATGAGAATGTGTGTTAGTGCTCAGTGTTTGTAATGACAGCGCTGGAGGGATGAGAATGTGTGTTAGTGCTCAGTGTTTGTAATGACAGCGCTGGAGGGATGAGAATGTGTGTTAGTGCTCAGTGTTTGTAATGACAGCGCTGGAGGGATGAGAATGTGTGTTAGTGCTCAGTGTTTGTAATGACGGCGCTGGAGGGATGAGAATGTGTGTTAGTGCTCAGTGTTTTGTACAGATTGAAATAGAAGTTAGTGTCCGATGTCACTTCATGTGATTTGATGGTTTCTTAGTTTTTTTTAAATTTCTCCCCCAGGCCTCGTCCAATGAGAATCCTGCTCTCCTGAGTGTTCCGAGTCCACTGGAGATATTCCAACCGCGGCTGCACCCCTGCTGTCAGATCCACCTCCAGCAGGGGGCGCTGAGGCAGACAGGACACACACAACTGTAACAAACCATCAGGGCCCTCATAGGTAGATTTAAAATCGTGAACATGATACAGAAACCACAAGCCATGCGTTCAAGTGCTTCGATAGTTGATAGTTTTGAAAAGAAACTGCAGAGTTTCATTTAACCCAGGAATAACTCCCGAGAAGCTGAATTTCTTTGGTGGCAGAAGTTTCCTTGAAGGCAGGAGAAGTAGTGGTAGCTGCATCAGCAAGATTGAGATAAAGTAAAGAATATGTATATAACAGAATATGCTGCTTGTGGGGCAAGCTAAGATGCAGTCACACTTTTTCCTAAGGAACTAAAACAATCTGTGTGACAGCAGAACCATAGGCTGTCATGTAAAGCAATTCAGGCAAGGCATTAATGATCACCAGTAATTACAATAGTTACTAAACCATTAGCGTAAATAGTCAGCAATGCATTGATAAATGTTGTTATAAAGGATGTTAGAAATTAATATTAACACTGATAATTACTGTATAACAGACCAAAGCAATACATGGTTATAAGAACATCGAACTGAGGCATTTTAAAGGAAATCTTGTCATTGCTTTATGACACAAAGTTTTAAACTAGTAATGTGTTCTTCACATGTTATTACTTCATCAAAACATGTAATAACATGCCAAGACATTTTAGAAATGGATTCTTAAACTAACACATAATCAAGGTTATCTATTCATTTCGTTTTATTATCCTAGACCTGGCTTCAACAGCTGTTGCTGGGGACCTAGGTCATTACTGTATTAATTGCTCTTTAATTCCTAGTGGTTATTGCTTGGGTAATATAAAGCTTGACCACAATGTCATTCTATCTCTGAATCCACATTGCTATGGAGAGAAGCACATCGCAAACAAGCTGGACACGGACTTGAAGTGTCGGGTGAGAGGTATTGCGGTCTTTGGACCCTGGATTTACTCACCAAACGCACAGGAAAAAAAGCCAACTATTATCATTTTGCTTATTCTCAAGATGTTACAAGTCATCGGGTAGTGTTGAAGACAGGACTCAGCAGATTTATTTAGAGCACTTCTATCTGGAGGGCAGTGGGAATGGAGGTTGTGCAAAAAAATCTTATTTAAAATAGACTTTTATCCAAATAGACCAGCACCGCAACAATTCATGCCACACTTACTGAGTCGCTTCATATTAGACGGGACACGACAAGTCCATCAAGGACGTGGTTTTTTATATATATATTGTAAAGAGCAAAGACGTTTTTTTTCTAACTTTGCTTAATATTGTTATTAGCTTCATCTGAGAAACGTCCTCACTGCGATGAGCTTGGACATGGGGAGGCAGAGGGCTTTACCTGCAGGATCTGCAATACACATTTATAAGGCAGCAAGGCCTCCTTGGAGGGTATCAGGGCTAGTTAGAACCAAAAATAGAAATCCTTCCTGCATCCCACTTATTGAGAGTAAACATCTCTTATTCCATATCGTTAATACTGAGTACGGAGGCGCCTGTATTGTACTAGTATTTGGTGAATAAAGTGCTCTACAAAGTTGCTTAGTGTAACACTATTGCCTAGCCTAGCACAGAGCTCCTTGCTAATGCTCAACTAAATAAATATCTAATCTGACTCAAAAGAACCCTAACTTTAAGAACCCAAAAGAAGGGGGTCCCCGAATGGCTCACCTGGTAAAAGCATTGCCGTGTGGTGTGCAGGGTGAGTCATAGAACCAGAGATCGCAAGTTTGAATCCTGGTTGTGCGAGGCAGCCGGTCCTCTGGATTCCGTGGGGGCGCTGCATTGGCTTTGGTGCTCCCGTGGTTGGGGAGGTGGGATCAGGCTTAGACTGTTTCTCCTCACCGCTCTACGGCGACCCCTACAGGCCAGGCGCCGAGTGAGCTTGGGGGCGGAGGTTTGGTGGGCTGGTCTTTGACCTCCAGAGGCCGGTAGCCTGCAGACATCCGCTCTCGAGTTCCTGGGTGTAAAAAGACGCTGATTGGCTCGTGGGATCGGAGGACGAGCCTCGGGTGTCTGAGCTGTGTGGGGAATCACTGCGGTGAAGGAGAAACAATAATTGGGCATCTTTCCAAATTGGGTGAAAATCGGGGGTAAAAATAATTGGAGATTCAAAAAAAAAAAAAAAAAAAGAACTCAAATGAAGCTGCACTCGGTTATTAACTACTGTAACAAACTAACTCACTAATCAATATGAAACAGTCATGCTTTTCACATAACTAAAGATACGAGATGCAATGTTGGAAAATGTGTCACACCAAACGCATAACGCTGTACAGTTTTGAGGTCTTTTTTTTTTTTTACCCAGGTATCGCTTACAGGGCTGAATTAGAGACTTTGTTCTTCACGTGATTCATAGAATATAAGCACATCTGCCATGCGGAGTCTGGGATACTTGTTGAACAAGCATTTTAACAGTGAAAGGAATACTAGACAGTAGTTAAACTGACTGCAGTTTGAGAAAGCAGAGGAAGGCTACAGTCTGAAGCACGGGCGCTGCAATGGGAGTAGCTCCTGTAGGATAGCAGGATGAAGACTCAATGCGAGCGCATCTTTGCTCTCATGAATGTATTTTTTTACTGTTTCACACACACCACCAGCATACCTGGTAGAAGATGTTCACATTCATTCAGTAACCCTGCCATCACAAGGCACAGAGGTGTGGTAAAAATAAACAAAAGATATATACTGTACCATGGTAAATGACGAATAAAATGCATGGGATAACTACAAAATTAGGGTGCAAATGTACAATGTAAACTGTTATAAAGGCAGAGTAATCCAGTCTGTTTGTACATTTCTCTCAGGAGCAGCCCACTCAGTGCTTATCTTAGCTATTTGCTGGTTAGGACTCTTCAGATCCAGTACAGCTTTTTCACTGTTCAATGGTACTGCAGTTCACATGCGTTATGAGTGGTATCACTTCCATTGATGTTACATTTACAATGTTAATTGCTCTTCTCTCACAAAGCATTGATAATCAATCGCGATTTTTAAATGTTCACCCTGTTATGTAAATGTACAGTATAAATAAATATATTTCTGCTTAAACACCTTTTTTTTATTCATTTTTCATCACTGTCTGATGCTAATTTATTAACTGCTAAATAAATAAAGAATATGGATAACTGACATTTATTTTGTACTAATACCTGAAGGAAAATTTTCCAGACACACACACTCACACTCACACTCACACGCACGCACGCACGCTAGCTCTCAAGGGCAGATCTCAGTCACAGTAAGAAGACGACACTGTGCTGTATAATTGTGTAGCTGTTATGTTTGCAATAAGAGCTTTGTGAACCTTGGAGGTAAGCATGGAGGAGTTGTGTCAAACTCATACAAAGTGTATTGTTACTGTTTTTGGTCCACTGTCTGCAATTCCAAACACCTGGGAACGGTGCAAAGAGAATACGAATCTCTTGTGAAACACAGTTACAGTTCGGAAAAAATAATCTTACCCACCAACAGTCCTGAAATATACTGTCTCTCAACAATCTATTAACAATAAAACAATACCAAAATGGGGTAACACTTTACTTTAAGAGTCTCTAATTACTGTGTATTTACATAGTAGTTACTAAGTTACTTGCACCATATATGTAAGTACACAATAATTAGAGACACAATGCAATGTCACAAAAAAATGTTTATACAGTATATCTAGCCCTATGGATTGTGCTAGGTTTGTGCTGCAGTAAAGTTGATTCTATCAGGCCTCCAATATTGCATGACCTGGCCTGTGTCAGCCCTCTTTCAACCCGTGGGAGGTGTTGAAAGCAAAGCATTATGAAAGAAGAAACGTGAGAGAGGCGTCTTTCACCACAGATACACTCCGGTCCTGATTCAATGGTCGGCTCCTGCAGCTGCCATTGTTTCTGCACTCGTGCGGCTGTGTGTTCCATGATGTCACAGCCGCAGCGCATGCAGCTTCACCTCCTTCCCCTCTCCTGTGGGGTCTGCAACCAACGCTTCAGTACTTGGGACACATTTTTGGAAACCTCTCGACCTCTTTGAGTGCACAACCCTGCAGGGGATGAGCTAAAGGGCAAGGCATTGCTGCAACAAGGGGTACATTTAGACAACCATTTCTACAAGAAGCCTACAGTCTCTAACAGTGCCTTTATATATTATGAAGGATTTTTAAAAAACAGATAAAAGACACCGTAATTGAAATATGGAAATCGTTACTGGTAAAGACCCTCTCTTATAGGATAACCAGTGGTTTCTTTCTTTCTTTCCTCGGTTTCTGTTGTGTTTTTTAAGTGTTAATCAGTTAAAACACTAATGTTAGTAATGCAATACAAGTGCACTATGTGCAAAGCAGTGTGGATTCCTACAGTCCCTGTTATTAATGCCTGCCTGGGGAGCACATCTCTCAGCCCTGCCCTGCTGGGGGTATCTGTGAACAGCAAGAGACAGGCACGTCTTGTTCCTAGCCTGTGATATAAAAAGACATTTGTAAGGACCTGGTTAAGTAATTATATAAAATGAGACACTGAAACAGTCCTGCATCGCAGCAAGTGCCATGCGACATGCGTGAAGCTTTCTCTTAATGGACAACACGTCTTAAAATGATACAATGCACAGTGCACCTCATCTTAAAATGATACAATGCACAATGCACCTCATCTTAAAATGATACAATGCACAGTGCACCTCATCTTAAAATGATACAATGCACAGTGCACCTCATCTTAAAATGATACAATGCACAATGCACCTCATCTTAAAATGATACAATGCACAGTGCACCTCATCTTAAAATGATACAATGCACAATGCACCTCATCTTAAAATGATACAATGCACAGTGCACCTCATCTTAAAATGATACAATGCATAGTGCACCTCATCTTAAAATGATACAATGCACAATGCACCTCATCTTAAAATGATACAATGCACAATGCACCTCATCTTAAAATGATACAATGCACAGTGCACCTCATCTTAAAATGATACAATGCACAGTGCACCTCATCTTAAAATGATACAATGCACAATGCACCTCATCTTAAAATGATACAATGCACAGTGCACCTCATCTTAAAATGATACAATGCACAGTGCACCTCATCTTAAAATGATACAATGCACAATGCACCTCATCTTAAAATGATACAATGCACAATGCACCTCATCTTAAAATGATACAATGCACAATGCACCTCATCTTAAAATGATACAATGCACAGTGCACCTCATCCTGCTTTAGCGACCCCTGCTAGTCAGGCCCGTTGATCTTCACTCCTCCTGAGCAGTAAGAGGGTCACAGTGGGCTGTGAGGTGACATCGAATTAGACATTTCAAATTGCGTAGAAATATAAACTGGTGCTGTGCACTTGTGCAGTGCAGCACCTCATCTCAATGCTGCATGTACTCTCAGAGATCATGTTCACATGCCACAGACCGAGGGGGTTATTAACTGAACTAAATGTTTTCTTCTCGAAAAAGCTTTTCCCACTTTAAGTGGAATGGAAATGGATTCCATGTGAATATTCCAGTGACGCTGTCTCTGAGCACTGTGCTTCCAGCCAGTACAGAGGGTTAGAAATGACCCAGTGTCTGGATGGAAATAAGCCTGAAATTTGGTCTGTGTGCACCAGGGGGCAGTCTTGATTCAACAATGAGAATGCTGTTCCCTTATCTGGTTCGCTCTGTCCCATGCACTTTAAAATGCTGTACATTTAAAGAGGGTAAAAAACATGATAGCCTCTAAGGAGAAATGTATACCAAATGAATGATCAATGAATTATCAATGCACAATTCACAACAAATGAACACCAGCTTTAATCAGAGTTGGGAATTGATCGGAGACAGACTCAGGACAGAGGGAATGAAACCCTTTTATACACAGAGAGTGCTGAGGGTATGGGATGGGTTACCAAACCTTGTTGTTGCTGCTGAGTCATTGGGATCCTTTCAGAGCTGATAGACAGAGTCCTTGGATCAATCAGCTGCTAGGAACCGGACGAGCATTGAAGGGCTGAATAGCAAAAGCCTTACTTGGAATCTGGTGGAACGCCACAGACAGCAGAATGCAGTGACCTCACAGCTCTGCCATGGCTGTACTGATGCAGTTACAAGGTCACCCAGGCAGGCCTGTGTCTTGTGTGAGGGTGTAAGCCATGGTAAATCTGAACAGTGATAGTGCAGCTTGCCATGCTTATCCCACCCATGCCTCAGGTATGAATTTGTAAAGCAGGTGAGATCAACCATACCAATATTGAGAATAAAGCATAGTAAAAACTCAACATGGTGCGGTTGATGTCATGAATTGTTTGTTTTTTTGCGATTTATTGTGGCATAATACAGGCGAAATGTACACTCTGATGGGCTGAAGACCTCAGCATAAAGTATGTTTTCAGCATCCTTTATCATAGATGTCTGTAATTCACCGTATTTATTACAGGTGGTTTGCCAGGTTTTCGCTATGATTTTACTCTGCTCTTCTACATGTTTTTTTTGTTTTCTACAGTGTGTTTATACCATGATGTATCACAATAAACATTTACAAGGATTGTGCAAAAGATCTTTAAAATGCATATAGGAGCCAGCAGAAAGAGCCAAAGTCAACTATAATAGTAACTCGCTAATACAGAAGCTGCTGTCTGCAGAATACTGTCTTCTGTTTACAGTAAGCTTGCTACTTAGTTACCTTCTGCAGCTTGCCAATATTAACAATTAATAACATAACTTTGAAAAATAGTACAACTCAGATTTTTCCCCGATTGGACCCCCCAACCTCAAAATCCTGAGAACGGTTCTGGTTTTGTTTTTTTAATATAAGAGGATAAGCGGGAAAAGATTCAGTTAGAGACGGCAATACCTTTGTTCTCTGGAGCAGCCTCGGAGGTCACCAAGGCGCTGAATGGAATCCTTCTCAGGTTTGGTGTAACTTATCAGCAATGTGGTTTGCATTAAAGACAAAAGAAAAGCTGCAAAGAGACATGTGCTCCCACTTACAGCAGGTGAAACAATGCCGAAAAATATGTCCATGTTCAGCTACATTCCATCTCCCAGCAAGGAGCCGGCTAAATCAACACAGATCCTTTGGCGGCAGGATTAGCAAGTTGTTCTGCAGGGGCCTCCTATAATATTAATAATGCAGTTTAAAGCCATTATAGAGAACACAATCATTCCATACATGTCACCTGCTGTGCACTTCTTTCTACTCGTTACAGAGGTCTCGGGTGCCCAGGTCTGAAAGACACGCATGCTACAGCAAACACATATTTTCTACTCGTTACAGAGGTCTGGGATGCTATAGCAAACACATATTTTCTACTCGTTACAGAGGTCTGGGATGCTGTAGCAAACACATATTTTCTACTCGTTACAGAGGTCTGGGATGCTATAGCAAACACATATTTTCTACTCGTTACAGAGGTCTGAGATGCTGTAGCAAACACATATTTTCTACTCGTTACAGAGGTTTGAGATGCTGTAGCAAACACATATTTTCTACTCGTTACAGAGGTCTGAGATGCTGTAGCAAACACATATTTTCTACTCGTTACAGAGGTCTGGGATGCTACAGCAAACACATATTTTCTACTCGTGTGATAAAGAGAGAAAGGATCGATGCTGTAAATCTCCCTCCCGATTAGAAAGGGCGCTGTGTAAGGGGGAAGGTAAGCTGCCTCCTAGATCTACCGCCTCGGTGGTAGGTGGAAACCGGAAGGTGACCATATTAGGAGGGGCGTAGCTGCAAGTACTCAGGACGATTCCATTGCAGTCAGCTGCGGGCAGCCCTCTATGGGAGAAACCATGGCAACGCGGTGACTGCAGGGAGGAGTTTGCTGGGTACAAAGGGGAAGCAGCTACGTCAAAACCTCCCCTTGCGCTGAGAAAGTGAGAACGACCAGTCGGAGCTAGTGTTTTGTTTGCCTTTGTGTTACGTGTCTGTTTGTGTTTTACTAGAGGAGCAGGAGGACGGGAGGCTGTAGCCGGAGAGCCAGTGTTAACCCCAGAGCACGCCCCTCACCACACAGCACAACACCGCAGCGCACGCACCACGATCCCCGGAGGAAAAGAGCACAGTTTTCGTGCACGGAGGATTGTGGCTATCGGCGTGTCTTTTGTTTACTTTTGGACTTTTGTTATTTTGCCCCAATACCATCGATTGGTAGCGGGGCTTATTATTATTTCATTTTTGGATTACTTTTTGAACTTTCTGTTGTATTGTAATAAATATTGTTGTTATTGGGAAACAGCAGCCTGGACATTATACTCTTTTGCACTGCACCAGTCGTCCTTGCTACAGTTGGTGATCAGAAGAGGGATCAGGGATGGACGCCGCGCATTGGGAGCAATACTGGAAGCGCAGGAGAGAAGACATCAAGAGGGAATGGCGACCATGATGGAGCGGATGCATTCCATGTTCCTGGAGGCCAATCGAGGGGGGACCGGCGACCGAACCAACGCCACCTGTTCCCAGGATAAAGGTGGTGAAGATGTCGCTGGAGGATGATCCCGAGGCCTACTTAGTAGCTTTTGAAAGGCAGGCTACGGCAGCACAGTGGCCTCGGGATTGGTGGGCTACCCAGTTGGGCCCCAATTTGATCGGGAGGCCCAGGCAGCCTACCAAGCCTTAACAAATGAAGACGCCCTTGATTATGATCATGTGAGGCAGGCCATTCTTCAGCGACTGGATATCACTGAAGAGACCCACCGTCGCCGGTTCCGGGAATACCAGCGACCCTCAGGACTGCGACCCAGCGTGGTGGCGCAACAACTGGTGGACCACGTGACCAGGTGGCTCTGCCCGGCACCAATAGTGCGGAGAAAGTAACTGAGCTCATCGCCATTGAGCAGTTTGTGAAGGTGCTGGGGCGGACACCGGACCTGGGTCAGTTGCCACCGTCCCACCACGCTGGATGCAGCAGTTCGATTGGCGAAGGGTTCGAGGATGCCCTCCCTTCCGCTCCAGTGGTCACCCTATCTGCTCCTGCCTCCAGTAGACCGCGGCGGCAACACCACCACCACCACCACCCCGTGTCACCCCACTACCCACGGTCCAGCACTGCAACGTCACCCCATGGGCGGCCTCCCTCCAACACAGTGGAGAGCGAGGGCGACCCCAGCGGGTAAGAGCAGAGTACCCCTCCCGCTGCCAAACCGGCAGCGGGACACGCAGGCTCCGTGGGCACCCTTTCGCCCCACATGTTACCGGTGCCAGGAGGTCGGTCACCTGGCGCGAATTGTCCAGCGGCCATGGAGTGTGGGGTGACCTCCCATTACGTCCTGACAGCACCAGGTAAGTCCAGGGGTAATGATTGGGAGGGGCCTTGTGTTGTTAATGTACGGGTTGGTGAGGTGAGCACCCACGCATTAGTGGACTCAGGATGTGGGCAGACTTTAATTAGACGAGCTCTATTAAAGGGGGTACCTTGGTGGTCACGAGGGTCGTGGTCATTTCCTGTATTCATGGGGATAACAAGGACTACCCCTTACCAAATTAGATTTGACAGTTGGATGTCATGCCCGCCTGCATCGTGGCGTGGCAGAGAAGCTGCCATATCCAGTTATTTTAGGTCGGGACTGGCCGCATTTTGACAGCATGATTAATAAAGCGGTAAAGCCAGTCTCGGTAAGACCATGGGAGCAGCGGGGAAACTATTGGTAATATCTTTCCGCTGCACACTGATTTGTTCCACTCTCGATTTCGCCCAAAAACAAAAAAGAGCGAAGGGTTGAAAAATGGGAAGGAACATTAATGAAACAAGGCTGGGGTTTGGTGGGGAAGCCTCAGGATCAGTCAAATGTAGGGAAAGGGGTTGGGACCCAGTGTGACCTGCGGGGCAGGTTACTGAGGCCCCAGTGCTGAAGCTACTTTAGCTCCGCTCGATATCCCGAAATTCTGGGACCGAGATGTGGACCTAGCATTGGAGCAAAAGAACGATCCTTAGCTGGCCCACATCTGGGGGCAGGTTCGGTCTATCGAGGGGAAGGATGTAGAGGATAGCCGGCCGCCTACATATCCCCACCACATTATTGTCGGGCACTTACTGTATAGAGTATCCCAAGCCACGAGCACAAGTCAGATTGTAACACAACTACTCGTTCCCCAGTCTTTTCGACGTGAGATCATGCGGTTGGCTCACGATGTCCCCTGTTCGGGCCATTTAGGTATCGATAAGACTCGGGAACGAATATTGGCTCGATTTTATTGGATGGGAGTTTTTAGTGAGGTGGCGCGATATGTAGCGGAATGCCCGGAATGCCAGCAAGTAGCGCCGGGGCGGGTTCGCCCGGCCCCGCTGGTCCCACTGCCCCTGATCTCAGTTCCCTTTGAGCGCATTGCTATGGATATAGTGGGTCCATTGAGCCAGTCTGACTCTGGATATACGCACATTTTGGTAGTGGTGGACTACGCGACCAGATATCCAGAGGCAGTACCATTGAGATCCACTAGTGCCGCAGCCATTGCTAAAGAGTTAGTGAATATTATATCGAGAGTAGGGATTCCAAAGAAATCCTCACTGATCACGGAACGAACTTCATGTCACAATGTTTGAAAGAATTGTACAAATTAATGCAAATTAAGTCGATCCGAACCTCAGTTTATCACCCGCAGACGGACGGTTTGGTGGAACGTTTTAATCAGACCTTGAAACAGATGCTGAAGCGGTTTGTCAACCAAGAGCAAAAACATTGGGCTAAACTCCTCCCTTACCTAATGTTTGCAGTGAGAGAGGTGCCTCAGAGTTCGACCGGTTTTCTCCCTTTGAGCTGCTGTATGGGAGGCAACCACGAGGTATCCTTGATCTTGTGAAAGAAGGGTGGGAGGAGCAAACAAAACTTCTAAAAACATAGTCAAATATGTAATTATGTTAAGAGACCGCCTAGCATTGGTTGGTCGTTTGGCACAGGAGAACCTAAAACTAGCTCAGCATCGCCAGGAGCAACAGTACAATAAACAAGCACGTATTCGGACTTTTCGCCAGGTGATAAAGTACTGTTGCTACTTCCCACATCGGAATCTAAGTTGTATGCTAAGTGGCAGGGGCCATATGAGGTGGTTCGGAAATTGGTAAAGTAAATTATGAAATTAGACAACCCGATCGCCGAAATAAAACCGAAATTTATCATATCAATTTGCTAAAACCCTGGAATGAAAGGGAGGCCCTATTTGTAGCTGGTGACAGTTTGGAAGAGGATTTTGGTCCCACTGTCAATCCACCAGCTACAACTCATATTCGATGGGGAACAGTTACTTCGGATCAGAAACAAGAGCTCTACCAGTTAGTGGAAAGGTTTAGTGATGTTTTCTCTGACTTGCCCGGCAGGACTAATGTTATTTCTCATGCTATTATTACTCCACCAGGGGTCAGGGTCCGGGAGAGACCGTACGGATCCCAGAGAGTCGCAGGGTTCCTGTTCGCAGGGAGGTGGAGGATATGCTAGAGCTTGGTGTCATTGAACCTTCCGGAGCGAGTGGTGCAGTCCTATCGTGATGGTGGGCAAGAAGGACGGCTCCACTCGGTTCTGCGTGGACTTTCGAAAGGTTAATGCCATCTCCAAGTTCGATGCATATCCAATGCCCCGGTGGATGAGCTCCTCGACCGACTGGGTAAGGCGCGGTTGATTTCGACCTTGGACCTGACGAAGGGATACTGGCAGATTCCACTGACTCAGAGCTCGAAGAGAAAACTGCTTTCTCTACCCCAGATGGCTTGTTCCATTTCCGGACCATGCCCTTCGGGTTGCATGGAGCTCCCGCCACCTTTCAGAGACTGATGGACCAGGTCTTAGCTCCCCATCATCAGTATGCCGCGTACATTGATGATGTGGTGATTTTAGCTCCACCTGGAAGGAGCACATTGTTAGAGTTTCAGCCGTCCTCCAGTCTCTGAGGGAGGCGGGCTAACAGCCAAGCTGGGCAAGTGTGCATTTGGCAAACAGGAGACCCAATATCTTGGCTACATTATGGGTAATGGCCGGGTGAGACCGATCGCTTCCAAAGTCCAGGCGCTGGTGGAGACGGCGATCCCGAGAACCAAGTCACAGGTGAGATCGCTACTGGGGTTAGCCGGCTATTACCGCCGATTTATCCCCGAGTATGCCACCATAGTTAACCCCTGGTAGATCTCACCCGAAGGCTGCTCCAAAAATAGTTAAATGGACAGGGCAGTGTCAGGAGGCATTTGATTTGATCAAGAAGCGACTCTGTCAAGCTCCCGCTCTGATTTCACCAGATTTCAGCAAAGAGTTCATCCTGCAGACCGATGCCTCCCACATTGGTCTGGGGGCAGTCCTGTCCCAACAAGTTGACGGGTAGAACACCCTGTTATTTATTTGAGCAAAAAAATGGCTCCTAGGGAGATTAACTACTCCGTCATTGAGAAGGAGTGTTTAGCCATCAAATGGGCTACTCACGCGCTTCGCTATTACTTGTTGGGCGTTCTTTCTCTCTTATCACTGATCATGCTCCTTTAAGGTGGTTACACACGATGAAGGACAATAACGCCGGATAACTCGGTGGTATCTAGCGCTGCAACCCTTCCACTATACAGTGAAACATCGATGCGGGTAAGGAGCATCAAAATGCAGATTTTTTTCAAGGGAGGGGGACCATTGGGGAATGTAGAGTTGGCCGAGTGTTCCTTCGGCATCACTCTGAGGGGTGAGATATGTGATAAAGAGAGAAAGGATCGATGCTGTAAATCTCCTCCCGATTAGAAAGGGCTGTGTAAGGGGAAGGTAAGCTGCCTCCTAGATCTACCGCCTCGGTGGTAGGTGGAAACCGGAAGGTGACCATATTAGGAGGGGCGTAGCTGCAAGTACTCAGGACGATTCCATTGCAGTCAGCTGCGGGCAGCCCTCTATGGGAGAAACCATGGCAACGCGGGTGACTGCAGGGAGGAGTTTGCTGGGTACAAAGGGGAAGCAGCTACGCCAAAACCTCGCTCTGCGCTGAGAAAGTGAGGACGACCAGTCGGAGCTAGTGTTTTGTTTGCCTTTGTGTTACGTGTCTGTTTGTGTTTTACTAGAGGAGCAGGAGGACGGGAGGCTGTAGCCGGAGAGCCCAGTGTTAACCCCAGAGCACGCCTCACCACACAGCACAACATCAAGACAGCTCACGCACCACGATCCCCGGAGGAAAAGAGCACAGTTTTCGCACGGAGGATTGTGGCTATCGGCTGTCTTTTGTTTACTTTTTGACTTTTGTTTATTTTGCCCCAATACCATCGATTGGTAGCGGGCTTATTATTATTTCATTGGATTACTTTTTTTTGAACTTTTCTGTTGTATTGTAATAAATATTGTTGTTATTGGGAAACAGCAGCCTGGACATTATACTCTTTTGCACTGCACCAGTCGTCCTTGCTA
>CM060256.1:1503054-1696200 GCA_030684275.1 Acipenser oxyrinchus oxyrinchus | reverse complement strand
CCTGTTCTACACAGTGGAAGCCCAAACTGAGACCGAGCCCTGTTCTACACAGTGGAAGTCCAGCATGCTGGGTTCATTTATTAACAGATCAGGATGGATATGTGCTTGCCAGCTCCTTATACACTTAGGACTATAGCGTGCAGCTAAAATCAAACAAATCAATCACACTCTACTGTCCAGAAGGAGAAGTTCAGACTTGTTATTACTGGAAAGGTGCATTAAAACTCGAGAGACCCTTTGACTTGCCACTTAAAGAGAAATATTGAATGATGTTTGGGTTTTTGCTTGGGAAGAGGATTCACAGAATTGAGTTCATGGTGTAGCATTGTGTAGAGGGGTAGTCCCTACAGAACTACATGGCTAAGTTTAGGGGTGATTGGTTACAGAGGTCCCATATTCTGTGCTCTAGTCTCTGTCCTGGCTTGTGTATAAATGTGTTCATTCACCGATCTGTTAGTCAAGTTCTGAGCTCATGCTGCTCGACTTGAACGAAAACTACTCACAGTGCCAGTCTACTGAGAAACAGACCCCCCTCCTAATGGTTTTGCCTGTTTCACAGTGGAAAGCTATACCAAAGAGACTTGCATGCACTAGTAGAGAGTTTAGCAAGCTATTCCAAAGACCTGTATGCCAGTATTACAGCACACCCTTCTCTCTTTGCAGTATTAGTATATGACCCACCAACTCCTTTACAAAAACAAAATGACAGTAAGTTTATTACCTAAAGTATATTGGGACAGTTTTTCTATTGGTTGAACTTCAGGTTCACAAACCTAAAAAGCTACACTTTTAAAGACAGCATTTAACAGGTTGTACTGCCAATTCTTTAGGGTAACGACTCTTCTATGAGCAGTTACAAGGAGGTGTGCTGGAGAAGAGCTTGACTCGGAGACAGTGTCTGGGTTTAGTTGCAGAGGAGATTCTCTTTTTAGAGTAAACACATTTTGTATTCCCTCTTTCTCCCTCATCTAATTACAGCAGTTTGTGCTGGTGAGGGAGTGCCCAGTTACAGTGTTTTATTTGATAAGAGCAGCCCTATTGATCTTTCAGAGGAGCTGTGCACGTTGATATTTAATGCAGCCCTACTGATCTTTCAGAGGAGCTGTGCACGTTGATATTTAATGCAGCCCTACTGATCTTTCAGAGGAGCTGTGCACGTTGATATTTAATGCAGCCCCATTGATCTTTCAGAGGGGCTGTGCACGTTGATATTTAATGCAGCCCCATTGATCTTTCAGAGGAGGTGTGCACGTTGATATTTAATGCAGCCCTACTGATCTTTCAGAGGAGCTGTGCACATTGATATTTAATGCAGCCCCATTGATCTTTCAGAGGGGCTGTGCACGTTGATATTTAATGCAGCCCTATTGATCTTTCAGAGAAGCTGTGCACGTTGATATTTAATGCAGACCTATTGATCTTTCAGAGGAGCTGTGCACGTTGATATTTAATGCAGCCCCATTGATCTTTCAGAGGGGCTGTGCACGTTGATATTTAATGCAGCCCTATTCATCTTTCAGAGGAGCTGTGCACGTTGATATTTAATGCAGCCCTATTGATCTTTCAGAGCAGCTGTGCACGTTGATATTTAATGCAGCCCTATTGATCACTCTGATATTTATTAAGGCGAGTGAGACTCGACTCCCTGTTGATTCTGACCTCAGTAATTGATGTGAAGTTCAGGTCCCATTAATCTGGCAGAGACGCAGGCTTAACAAAGGCTGGGAACCGCACAAGACAATGGCTTGCATGACTGATTGGAATTTCTTCTTCTTTGTTTTTTTTCAGGAGGGGTAACTTTCTTAATAGTTAACATGATGGGTTACAATGGAAGGCATATTGGGTTTCACACAGAATTCCTGAGCATTCCTCATAGTATAGTTCAGCATGTAGGTTTGTTTCTGTGCTGCTGGTTAGAGACCGCAGTGCAATGGGAATAAACTGGAGAGGCTGAAGCTAAATCATATTCATTCTGTTCCTAAACTTAAAACGCTATGGGCTGGTTTCACAGAGCCTGATCAGTACGAATCTTGGACTAGATACTGTTATCACAGGTAAGGTAGTCCACGATTAGTGCAAATCGGGGTCTATGAAACCAGCCTTAAGTCAGAAATGCTAAAATAAACAAACCTCAGCCTATTACCTGTAGTGCAGGTAACAGTACTGGAGAGCAGAGTATGGAGTGCTTTAGTAATCATCACTAAGGTGCATGGCAGTAAAACAGAAAACAGAGAACAGATACATATACTGTACGTTTATTGCACTGCCATGCTATTACAGTATGTGCTGTAGGTCTCAAATTCTTGGGTTTGGAGGCAGCGTCACTACTGCTTGGGAGTTTTCAAATTCCTTTTATTACTGTGTGCTTCAATGCAGGGGCTCATTCAAATCCATCATCAATGTGTTCTGGGTTCAACCAACATCTCCAAGTCCCAGTCTGCCCTGGACCCACTGAGAGCCCACAGCTCTCCCACCATCCTGTGATTTGCTTTCTAGATCTGAAATCCAACTATCTACCCTGGGGTTGTTGATGCAATCCCTGTGATATGGAGCCTCACAGTAAAGCAGTCTCCAAGGGCTGGTATGGACATTTATTACAAATGGCTAGAACGCTGTAGAGCACTCTGCTAGGTGACATAAGCTACCCTTGCAACAGACATTGGGACAGAGTGTGGCAACCATGCCCTGTTTCAAACCCATTGCTTAATGCATATCTTGGGATCCCTGAATGAAGAATGCAAAGGATTTAACAAGAAATTGGTACCAAAATTTGCAGTGGTACCCCAAATATTATTCTTTATTTTACCTGTGACAAATCGGTTTCTGCCGTGGTGACTGATTGGCATTAAGGGGATTAAGAGGATTGCATTTGGATGATGTAATCTGGGAGATGGAATGCATTTGCTTTTTCGAATCCATTCAGGTTGAGAAAATGTGCAAAGAAAAAAAGACCAAGTAAAAAAAAAACTCAAAGAGCACATTTTTCCTTTATTGAGTCAGTGAGCTGTGATCTTTTTCAATGGAATACATCTGCACGAGTCATTAATCTCGGAGCAGGGATGCGCTACATCGCCAGACGACCCACTTTTCAATGTCCGATTCTACCTCCCAGGCAGTAGAAGAGATAAATCCTGTGGGGAGAGGAGGCTGGGTTATATCAATCGCAGGACTCGATTTGGCCGCTGCTGACAATAGCATGTTTTAAGTTTCTTGAGCTTTTGTTCATAAACCTCTTTGCAGTTACAGTAACATTTGAAGTTTAAAGGGATATCATATGTATACTGTATATAATCTGTATCTTACTGAATGCATGTGTGTTCTGCATGATTCTCCATCGTTAGTATTAACTATTCCAGCAAATAATGCTTCTGAAAAGACTCCTCAAGGCTGGCTAGCTTTTATTAGGTCACTATAATTAACAGGCTTCAATCAGATCAATGGGTGATAAGGAGTAATATACAGTTACCTTTGGAATGTTTGCACTTAATGCTTTATGTTGACCCCGAGTAATCTGGTATGCAGTGGTAACAGTGTGGTAATGCACAGTAACAACAGCAAGGGAAAATAATGCATAGTATAAGCATGGGAAAGCATGCATTGTATACTATGGGAAAGCATGCATTGTATACAATGGGAAAGCATGCATTGTATAGCATGGGAAAGCATGCATTGTATAAGCATGGGAAAGCATGCATTGTATAGACATGGGAAAGCATGCATTGTATAGCATGGGAAAGCATGCATTGTATAAGCATGGGAAAGCATGCATTGTATAGCATGGGAAAGCATGCATTGTATAGCATGGGAAAGCATGCATTGTATAGCATGGGAAAGCATGCATTGTATAGACATGGGAAAGCATGCATTGTATAGACATGGGAAAGCATGCATTGTATAGCATGGGAAAGCATGCATTGTATAGCATGGGAAAGCATGCATTGTATAAGCATGGGAAAGCATGCATTGTATAGACATGGGAAAGCATGCATTGTATAGCATGGGAAAGCATGCATTGTATAGCATGGGAAAGCATGCATTGTATAGACATGGGAAAGCATGCATTGTATAGCATGGGAAAGCATGCATTGTATAGCATGGGAAAGCATGCATTGTATAAGCATGGGAAAGCATGCATTGTATAGCATGGGAAAGCATGCATTGTATAGCATGGGAAAGCATGCATTGTATAGCATGGGAAAGCATGCATTGTATAAGCATGGGAAAGCATGCATTGTATAGACATGGGAAAGCATGCATTGTATAGCATGGGAAAGCATGCATTGTATAGCATGGGAAAGCATGCATTGTATAGCATGGGAAAGCATGCATTGTATAGCATGGGAAAGCATGCATTGTATAGCATGGGAAAGCATGCATTGTATAGCATGGGAAAGCATGCATTGTATAGCATGGGAAAGCATGCATTGTATAGACATGGGAAAGCATGCATTGTATAGACATGGGAAAGCATGCATTGTATAGCATGGGAAAGCATGCATTGTATAAGCATGGGAAAGCATGCATTGTATAGCATGGGAAAGCATGCATTGTATAGCATGGGAAAGCATGCATTGTATAGCATGGGAAAGCATGCATTGTATAGACATGGGAAAGCATGCATTGTATAGAATGGGAAAGCATGCATAGTATAAGCATGGGAAAGCATGCTTTATATAAGCATGGGAAAGCATGCTTTATATAAGCATGGGTAGCAGTGTGGAGTAGTGGTTAGGGCTCTGAACTCTTGACCGGAGGGTTGTGGATTCAATCCCAGGTGAGGGACACTGCTGCTGTCCCCTTGAGCAAGGTACTTACCTAGATTGCTCCAGTTAAAACCCAACTGTATAAATGGGTAATTGTATGTACAAAATAAAAAAAAAAGAATGTGATATACAGTATATATAATGTGATATCTTGTAACAATTGTAGGTCGCCCTGGATAAGGGCATCTGCTAAGAAATAAATAATAATAATAATAGTCTGCTGCATTTCTCTATAGTCAGCCTCAGTCTTGACTGGGACATTATGCTGGCAGAGTGGGATGCCTGGCACCTGCTGTAGTGAGGAGGTGGCTGAATGTGCTTTAAACTATAAACTGATTCCCAACCTCTGAAAAAGAGAGCCGCACTCTTTACCTTGGCGACCTTGTGGGGATAGTGGCTGGACCTTGTGTACACAGAGAGGAGCAGCACACCTTGTCACCTGGTTCCCCATTGCCTCCTTGTTTTCTGAGGCTAATGCAACAAGCAGCTGTGTCAGCTTCCCCCTGGCTTGACTACACTGAGCTTAAGAGGTGCTATTCCAGGCAGAACATCCTGGTTTAGAAAAAAATGTTTTCAGTACAAAGAACCTATTGTTTGCGCCTGGGACCTGATTGGTTTTAATAGACATTCCCTCTAAATCTTTGGTTACAAAAGGAAGTGACTCCTCTGAGAAGCCTCCCGTTTCTCAGACATGCCAGACATTCCCCACAAATTTCACTCTCAGTCCAGCATGCCCCCAAGCAGCAGCCTTCGAGCCCAAGTGCTGGATAAAGAAGACACTGTACCTTTCTACTAGCTTTACCACTGCAGATCAGAGTGAGCTGTGTCTGCTTCTGAAATACATTTCTACTAGCTTTACCACTGCAGATCAGAGTGGGCTGTGTCTGCTTCTGAAATACCTGCTTAACTTAAAAGCTACTTAACTGCATTCCTGTTGTACTGTTTCTCCTTTAAGTGACCGGTGACCCCAAATATGAGCCCCAGATAACGAGAGCAGGTCTGACCCTGAACATGTCGGGGTGCTTTGTTCTTTTTCAGTTGAGAACGCATTATTGTGTGTTACGGTTTATTGACTGGACAAGTGGGTGCAAAACCTAGAGCACCCTTACTGGGGTATTAAAGGATATAAAAGGACAGATATGATTTCAGTCCCCCTTAACTAGCATGAATCAGCGCTTACACGCAGATCTCACACATTCCCATATGAAAGATGGACACTTGCTGGACGCTTATTTGTTTTTTTTTTTAAATCCCCAGCGCTCTTGTACATATTTTAGTCCTGCGCTTCACGCGATGAATGGTGGAAACATTGAAGACACGCAAGTCAAAGGAAATGCTGCGAGTGGTAACAAGGAGAGCCAGCCAGTGTGGATTCCTACTCCCAGCAGCAAACTCCTCAGTGCCTTCCCTTTATTGTGTGCAAACTGTACACAGAAGGTATGATCTGTCTAGTTGCTCCATAATTTTAAACAATCAATCACAAACTATAGAAACTGCTTCGAACAGACAGACTTCCAGGCTAATCTTGCAGTGGCTGAGTTAGCAGCTGTAATCTCACAGTGGCTGAGTTAGCAGCTGTAATCTCACAGTGGCTGAGTTAGCAGCTGTAATCTCGCAGTGGCTGAGTGAGCAGCTGTAATCTCGCAGTGGCTGAGTTAGCAGCTGTAATCGCGCAGTGGCTGAGTTAGCAGCTGTAATCTCACAGTGGCTGAGTGAGCAGCTGTAATCTCACAGTGGCTGAGTGAGCAGCTGTAATCTCGCAGTGGCTGAATTAGCAGCTGTAATCTCACAGTGGCTGAGTTAGCAGCTGTAATCTCGCAGTGGCTGAGTTAGCAGCTGTAATCTCGCAGTGGCTGAATTAGCAGCTGTAATCTCGCAGTGGCTGAGTTAGCAGCTGTAATCTCTCAGTGGCTGAGTGAGCAGCTGTAATCTCACAGTGGCTGAGTTAGCAGCTGTAATCTCGCAGTGGCTAAATTAGCAGCTGTGGCTGTTGAAGGGTTGAGAGCCAGGGCTCAGGGCCAAGCTCACATGTCAGAGGTTGGATGGGCCAGTTTCTTTTACCATTGCTTCAGGAAACTCCAGAAAAGGAGTTTTGTTTTAGTTAGTTTCAAATTTAAATGCCTGCATTGTGTTTTATAAACACTGAATGATTTATTTTAAACCCAGACTGCTCTTTATTTTATCCCAGTATGGTGTTTTTTGGGAAGGTAAGGGTTAGGGTTAGGGTTAAGGTTCGGTTTAGGGTTAGAATTAGGGTTAAGGTTTGAGTGGGATTAAGGTTAGGGTTAGTGTTAGGGTTAGGGTTAGGGTTAGTTAGAGTTAGGGTTAGGATTAGGATTAGGGTTTTTGGAGAGGGGACGCCTTCATAAATGTCTGTTTTTCAGATGGTAAAGTTTTTAATTCACAAAGAACAGAGTGTGCTGACAGTGCACCAGCCAAACACCCCTTTCCCAAAACTGGCTGTGCCTAAGTGCATGTGCATCAGTGGCTACGGTGTCACATGACCCAAGGGGCACAGGAAGTGCAGGCATTTGTGATTTACTTTAAGAGCCCACTGTATATCATGTCATGCCTGAACTGCAGCATTACTACGAGCTTCAGAGTAAAGTGGAATTCATGACATTCTGCTCTTTAAAGAGTGTGACTGGAACTATGAACTTCCCTGGCTGTGTCTTACAATACAACAAGGAAGTACAACAAGGCAGTAGCTGAGTAATGATACGTAACCAAAACTGTGCCCCGTCCCCACTAAAACCCTTGCTCTAAACCTAACCCTAACCCTAACCCTAACCCAAACTCTAACCCTAATTCTAACCCTAACCCTAACCCTAACCCTAACCCTAACCCTAACCCAAACTCTAACCCTAATTCTAACCCTAACCCTAACCCTAACCCTAACCCTAACCCTAACCCAAACTCTAACCCTAATTCTAACCCTTTTCCATAGCAGCATCGCTGATCTGCATTCATGCTGTTGTCTCCAGTGTTTTAATAACAAATAAACATTCATAAAGAGTCATCAGCCTCAATAATCCAACTGACATCATTTTGTTTCCTTATCCTTACATCTGTTCCCAATCTTCAGCTCTGGGGTTGCACCTCCTTTTCCAGCATTCCAGGAGCTTGGACAGGAGGACTTTTCATTTGCATCAGGATGGCGAGGGTTAAATGGGCGAGTCTGCTGTCTGTTAGATTTATTATGTAAGCAGACCTTTCGCCCCGCGGAATCCCTTGGAACAATGGCTGTACGAACACTGGCTGATTTCTGAGGCACCACCCAGCCCCCCCGCCTGAGCAGCCCGTGTGGAACTCTGACAAAGGGTCGCGGGGTCAAAGCCTGGGTAAGCGGCGCTGGCAGGATTGCGCAGCTGCAGTTCCTGTGCTGTACAGCTGCTGCGTGTGTCACAACCAGTCTGCAGGAGAACAGGAATGATTTTCGGGTGTTGTTTTACTGTCAAAACAGAGCTTGAAAAAGGCCCTGGTTATACGTGAATTTGTGTTTTATTTCAAGCAGCAGCAGCCCCTATCTCTGCCCAGGCATACCCCGTGCTTTTAGTTCAGTTGTTTCAGTTGCAAATGTCTTAATATTTGATATTGCTTTTCTACTGTACAAAGCATCACTTTGATCATGCCTGCTTATTTTCAGTGAGCATGAATGATGGGTTTGCTCTAGAGTAGAAATGTATTTCTTCCTCTCATGCGGGAATGTCTGGTATTGCACACCTGGGCTGCTGCGTGTGTTTCTGCTGTCCAGATCCAGCGGGATCTTTGTTCTGCAGTGTACACCATGCTGACAGAACTGTGGCATGTCTTATCCTATCTCTGTGGGCTGGGTAAATACAGGCCCTGAAATAACGTGATTGATTAAATGGCTCACAGTCCCATAGGAAAGAGAGCAGTGGGTCAAATCGAGCAGCAAGTCTGAACTGCACTTCTAATGCAGTTCTACACATGTTAAAGTGAAGTTCCATCAGAACTAATAGGCCCTATTCACAAACCCTTCGAAAATAAAGTCTGTTGCACTTTATGCCGTGAAACGTCAATTAGCTACGTACACTAGGTCTCATTAGGGCAGTTTTGCAAGAAACATAAACTTTCTGGACCCATATCTAGTTAAAGAAAGCTCTCTGTTTGTATGGCTCACTTCCATGTAGCCACTTCACTTCATTTATTACAACAAAAATGCATGCTGTGTGGTCCAGTGGTTAAAGAAAAGGGCTTGTAACCAGGAGGTCCCCGGTTCCAATCCCACCTCAGCCACTGACTCATTGTGTGACCCTGAGCAAGTCACTTAACCTCCTTATGCTCTGTCTTTTGGGTGAGATGTAATTGTAAGTAACTCTGCAGCTGATGCATAGTTCACACACCCTAGTCTCTGTAAGTTGCCTTGGATAAAGGCATCTGCTAAATAAATAAAAAATAATAATAACAACATACTGTATGCTTTTTTTTTATACTAGCAAGATATTAAGTGATCCAAGGGTAATATGTAATATGTGGTTCTCAGGTAATATCCTAGTGAGTACCCTCTTTAGCCAGTTACAATGACGTTTGTGTTGTAATATTATGTACAGTACCTGTGAGTTTCTCTCTTGGATGTGGAGGAGGCTGTTGAGTGCTGGAGTAGACTGTTGAAATCGGACTTTGCCCTATCAGTGATTCATGGGCCTCAGGGAAGGGCTAAGTGTCCGGCTCCTGTCAGCCTAATGAAGCCAGCCTATGAGTTTTGGCAGAATGTGTCTCGCGTGCTATAATGGATATTCACTCAGAACCCTGGCTGCTACTGCAGCTCTCCATCAGCAGTGTTTAATGACAGCTCAGCTAACAGAGCCATTAGCTGCCAAGTCGTATTAGGAGGGACCTCTGGCATTCGTGTCGGGCGCAGTGAGCATACTGTACACCATTACACTTCCCCAGCCTGGGCCTTTAGTTTGAGCTCCACTGTGATATTAAACTGGCAACATGAGGGTAGGAGTGTGCAGCAATTTACTGGAACTGCGGAACTACAGGCATGCCCAGCTTAGTAACCAACTGCCTGCATTATTACCCCTAGCTTATGGAATACTTTAACAGATGAAGTTAAGTCCACAGGATTCTTGTAAAAAATATTGATGGCATATCTTATATATATCTCTTAAAGAAAGAATAACATGTCCTTTTGTTTCAAAACACTTGCCTGGTGGTCTTCTCTCTCTTCCCATTCTGTTAAGTCTATCATGCTGCCCCCAACTAAAATAGATACCAACCTGTTAGCTGTGGGGAGCTCCTTACACTCTGTAAACTTAAGGTGCTGTAGATCATGACAAAACATGAATATACAGTACTATTGTAAAACTAACACAGCTTCAACTAGCCCCTGCCACATTTCTGCTGCTGTCCTTTTTATTATTATTGCACACAGACACCCTTTACCAAGCGCTCGGCAGTGTCACTGAATGGCACAATATTATGAACCAATACATGCTGGTACTTCATTGCAGGGCCATGGCACCACCGTACCCACATGCTCCAAATCCATTGCTTTGCCATTGCTGGTAATGCAAGAAGTTTCTTCATGGCAATGAAGGCACAAGTTATTTATAATGACAACCCTGTATTTATAACTCTTTCTGTAAAGGCTGTATCACAGTGAATTCCTAAATCTGATTGGCTCCCCTGTCTGTCATTGTCCCAAGTATCCCTGCAAAGATGTCATTGCTTTGCAGTGCGTTAAACCAATTTTATTTCCAACACATTGCCAGTACTGTTCTAATCTTTCTAATCGCTGTGCAATGACACCGTTTGCTATTCCTTTACCATGCTTCCCCATGATTAACCATGGTGTATACCATGCTGTATCATACTTAGCTATGAAGCTTGCATACAGTCTGAGTATGCTTTAACCACAGTTTACCACAGTAATCTCTTACAGTATAAGGGCTAGCCAGCGGTCCAATCTTGTAATTGTACTCAGAGAGGTTCATTTAAGGCAAATCTTGCTTGTTAAACAGCAGCACCCCTCCCTAATTCCCTATTTGCTTATGCTGAGGTTGCTGGATGGAGATAAAAAGAAGTAACGCAAGATCCATGAAAAAGATGACCCGTGGCAAGAAAAGGAGATAGCAATGATGGGAATTATGAGTATGCACATCAGAGGGAGGCTGTGTGTCAGCTCGCCCACAATACAGACTGTGCCTCGCAGTGCTAATTCTAATGAAAAGCAGCTGACAGCCCGCCCGGGCTTGTAAAACAAAAGCAGCGGATTCTTTATCTCTGTGATTTATGAGTCTCAGCCCTGGCAGCGATGGTGGAGCTGGGGGCAGTGCCAGCCTGCTGTCTGCAGCAGGAGCATTGCTGGTTTGTGGACTGGCAATATTTGTACTTGTTTTACAGCTCTGGCATTCTGTACACCTGCATACCTGGCTTTGCATGCAGTGCCAAATTTACTGGAGTCTGAAGCTGAATGTAACCGAAGTTGGCATACCCTGGGATTAGACAGACTTCAAAGCCCCCCCACCCCCACCCTCCTTGCACAGCCCCCCCACCTCCACCCTCCTTGCACAGCCCCTCCCAGAAACTTTCCTTCATATTAGCTTGGCTTTGTCAGGCCTTGGCAGCCAGCAGTCTAATGCAATTAGTTTAATACTTTTCATAATTTTCATGTCACAATATCTAATGGTAGGCGCGTAATTCCACTGGAGTACTAGTACTTCACTGAGTTCAAGAGACCGGACAGCCAGTAGCACAGTAAATCAGATAAATCTGTGTTTCTCTTGGCTGGAACAGACTGCGGGATGCACGGAATGACTTTGGGATGTGTTTCTGAAGCTCTCTTGGAAAAGTCTTTGCTTGCAGATTTCCTGGAGTCCTGCTCTTACATGGCTGCATGTTAAGCACACCCTGATCAGCAGTAATCTTGGACTGTCTTACTCAAATAACATTAGGCAGCGCAACCGATTACACTACTGGTGTGAATTTTTTATAGACTACAAACAAACTCAATATTCAACTGTTACTGCACAATCAAATTCACCTGATGCGCTGATAACCAGTCTACCACTGCTGTCTTTGTACAGTAAAGGCCTCTACATGAGAAGGACTAGGTGGATGACCAGTAGACAGGGAATAAGCATCCCAGCCACCAGTTTAAAAAGTAACTTCAAATGGAATTGTATTACATTTTTACATTCCCCTTACTGTTTTATTTGGGGGTGATGTTGCTTCAATATTGAGTTATTATACTTTTAATAAATCTGCCTTTACCTGGCTTTGAGCTGATATGAGTTAGTCTACAGAATCCCAGGACTGAACAGTCTTCTTTATTCAATTCAAATCGGCATACTAGATTCATATATACAGAGATAGGTGGGACTGCCAGAGTTGAAAGGTCACATTGTCACATGAACAGAATGAACAAGGCTGGCCAGGATTTCTAGCTCAAAGCAGCTCCAACCCAGGTAAAGGAATACCATGTGAAAAATGTACTGGAGCAACAGAACCCAGAACCGTTCCAAATGATTGAAGCAAACACCACAGAACAGTAAGAGAAAAAATTGATGGTACAGGTTTGAGGCCGATTTGGCTTTTCAACAGCGAATAAAGCCCTGCAGGTTTTCTCGATCATTTCTCGGCTCTGCTCATCTCAGATCCGGGGGGAGGGAGTATCACTGGCAGCATCTAGAATTCCTGCTGTGAAATTCACTGTGCGGTGTGCTCATGCAGCGAGCTAGGTGAGTGAATGTGTCAACACTTGTGTTTTATTAGAGGTCAGCTGTTTTTTCCTGGGCTCGGGGACAGCACAGTGGAGTCACTCCTCCGCACAGGACCAGGAGCAAGGATTAAGATTGTTTAGGTGTCCGAAAGCTGTTGGTGATTTCTTTAACAATTGTAAAGAAGAGTTTCACAAACATCAAGCTTTGTGAATAGAGCCCCGTATTTCATATCTCCTCTCCCATGATGTGCGCTTGTCTTCTCTATAATGATGTTACATTAATTAAAGAATTATTCATGTAATGTTCCTTTGGAGGGGTGTGGACAGCAGTTCAAAAGAACTGCCTCTTGGGATAGGCTTCTTATCGCTTTAGCTCCAGGAAGACAGGAACTGATAAGATCAGAACAGCAGTTACTGCAATCCCAGATTTGATTGGTTCCTGTGTTATGTGTTATGTTTGCCAGGATCCTTAAAATGATATGATTGTTGTGCACATCTACAGGCGTATTCTCCTGGGGTTCAAGGATCCTTTCAAATAGGTAGGACAGATCCAATACCCTAAACTGGTAAGGCACATATACAGTTAGTGTAACTGGATTGTGATCAGAAGCTAAGACATACCAGACAACGCACAGCAGTATCAGGTCCCCTTTTATAAAAGTTTACCATGGTAAATTTGCACAGTAATTGTACAGTTGTCCCATGGCTATTCTATGCCTTTACCATAGTTTATTATGGTTTGGCATGTTTTTAAATATGGTTAATCTCTGTGCTTTGCAGTGCTTATCTATGCTGCACTGTGGCTCCTCACACTTTTCTAAGCTTTAACTGCAGTAAACATTTGCAATGGCCATTGTGTTGGCATTGGTGCTGTGGTCAGTGAATGGTCTTGATAAGAATTTTGCAGCGGTGTGTTTTTTTCTTTCTGTAAGGTTCACGTCCGCTTCTCTGCTTACTCCAAGCTGTTTCCACAGTGCAGTTTCATGAAGGCTTGGTATGACAGGGTGAAAACCCCAGACTTGTAAATAGGGTTTATTTTCATGATCATTTTGTGTTAAAGACTTTTTTTGCACTTGTTTACATTTCCATATTCTCCACGATAAATGCGCAGAATTCCACCAACTACATCAAAACAGTGTATTCTTCATCTTCATATGTGTGTGCTTTATTTTTGGTATACATGTTTAATAGTGTTTTTGTTAAATATGTGTATATTACGTGGACCCAGGAAAGGGGTAGTTTACAGTCTTGTTTAAATGAATCCAGGAAAGGGGTAGTTTACAGTCTTGTTTAAATGAATCCAGGAATGGGGTAGTTTACAGTTTTGGTTAAATTAACCCAGGAAAGGGGTAGTTTATAGTCTTGTTAAAATGAACCCAGGAAAGGGGTAGTTTATAGTCTTGTTAAAATGAACCCAGGAAAGGGGTAGTTTATAGTCTTGTTAAAATGAACCCAGGAAAGGGGTAGTTTACAGTCTTGTTAAAATGAACCCAGGAAAGGGGTAGTTTATAGTCTTGTTAAAATGAACCCAGGAAAGGGGTAGTTTATAGTCTTGTTAAAATGAACCCAGGAAAGGGGTAGTTTATAGTCTTGTTAAAATGAACCCAGGAAAGGGGTAGTTTATAGTCTTGTTAAAATGAACCCAGGAAAGGGGTAGTTTACAGTCTTGTTTAAATGAACCCAGGAAAGGGGTAGTTTATAGTCTTGTTTAAATGAACCCAGGAAAGGGGTAGTTTACAGTCTTGTTAAAATGAACCCAGGAAAGGGGTAGTTTATAGTCTTGTTAAAATGAACCCAGGAAAGGGGTAGTTTACAGTCTTGTTTAAATGAACCCAGGAAAGGGGTAGTTTACAGTCTTGTTTAAATGAACCCAGGAAAGGGGTGGTTTACAGTCTTGTTAAAATGAACCCAGGAAAGGGGTAGTTTACAGTCTTGATTTAAATGAACCCAGGAAAGGGGTAGTTTACAGTCTTGATTTAAATGAACCCAGGAAAGGGGTAGTTTACAGTCTTGGTTTAAATGCACATTTCCATGTGAGACTGTGGATGGAATAGAGAACACTGGATTAGTGGTCCAGTTAATGAATGAATTATTCAGTTTAGTGTCAATGCAGGTGTATATAAAAGCCTGTAACTGGCCTGTATGTTCAGTCCTGTAGAGGCTGAGGCTCAGGCAGGAGTGCCAGAAGGGGGGACTTGAAACTTGTTAATATTTACTTAACAATCATCATTTGTTGTGTTTTTTTGGGGTTTTTTTTTGTTAAATAGAAGTGCTCGATGGAGTTCCTGGCTTTTTGCCTGACTGCCATCACCTAACCCTTACACTTGGGAATGAGCTCATCTATATCAAATGAAACATGCTCTATGTATCCCAGCAATGAAACTCTGCAGTTATTTAATCTCAGCAGTGATGGAAGCCATCATCATTAGAGAAAACCTGTCTTTCTGCAATTCTGCCTGATAAACTGCAATTCTGCTTGATAACCTCCATTTTGACACAGCCCACCTGTCTTCCATATATGCAGTAGCACACTGTGGTACTTTCTCTTCTACAGAAACGGCTTAGGCTAAAAAGGAACAATATTTCATTTCCAACCCCATTCTGCTTATAAGGAACAGTGTGAAATAACAGTGCCAGTGCATTACTCTGTTAGAACCCTAGGACAGTCATCAGTAAACCGTTCCCAGGCCCTGCATTGTCAGCATGTAATAACAGTGCCAGTGCATTACTCTGTTAGAACCCTAGGACAGTCATCAGTATACCGTTCCCAGGGCCTGCAGTGTCAGCATGTAATAACAGTGCCAGTGCATTACTCTGTTAGAACCCTAGGACAGTCATCAGTAAACCGTTCCCAGGCCCTGCAGTGTCAGCATGTAATAACAGTGCCAGTGCATTACTCTGTTAGAACCCTAGGACAGTCATCAGTATACCGCTCCCAGGCCCTGCATTGTCAGCATGTAATAACAGTGCCAGTGCATTACTCTGTTAGAACCCTAGGACAGTCATCAGTATACCGTTCCCAGGCCCTGCAGTGTCAGCATGTAATAACAGGTGCACAGCAACAAGTACTTGGGCTCTGAAATGGTACTGTACTGTATGAATCACTAGCGGGTTTCAGCTGATTTTACTGGCTCACATCTCCAGTACTGGCTTCTTTCTACTGTACTGAGTGCCTGGCTCTGGTATCCTGAGTACTGCATTTGCAATACAATAATGTGTTTACTGGCTCTCATTTGTCCTGTACTGTGTTTTGACTATGCAGTATTGACTTACGTTTCTGCCTCTCTGGTGTCCAGTAATGAGGTCTATATACTATACTGTACAGTATTGACTTCCCTTATAAAAGTTTACCATGGCATGGTAATTTTGCAGTTGCCCCAATACTTTTTGCCATGATTATACCATGCATTCACCATTGTTTACCATTGTTTGCCATCTTTTTTTCAATGTGCTTTGCCATACCACTGTGGGCTTCCCCATGCTTTTACTATGCTTTTGCTATGGTAAACTTTTACAAGGGTTCTGTATCTACACAGTACTGTACAGTATTGACTGCGCCGGCCCTCAGATGTTCCAAACCCAGTTCTATATACTATACCACTGCACTGTATTGAATGTGCTGGCTCTCGTATCCTCAGGGATACGTTTCCGGTGTTGAAACCCATAACAGTGTTTGTCTCATGCATTGCACCCTTGACATTCAAACAGAGCCTGTGCGCTGCTTTGTGTTTACCTTTTCCAAAAAATCCACAGGACGGAAAAACCTTGAAGCTTGAAACCTGATATACAAACCAAGGGGTTAATGCACATAACTGTGTGGTGACACACAGGCGCGGAGAGCTGGATCGAAGTGATATTCCAACTCTATAATCAAACCGTTTCTGAATCTCCTGTGTTTCCATTTAAATGAAAGACTTGATATCTAATTATGGCTGCCGGGCATGGATTGCATGTTAAAGAAAAACAAATCACCATCTGCTTACTTGCAGTTGAAATGGCACACTCATTGCCTTGTAAAGCTTGTCTTTCCTTTTTGTGCCAATCTCTGGCTTAGAAACTGTGGATATTTATAACAATGTGGCATGTGCTGTATGTAAGCTGTCATTATCAAGAGTTCAAGCAGGGACTGGCTCCCTATTAAAAAAGGGAGTGCCCTAACAGAACACACATTCCACCAGAGCAATACATTTAAATTGAAGGGGGATAACTTGTAATATATTGCATGATACCAGTGCTAGAGAAGCCAGGCTGAGCTTCGCAGCTAATTCACGAGCCTGCCTTTCAACCTTGGAAGTGTTATAGTTTAGCACATGTCAGTCTTTCAATGTGCCAGTCTTGAGAGAGCTCAGATCTGAATGGCAGAGCGGTGCTGTGGTTGCCAGCACTGTGTCTGACTGTTGCTGAAAAAGATCAAGAAAGCTCTGTAAGTTACAGCACAAGCTGGTCAGCAATGACTTTTTACTTGTCATATTATGCAGAAAATGTCACAGTACAAAACACTCCTTGCTTTCCAGCACCTACCTAGAACCTTAACAATAAAACGAATCGGCGTGAGCATGTGTCAGTTATAAACACAGCAATCCATAAACAATGGCAGTGTTTCTGTGTGATCGCTGCCTGGGGGATTAACCACTCATTAATACATGCATGCATTCACTAAACAATTACTCTATAATAAGATCTAAAATGGAAAATTACCTACAGTATATGGTAACAATATCCTGGGAGACAGTCAGCATGGTTTTAGGAAACTAACTATCCTGCTTGACTTTTTTGAGGATGCAACATTGACAATGGGTAATTGCAAAGCATACGACATGGTTTATTTAAATTTCCAGAAAGCTTTTGACAAAGTCCTGCATAAATGATTAATTCTCAAACTGAACGCAGTAGGGATTCAAGAAAATGCATGCACATGGATTAGGGAGTGGTTAACATGTAGAAAACAGAAAGTACTGATTAGAGGAGAAACTTCAAAATGGAGCAAGGTAACCAGTGGTGTACCACAGGGATCAGTATTAGGTCCTCTGCTATTCCTAATCTACATTAATGATTTAGATTCTGGTATAGTAAGCAAACTTGTTAAATTTGCAGACTACACAAAAATAGGAGGAATGGCAAACACTGTTGCAGCAGCAAAGGTCATTCAAAATGATCTAGACAGCATTCAGAACTGGGCAGACACATGGCAAATGACATTTAATAGAGAAAAGTTCAGTTCTGGTCATCTCGTTACAAAAAGGATATTGCTGCTCTAGAAAGAGTGCAAAGGAGAGCAGCCAGAATTATCCCGGGTTTAAAAGGCATGTCGTATGCAGACAGGCTAAAAGAATTGAATCTATTCAGTCTTGAACAAAAAAGACTACGCGGCGATCTGATTCAAACATTCAAAATCCTAAAAGGTATAGACAATGTCGACCCAGGGGACTTTTTTGACCTGAAACAAGAAACAAGGACCAGGGGTCATAAATGGAGATTAGATAAAGGGGCATACAGAACAGAAAATAGGAGGTACTTTTTTACACAGAGAATTGTGAGGGTCTGGAATCAACTCCCCAGTAATGTTGTTGAAGCTGACACCCTGGGATCCTTCAAGAAGCTGCTTGATGAGATTCTGGGATCAATAAGCTACTAACAACCAAACGAGCAAGATGGGCTGAATGGCCTCCTCTCGTTTGTAAACTTTCTTATGTTCTTATGTTCTTAATTTACAGTGCCAATGAAACAACAGCATTTTCCTCTGTTGTTGCTCCAGTAAGGCAGGCAGGTAGCGACTGGCTGGGAGCTTGTACTGTTTCCCAATAGATATCCATTCACCCACACTTTGGATGATGAAAGTTTACAGATATGACACGTTTAGATAAGTAGGTCTTCACTGCATGAGAAAGACTGAGCTTAGCACAATGGCAGGTGGTAATGCAGCAAAGCAGAGTCTATCGGGGAGTGACATGTGGGAAACGCACAGGCACTTTGCCCAAAGTGGAGAACAAAGAACTATGTGTCAAGCCATGACCAAAGAACATGTGAGCCAAGGAGGGTTTGGTCCGTCATTAACCTCCTGTTTTCAGTATGATGCAAGTGCTGTCCTTTCTACTGCACTGCGGACACAGGCACCGTTTATTTTATAACCAATGGGTTCCATGGTCAAGACCAGGTCACAACTTATTTTAAAAAGAAAAAGTTAAACCTTTACTGCACTTCCCAAACATTGTTCAACCATTGGACCCTGCCACCCAGCCCCTCATCTCTAACCACTAGACCACACTGCCTCCCTCCCAGTCCCCTCAGCTCTAATCACTAGACCACACTGCCTCCCTCCCAGTCCCTGAGCTCTAACCACTAGACCACACTGCAGCCCTCCCTCCCTGTCCCTCAGCTCTAACTACCAGATCATACTGCCTCCCTCCCAGTCCCCTCATCTCTAATCACTAGACCACACTGCCTCCCTCCCAGTCCCTCAGCTCTAACCACTATACTACCTTGCCTCCCTGTCTGTCCCACAGCTCACACCACCAGATCATACTTCCTCCCAGTCTATCATCTCTAACCAGTAGACCAGGGGTTCACAATTCTGGTCCTCAAGCTCTAGTGCCCTCTTGGTCTTTGTCCCACCAGTACACTAAATTAATTAATTGTACCACTTTGACCTCCTTCCAGGTCTTAATCAGTTAATTATTTAATGACACCTATAAAACTCGGAGGGCTTCAGTCGCAGAGGACAACATTTGTGCAGTCCTGCAGTAGTACCCTCTGCTAACCAGTTCAATAGCTCCACCACTAGCCTTCCTCCTTGTCCCTTCGCTCTAACCACTAGACCATTCTCCCTCATAGGCTGATAGCTCTAACCACTCTCCCACACTGCCACCCAGTACCTCATTTGAATTCTTATCTTAATAATTCTCATAACAGCATAAGACCTGTACTTACCTCTTGACTACAGAGCCTGCTCTTTAGCTGAATGGTAAAGCGTTTAACTTTGAACCGTATAGTTCACGTCCAGCCCTTGCCTTTCCATTCAATTCACTACACTCTTAGCACTGACAAGATAATGACACAACTTTCTGGTTATTAGACCTAACTGCTGAACCATACTGATACCCAATGTCATAACATGCTTTGCAATAAAGCTAAGAAAGGAGAAAATGTGCTGAATGTTGTATTATTGGACCAGTCTTGAAGAGTTTCTTTATACAAGGATGCCGGGGATGCCTGCAGCATTAGTACAGCCCTGCCACACTGCAGACAACTGACGAGCGGCCAGCAGTCACTTCAAAGGGTGCACCTGGCTACAATCAGCTCCTTCTCCAGCTAATTACTGAGTGCCTGGGAATCGCTCGCAGAACCTTTTATTGGCTAATAAAGGGGAAGAGGACCACAGGACTAATTAACTACATTCGTTCCTTTGCTTTTCAACAAAGCTGCAGCTAGCATTAATCAGGTTTGGGTTACTGGGGTTTGGCACAGGGTTTCTTAAAGAAGGGCTTGCCCTGGACTTTGACATGTCTGCATTTCTTAAACGGGCTGGAATTCATCAAAGCACATTTTGTGTTTACTGTTTATTTCACGAGGATGCACCTGGTGCTTTAGGGGTTTGGTTTCAGTGCATATTTGGTATTTGTTCAACTGTTTTCCATTTAGCAAGACCTACTCCTTTTTTTAAATGGAAACATCCAAGCCCTTTTATCTCAAGCTGCATGCTGAAAGGATGGCAGGCTGTGTGGTCCAGTGGTTAAAGACAAGGGCTTGTAACCAGGAGATCCCCGGTTCAAATCCCACTTCAGCCACTGACTCATTGTGTGACCCTGAGCAAGTCACTTCACCTCCTTGTGCTCCGTCTTTCGGGTGAGATGTAATTGTAAGTGACTCTGCAGCTGATGCATAGAGCACACACCCTAGTCTCTGTAAGTCGCCTTGGATAAAGGCATCTGCTAAATAACCAAAAAAAAATGTTGCATGCTTGAAAGTTTGTGTTCTGAAATGACTCCAATGAAATGTACTGTATGAGCAGCAGTATGGTTTCTTCTTGTGCATATTCACTATAGCTGGTGTTGTTCATGGCGCCCTTCCTTTGTTTTGTCTTCCCTGATTTTTGAATTCCAGCCCTTGCTGTAACTGGCCCATCAATTTCCCATTCTCCATCCTGATACTCGCACTCACTTCATTGACTGCAATACTCTTCAATGGCATTGAGAAGCCACGACAGCTATCGTTTCATATAACACTACAATATGTACTATACCCTAAATACCTTCTAATAATAAATCCCTCTTAGGTCTCTGTATTTAGGGAAAAAAATGCTTCTATCTCTAAAGAAACATCTATCTATCTATCTATCTATCTATCTATCTGTTTATATATATATATATATATATATATATATATATATATATATATATATATATATATATATATATATATAGATAGATAGATAGATAGATAGATAGATAGATAGATATAGACACACACACACACACAGTTGTATTCAAAAGTTTACACACCCCAATGGAAATTTAGAATTTCTACACATTTCTCAAAAACAAATAATTATAGGAAAAATCTTTTGTAGCAAAAGTTTTGCTTTTGTGGATGAGGAAAGAAATAGAAATACAATTATTTATTTCAGCATTTTTTATTTTTTTTTTGAAAAACTCCAAAAATACTAATTCAAAAGTATTCATGCCCTGACCATGAAAATGAAATGAATAGCTAGTTGAGGCACCTTTAGCAATAATAACCTCTTTTAAATGATTAGGATATTTATCAATGAGATTTTGGTACAAATCTTGAGTGATTTTTTACCATTCTTCAATGCAGAATTGTTCCAGTTCATTCAGATTCCGAGGACTTTTCTTGTGCACAGCCTTCTTCAACTCATACCAGAGATTCTCAATCGGATTTAGATCGGGAGTTTGATTAGGGCATTCCAGAACCTGTATTTTATTCTTCTTTAACCATCCCGAAGTAGATTGTGATGTGTAATTTGGATTGTTATTGTGCTGGAATGTCCAGTTGCACTTTAAACCAAGTTTTGTAGCGGAAGGTTTCAGATGATTGGCCAATATCTTTTGGTATGCTATGGAATCCATTTTACCATGTATTGGAACTAGATTCCCTGTGTCAGTAGAGGAACATAGTCCCATAGAAGGATATTACCACCTCCATGCTTGACAGTAGGTATTGAATCATATAATTGTGTATTTACAATATAATTACTGTAAAACTACACATGCAATTACTGTGTAGTTAGAGACAGTTAATGCAAAGTGTTACCGATCATTCTCTTCTATGACATCACTGTGAGCTCACAAGAGCACGTCAGCTGTAGTAACCAGTTGAAGCTGGTTGCAGTGGTGTCATGTGATACACTGTACTGGCTGGGCTAGCTTGTTGCTGTAGTAACCAGTTGTAGCTGATTGCAGTGGTGTCATGTGATACACTGTACTGGCTGGCTAGCTTGTTGCTGTAGTAACCAGCTGAAGCTGGTTGCAGTGGTGTCATGTGATACATTGTACTGGCTGGGCTAGCTTGTTGCTGTAGTAACCAGTTGAAGCTGGTTGCTGTGGTGTCATGTGATACACTGTACTGGCTGGGCTAGCTTGCTGATCTGCTAGCCCTGTTTGCTATGTGTCCCCATGGTCCCATCGCTGTAGGCTATGGAGCAGACAGGATATTGGGATTGTTTTGCAGGGTTACCTGAGTAAGAGCACAGATCCCCATTGACAGAAATATCTAAGAAATCACAGAGCAGAAGCTGCTCGGAGCTCTGTCGCATGCACATCCTGTTTACTTTGCTATACCCCCGGACACCTCTTGTTATTTGATCAAGAAACCTAAATCCCCTTTTTTGCTAAACCCTGAGGTCTGCCGTATTTTGTTTGAAACATTCTTTGTTTTGTTTCTGCAGTTTGAAGGAAGCATCAATGTTATTCAACAAAACACTTCAAATCCTATATCCCCCCTTCAGCTTCCACCTCATCTATCTTTACTATAAAACCGTATGTAAGAGTCAGCCAGACAGGGCCCTTTATTATTTCTGATAACAAAGTAGTTATGTACTGCAAACAAAACAAAACAGAAGACATCGGATTAAATTGACATTACAATTATACAGTATAAACCATGAGATTCTGAATGAAATTCTGCACTAGGTCATAGTAACCCTATACTGTATTATGCATGAATTTATCATGAACGCTTGTCCTTTGCTGTGTGCACACGAGGCTCCCTCTGTTTAGAGCTGGAGAATGGGTCACGCTGGATGCAGCAGCCTTTCACACTCATTACATCCCTGAATAGCTCAGCTTCAGATAACTGCATCGTTTGTCATCAACAAGTGCAACAAGTTTAAGCACGACAGCATCACTTTTCTTGATTTGTAGCCAATAAATTAGCTTTAAAAATATGTGCTAACATTATGGTAATTATGGTAAAAAAAAACACCTACTCAACTATCCTGTCAAAGAATAGTATTTATCCATTTTGATCCTTGTAAAAAGTTTTGCCCAGACTTGGTATTTTGTAATAGCCTTGCTAAACTGTGAAACCGAAGGCTTCTAAGTAACAGGTATGAACATCGTGTAAAATAATTGGTACATGATATATCGAACATTGAGGTTTTAATGTATTTTCACGTACAGTATTCATGTATATTCATTTGTATTTGAATGAAAGAGTGGGGCTGAAGTGTGAGGGTTAGATGGAAGCAAGTATAGGAACCAGGAAAGGGTGATGTGCGTGCGTGCGTGCGTGCCTGCGTGCGTGCGAGTCGCGTCGCGTCGTCGCGTCTGGTGTGTGTGTGTGTGTGTGTGTGTGCCTAAACTAGCCTCCATAGAGTTCTATATGACCAGAGGATCCTGGAAATGTTACAATAAATCAGACTGCCTGCCACTTCTGAGCATCTGTCTTCTTGTTGGGCCTATAACCTTCACCGCCTAAACCCAACCCTAACCCTAACCCTAACCCTAACCCTAACCCTAACCCTGACCTCAACCCTAACCCTAACCCTAACCCTAACCCTAACCCTAACCCTAACCCTGACCTCAACCCTAACCCTAACCCTAACCCTAACCCTAACCATAACCCTAACCCTGACCTCAACCCTAACCGTAACCCTAACCCTAACCCTAACCCTAACCCTAACCCTGACCTCAACCCTAACCTTAACCCTAACCCTAACCCTAACCCTAACCCTAACCCTAACCCTAACCCTGACCTCAACCCTAACCCTAACCCTAACCCTAACCCTAACCCTAACCCTGACCTCAACCCTAACCCTAACCCTAACCCTAACCCTAACCATAACCCCAACCCTGACCTCAACCCTAACCGTAACCCTAACCCTAACCCTAACCACAACCCTAACCCTTACAGCACTACACTATTATCTATCACAACACATTGTACAGACTTTTTGAAATGTACTTCCTGTTGTTGTTCCTCGAAGCATCATCACAGTATAAATGTAGATCATATTGTAACTGCGGTATGAATCATTGGGATTTGCATTGAACATGACGCCTCACTGGATCTGGGTAATTGCCACCACAATGTTATTAAATCTAATTTTGAGTGAGGTTATTTATAAATCCCTGGTCGAGGTTAAAACCACTGTTATTTCCTTCAACGCTTGGCTTCACACTTCACTGAGTGCAATTTCCCTTTCAGGAACTACAGCTATGACCAAAACTTTTGCATCACCTAGAATTTTACGATTCAGACATAATAAAAATGTAAATAAATTATATGACCATAATTTAGATATTTTATTTAACATCGAAACTGCAAAATGATATTGCAAAATTGCACCTGAAGCCAAAATAGTAGTACAGTATTTCATGTCAACTTTTGTCAGTTTTTCGTTAAGTATATAGAAAACTACAAAGCGGTATGTAATTCAATATGTTAACGTAACATTATTCAGCAGGTTTCATTCGACTTTATGAAGCAAAGTTAGTTAATTCTATATGGTGATACAAAACTCTTGGCCAGAGCTGTACACAGCAGCCAAAAGGAAACAGCTGAAGCCAAAGGAAACCCCAAACCCATTCAGTGGAAAGACCGCAAATCAGGAGTAAAAACTCAGCCTCGTATTATTGCAACTGGAGGCCAATCTGAATAAGACATCGCCAGTCAAAAAGAAAAAAAAGAGATGTTGCAAGATAAGGTTTAAGAATAGAAGCGAAGCAGACAAGCATTTTGGGTCGCTGCCTTCATCAGTGTACTGGAGTCACTGATACAGAAGCATCACAGTGAGGCCCATACACAAGAAAACACTACACTGGTGCTACTTACTGTCTCTACTGGACTTAGCAAGGTGCACTGAAAGAGGAGAGATTTCAGGAGCAGGAAGCATGCCATAGCAAGGTGCACTGAAAGAGGAGAGATTTCAGGAGCAGGAAGCATGCCATAGCAAGGTGCACTGAAAGAGGAGAGATTTCAGGAGCAGGAAGCATGCCATAGCAAGGTGCACTGAAAGAGGAGAGATTTCAGGAGCAGGAAGCATGCCATAGCAAGGTGCACTGAAAAAGGAGAGATTTCAGGAGCAGGAAGCATGCCATAGCAAGGTGTACTGAAAGAGGAGAGATTTCAGGAGCAGGAAGCATGCCATAGCAAGGTGTACTGAAAGAGGAGAGATTTCAGGAGCAGGAAGCATGCCATAGCAAGGTGCACTGAAAGAGGAGAGATTTCAGGAACAGGAAGCATGCCATATTGTGAAGCATTTGCAAAGAGGAGAGATTTCAGGAGCAGGAAGCACACCATATTGTGAAACATTCGCAAAAAGGAGAGATTTCAGTTCTTGTTGTTGTTGTTGTTGTTGTTGTTGTTGTTGTTGTTGTTGTTGTTCTTCTTCTTCTGCATTTGCCACTTTTACAGCACCTGGAACATTTTACAGACTCTTGCAAAGATAACAAATACACACACACATACACAACAGGCTGGTCAGCTGTTTACCACAGTGAGAAGGGGATTCCAGAAGTCGTCTGGTCTCTTCCTTCTGATCTGCCAGCTGTACTGAGAGGCAAAGTCATGCGGCTGGTTGTTTTGATATGCCTTGAGGTTTGTTTGTGTTGTTGAGGGGCTTCATCATTGATCTGAGCATGAAGAGTATTATCCTTGAGGTGGGTCTGGAATGAGTGCCAACTGGCAGCAGTGCCAGGGTTTTGTGAATCAGCAGAGATAAGTTTTCAGTCTAAAAGACTGCCTTCACAAAAACGCCGATAAGGTCTTTTAAGGCTTCCTTTGTGTAAAACACATAGCCCGTTTTAAAATGCAAGAGCGTGCTTCCATTGTGGTTCATGTTTTGTTCTGCTTTCTGTTGAAGCCTGCATCAGATCCCGTTTACAGGATCATTTATGGCTTGGAGTCTATACATACAACCTTTGTTTCTTGCAGTCCAAGATGTCTCATGGCATGGTGCTGTTAGCGGGATGGACGACAAGAGACATTGTTAAGGTTCTCTAAATGTATAGATTCAATTTACAGATTTTAAAATGTATATGCAGGAAAGTAGAGATGCTAACCTCGGCATCGATGCTGGATTAAAAAAAAAAGAAAATCATAAAAAAAACTTTTAAAGTTTTTTTTTATTATTAAAAAAAAAAAAATGTACCGGTACTTCCCAATTGTTTCAAAAATGGGGGGCCAGATCCCTGACAATCAGAAGCCAGAAGCTTCCCCGGACAGGAATGATCAAAGGAGCTGGTCGTGGAGGTGTGTATAATATAGTGATGCATAAAGCTGTCAAACCCTTATATTGTGTATACATTCACTGCAAGGCAGGAGAGACGTTACTTTAATCAGTTTAGTTGTAACAAGTTTTTACAACACTAGCATGTGTTTGTTGATTGAATTTCCTACCCTTACATGTGTAATGCGTGTTGATAGAATTGCTAAACCCCTGTAACCTGCATGGTCAGGCTGTGTTTTTTGTTACATTAAAGAGCAGTGCAGGTGTTGTGTAGGCAGCCGTAGTATTACTGTGCTCTACAGTTAATCTTTCTGTGTGAGCATAGTAAAGCATATTAAAAAAAACATGGCAAACCATGGCAAACGGTGGTAAATACATAGTATAACCATGGTAAACTGTGATAAATACATAGTATAACCATGTGGAAAAACATGGGGAATTACCACATGGAATTAATGTACTGTGGTAAACTTTTATAAAGGATGTAAAAAGCAAATCAGCAACTTTGTTCTTGGTTGTGTCGCTTCAACGGCAGAGTTGAAAAGTGGCATTGATCTGAACAGAATGAGGGCTGCTTCTCAGAACCAGCACAGAGGATAGTCCAGATGAGCTCAAAGCAGCCAGCTAAAGAGATTCAGAGAAAACAAGATCAATCAATGTGGAAGCACAGAACACAGAACCAGCACAGAGGATAGTCCAGATGAGCTCAAAGCAGCCAGCTAAAGAGATTCAGAGAAAACAAGATCAATCAATGTGGAAGCACAGAACACAGAACCAGCACAGAGGATAGTCCAGATGAGCATAGAATCCAGACCCAGCCAGAATGATTGCAAACACCACAGAATAGTAAAGGGAAATATGAGTAGTTACACGAGTAACCCTGAATACAAACCTGCAGTATATACAGAGTTTACACGAGTAACCCCGAATACAAACCTGCAGTATATGCAGGGTTTACACGAGTAACCCTGAATACAAACCTGCAGTATATACAGGGTTTACATGAGTAACCCTGAATACAAACCTGCAGTATATGCAGGGTTTACACGAGTAACCCTGAATACAAACCTGCAGTATATGCAGGGTTTACACGAGTAACCCTGAATACAAACCTGCAGTATATACAGGGTTTACACGAGTAACCCTGAATACAAACCTGCAGTATATACAGGGTTTACACGAGTAACCCTGAATACAAACCTGCAATATATACAGAGTTTACACGAGTAACCCTGAATACAAACCTGCAGTATATACAGGGTTTACACGAGTAACCCTGAATACAAACCTGCAGTATATGCAGAGTTTACACGAGTAACCCTGAATACAAACCTGCAGTATATGCAGAGTTTACACGAGTAACCCTGAATACAAACCTGCAGTATATGCAGGGTTTACACGAGTAACCCTGAATACAAACCTGCAGTATATGCAGGGTTTACACGAGTAACCCTGAATACAAACCTGCAGTATATGCAGGGTTTACACGAGTAACCCTGAATACAAACCTGCAGTATATACAGGGTTTGCAAAATAGCTTTTATTGTATTGCCCCTTTAAGCTTAAAGTAAAGCAAAACAAGGAGCTGATTTCATAGCACTCTTGTAAAGTGTCTGCAGCCTCCGAGGGGTCCAATCCTGGCGAAGGAATGGATAAATATGTTTTTTTTATTGTATTTTTTTAAGGTCGTCAGAGTCAAGCCGATGGTTTGGAAATTCTATAGAGGTGTTTCTGCCTGTGAATATTAATGGTGGTGATCAGTGAAAGCTGGCTTTTGATCAGATACGGTTTGTTTTGCTGTATGCCTGCCTGCCCATGTGTTCTGGAGCGATTCCATCTCTGGCAGTGCAGATGACAGGCCCCCATCACCAGGCTCTCCAGGTACTTGAGCGTCCATCCCAGGAGGCGTGCTGCTGTGGGTGTTGAAAGCTGCTTCATGCTGAGGATGAGGTCGAGGGAGTGCAGGGAAGGCTCTGAAGAAAGAGAAGATGGCTCTGTAAGAGTGGCACACCAGATAGAACAGTCAATCCCAACTCTGACCCTCAAGATCCATTCCAGTCCAGAGCCACATCATTTTTTTCTAACCTGGTCCTAAATTAGATCATTTACATGGCTAAGAGTTAATTAACTGTTTTGGGACTGGAAGGAACCTCAGGGGAGTTTGGCTTGACATTGTGTGTGGAGTACTTTTCAATTAGTGTAAATATTCAATTAAACCAGCGCTGTAGGGTTTAATAGCATTGGCAGAAACAATCTCTATACAGTAAAACGGTTAGCTGCCCTTTTAACTCTTCACTCATACAACTGAGTGGAAGAGGTGACCTGAGGGTCCGCCGATGGGAAGCCAGTCACGGTTACCATAGCAACTCCTTTTCCCAGGCTGGACAAGCTTCTAGAATACGGTAGGAGTGGGCAGTGCTACAATCCTCCTTTTCGTGGCAGGTTGCCAAATCATTTGTGGAAGGAGAAGTAGGTAGCAGCTATAAGGTACTGGAGTCCATGAATTACAGGTTGAGAATGAGAGTGCAGGCATTGAAGAATTCCTAAGTATCTAGGTCACAATGAACTTAAGTTAACCATTCATGCCATGTGCTGAATTTCATTTCCTGCCTCTTTTAAGATCGTAGTCCTGTGAAGTGTATGTTTTTTCCTTGGACAGAACACTAAGCATTTTGAAACATGGTATTGCTTACTAAGCATGATAAAGTGTGTGCGTTTCTAAGAAATTGTCAATAATTCAACAGGAAAGCCTTCAGTGCCCCTCTTATGTCACCGGTCCCCTAACAAACTTCCCCTAAATGCAAAAAAAACAGACATTATAGAACTGCTATTTTTGCATGGTATTTTCGGTAGCTTTCCCATGCTTTTCCTATGGCTATACTATGCATGTGCCATAGTTTACCCTTTTTTGCCATGTTTATTAATATGCTTTACCATACCTCGCTATTCTTTCCAATGCTTACCCATGCGATACCCTGCTATCACTATGCTTTATTATGCTTTGATATGCTTTTACTACAGGAAACTTTTATAAGGGAAGTACCTATAGTTCTTCTTTATGTTTTGCACCTCTATAAATCTTTAGCTGCAGACAGTAATGACTGGAAGTTTGGATAACCCTTTTCATATTATGATATTAGTTTGAATATCTTATCAGAGCCACTGACTTGTCCTGTCTCCTGACTGACTTTTGAAACTGAAAATGTTTTGCGTTGTTGAAGCTTTGTACTTTGAACTTTTAGGTGCTTTGAAAACTTTGTTCGATTCTTCTCACTGACGCTTGCTGGTTTGTCGATAGGTGCTGACCTAACGATTAACCTTCTCTGTGCTTCTGGAAAAACAAAGCTGGTCAAAGGTCAAACAGGGGCTAATGGGCAATAGCCTATTGGAAGCTGCAATATAGCCAGATCTCTTTGGTAAATATTTGCTTGGACTTGACAGTGGTATCCATAGCTGAACAAATGCTAATTTTGATCCAAAACAGGATGATGCAAGTCTGCTTACTGCAAGTTTGTGGGAAAGTGGGAACAGTTATACAGATTATTGTGTTCATGAAACTTTTCAGGACCATTATTAGTAAAGCCAACAACAGCCTGGAAAGACTTCTAGATAAATAATAATATAAATTAAAGAAACAGCAATGTGAAAGGGCCAAGTAGTTGAGTCGTATAACAAGACTGTACAATAGTCTTATTGAGTTACTGGTATTTAGTAATTATTCCTGGTTATTTTGCCAGGATACCCTTGTAAAGTGTCTGCAGCCTCAGATGGCTCCAATCCTGGCAAAGGAACAGATAAACAAACCTAATGGGCTTGTTGTTTGCTCAGACCACATTATTGCCAACTCACGCCTTGTTCCTTCTTCTGCCCTTTCAGCTCGTTTTGAGTGTCCCTGCATTCTCCCCTTTCAGCTCGTTTTGAGTGTCCCTGCATTCTCCCCTCTCAGCTCGTTTTGAGTGTCCCTGCATTCTCCCCTTTCAGCTCATTTTGAGTGTCCCTGCATTCTCCCCATCTCAGCCTGTTTTGAGTGTCCCGGCATTCTCCCCTTTCAGCTCGTTTTGAGTGTCCCTGCATTCTCCCCTTTCAGCTCATTTTGAGTGTCCCTGCATTCTCCCCTTTCAGCTCATTTTGAGTGTCCCTGCATTCTCCCCTCTCAGCTCGTTTTGAGTGTCCCTGCATTCTCCTCTCTCAGCTCGTTTTGAGTGTCCCTGCATTCTCCCCTCTCAGCTCGTTTTGAGTGTCCCTGCATTCTCCCCTTTCAGCTCATTTTGAGTGTCCCTGCAATCTCCCCTCTCAGCTCGTTTTGAGTGTCCCTGCATTCTCCCCTCTCAGCTTGTTTTGAGTGTCCCTGCATTCTGCCCTCTCAGCTTGTTTTGAGTGTCCCTGCATTCTCCCCTCTCAGCTCTTTTTGAGTGTCCCTGCATTCTCCCCTTTCAGCTCATTTTGAGTGTCCCTGCTTTCTCCCCTCTCAGCTTGTTTTGAGTGTCCTGGCATTCTGCCCTCTCAGCTTGTTTTGAGTGTCCCTGCATTCTCCCCTCTCAGCTTGTTTTGAGTGTCCCTGCATTCTCCCCTCTCAGCCTGTTTTGAGTGTCCCTGCATTCTGCCCTCTCAGCTTGTTTTGAGTGTCCCTGCATTCTTTACACTGTATCACTCTTTTGTAGTTTCTACTTAGACGTGCTTACAGACTAAATTCATGCTTCTGAAAAGACTCCTCGTGCTGATTGTGGGTCGTGAGGCGGGGAAACACTGAAGCCTTAAGGACTTGTTTCAGAGTGGCAGCAGCAGCACAAGTCCGAAGACAATGCTATGTATGAGCCTCTGGTAGAATGCTTAATATTAACAAATAAATGTTCCATATCAATTGTGATGTCATTGCTGCTATTCTTCTGCCATTTCCTGACAGAATCTCTCTTCTTGCAGCTTGTAGCTGTTAAGTGTTCATGTTGCTATCAGACTGTGGAATTCCTTTCTTAGTGATGTTTGCACTGCAGGTTTGTTAAAAGCCTGCTTGTGTGACCCGGCCTGCTTGTGATTCGTTTATCAATCTCTGCACTGCATGTTGGAGAGCACTCTGATAAAAGGCATTTTACAAGGTCAAACTTTTATTGGATTGCATTGTTTAGCTGTAGTGGTGGCAGTATATCAGTAATTGCGTGATTAACAGGGCGAACCCAGCACTTAACCTTGAACCCATGGTCCTGTCTGTAAGAGAACCCTACACCTGAGCTCCGCTCTGCTGCTTCCCACAGCCGCGGGCCACTCTCATAGCATCAGACAGCTGTCACGCCTGGGAGATGAAACGGCTCCTCTCTCCCTGTCTCCCAGCCGGCGAGGGTCCTGTTCTCATGTCACGGTGACAGGTTTGGGATCGTGTGCGATAGAGTCCGGGATCAAGTTGCACGCCGTGTTGTCACACACAGTCTATTTACTGTTTCGAAAGAGGAGGGGGAGGGTGATTGAGTGACAGCAATCAGACAGAATGGGAAAGTGAGAAAGTGTGAAAATAGGGGAGCCTTGGTCTGCCGGGTGGGGGAGAGAGGGAGGGGAGGCAGTTTGAGAGAGAGAGAGAGAGAGAGAGAGAGAGAGAGAGAGAGAGAGAGAGAGAGAGAGAGAGAGAGAGAGGCTCAATCTTTTTTTTCTGAAAGGTATATGCGCCAATAAAAATTCTAACAAATATAATATCTGAGTTGTATATTCCTTGTGTGTAAAACTTTTAACACAATTTGGTGTTAACTTTGATAGTTAAGCCCTTTATTTTGTTAACAGCAACTTAACTGCACTTTTAACAGTTTTTTTTTGTACGTTTTTCCTTCCTGGCCATGTTTTCTTCTTCCTTTAGTTTTCATTCACTGAATTGCCAGTGGAAGTGGTTTTCTGGGTTGCATTCATGTCTCTGTTTTATTTGTGTCCCTGTCTGCAGTCAGAGCAGTAGCTCTCTGGCACGACACAGACCCTGGTCCTGTTTGAGTTGAGAGCAGAGACTGATCCTGGAGACCCTACTGGCCCTCCAACCTCCCGAGAGCAGCACAGACTGCATCGCACGTGCAGAAAAGTGAGAAGAATCCAATGTGGACCCCATTATAACCCCATTACATTACCCTAAAGAAAGCCAATCAGCACTGCTGGCAGTGTGGTGCCACTCATTATAGCTGCCATTGTGCTCTCTGTACAGGACTGTTGCAGTGATGCTGTTCACACCACTGAATTGCCATTGCAGGTCAGTTGATTATACAGATGCATGCTTCACTTGTATGCTGTCACCTGCACAGAACTGCGTTGTAAATGCATGTTGAACCCGAGCTTTAAGATTTAATAATGCCTACAGACCAACGGCCCCTGCATGCAACCAGCCAGGGGAAACACTGCTGACAACAAGCATGATTACACTGAAGCAGCCAGGCTCAAAACACAGCTACTGTTTCAATCGAAACACTTCTATTACAGTTATCCACAGAGGCCACTGGAGCAGCCAGGCTCATAACACAGCTACTGTTTCAATCAAAACACTTCTATTACAGTTATCCACAGAGGCTGCAGATCAGCTGTGACATTCCTCAGTGTACAGAAGGGCTGCTCTCTCCTTGCTGGGGTCACACAACACCGCAGCGTTTGAGAGTGATCGCTGGACACATTTAGCGTGGAATATGAGGTTTCAGCCATGTTCAGTTCTGTGAGCCCATGTGACCTGCAGGAGCTGACCTTTAAGCACAGGCCAGGAACATGATACAGTATGAAGGGCCAAAGAGTGACACGTGACACACACAGAGGGGTTGAAGGGCTGGATTTCTTTCTTTAGAGCATTTTGCAGTGCCGCTTAAGTGAACAAAATAGGTATGCCAGCTTAGAGTTGCAACAGCTAAAATAACAAGACAGATACAGAGTACAACTGAGACAATAGCTGCTGAGTGAATTGGGGGTGTATTTAAGAAACGTACAGGTTTTTTTGCTGATCCTGTAAGCCGTGTTTAGACATGTTTAATTCAGTATTGGATTAGGTGCATCAGTAAGTTAATTAAGAGCTCAAGGGGGCTGAAATGGTCTTAATTGCTTTCCCAGCACAAGGCTATATATTAAGAGCCACTGCAGGAACAATAGCACCTTCAATGGACAAAGGATAACACTGGCAGTCTTAAACTTGCTGTCCCATTAACAATGCATGAACATGTGCACGCAAGGAGGCAATGCTTCAGATTTTGTTTTTTTAGTCTATCATCTGGTTCTCTATTTGAACACAAACATGGGCTTCACATATAATATAATTGCATTATATAAAACAAAATCTGTGAGCACTGTAAACTGCAACTGAATAAGAGAGAGCCTGCCGCTTGCAAACTACAGTGTGTGTCGCCAGAATTTCTATCTCACAACTCGGATCCTGGATGAAGAACGTGCCTTACACTGCAAGATAATATCCCCACAGCATTCCCAGGGAATAGAAGCTAAAACAGGAGGAAGTGTAACACATTGGAATGATTCACTGCCTGTGTCCCAGAGAGAGTGTGTGTTTTGTGGAAAGTGCAGTCCTGAGTTCAGTGAAGCTCGACAGCATCAGAACACTGCAGCCAGACAGCCCCCCCGCTGGCTCCCCAGCGCTCTCTCCTTCCTACCACATGCTTTGCAAGCGCACTCAAATCATTTCCAGTCATTTCACTCATTATTATTATTATTATTATTATTATTATTATTATTATTATTACTCATCTCTTGTGGGATGTGTGCCTGGGGCGCCACTGTCCAATTCCAGAATTATAATTATGTCTGAATATCCTTTTTGCCATGGAATCCCCTTCCTTTCAGAAGCAAACAGCAGTAAAAAGAGATGTTTGTTCAAGGGTTTAAATGATTTGTTACTGTGCTCAACTCTACATTTTGAACAGTGAGTTCTTGTGCATTGCAGTACCTCATTTACACCACAGGGGTCAGTCTTGTGTCGACTCCTCTTAAAATGGTTCCCCATGTTTTTCCCTTTGGTTTTCCATAGTATCCAGTGACTCACCGCTCTTACATGAGCTTTATCATGAGCTTTATTACACTTTGCTGCCCTTTTACCACATTTTACAGCAGTGAGCTTTTTAAGGGTCACTTCAGCATTGCTAGGAGTCTAATTAGACACACGCAAGCCTAAGTTGTAATGTAACTCTGTAGGTGTTCCTAATTATTCTCATAGTCAATCTTGAAATTGCTCAAGCTTTAATGCAGAAGAGTCTTGTTTCCATCCCTATAATGTCTCATGCTTTCAAGTCCATATCCTGATTATTCAAGTCAAGACAGACTCAAATGTTCAAATTCAAATGCTACTACTGCAGTGACACTGCAGTAACAATGCCATGGTTCTGTGCTAAGGCCAGTGGTAGCAGTTACAATGGTAAGACCAATTGGCACTATGGATTCATATCAGAATCACTGTTCAATGTTGTCTTCACTGGTACACTGGTATTCATGGTATTCCAATGGTGTTTTCTGGAAGGTGTATTGGACTCAACTAACCTGAAGTTAGTTATTATAAACAAAAATCATAGCAGAACCACAAGCAGAGCACAGCCTACATGGAATAGTGGTCTTAATGAGGTGCCATGGTACAGCAATGCTTCACTGCGGTACCACTCTACCATTGCAAGTACAGAACAATTACATTCCCCCGGTCCACTTGGCTGCCCTGCAACCTAGTAAAACTTCAAGCATGCCATGAGAATGCAGACTGGAAATTACGATCATTGTCTTTGTTACATGTGTGCTTAAAACTCAAAAAGCCAAACAAAATTGAAGGACAGACTAAACCCACTGCTCCTAAATCCATTTGCATGTCCCAATGTTTAACCACAGCTCTCTGCTTCATTGCCAACCTCCTACAGACTCCTAATGAGAGACCCTCAGGCTACATGTACAAAATGAATGAGGGGTGCTCTGAAACCCGGGCTTATAGCACTGTCAATACTGATCACTTCAATATGAATGAGTGGTGCTCTGAAAGTCACAGCACTGTCAATACTGATCACTTCAATATGAATGAGGGGCGCTCTGAAACTCACAGCACTGTCAATACTGATCTCTTCAATATGAATGAGGGGCGCTCTGAAACTCACAGCACTGTCAATACTGATCTCTTCAATATGAATGAGGGGCGCTCTGAAACTCACAGCACTGTCAATACTGATCTCTTCAATATGAATGAGGGCTCTGAAACTCACAGCACTGTCAATACTGATCTCTTCAATATGAATGAGGGCTCTGAAACTCACAGCACTGTCAATACTGATCTCTTCAATATGAATGAGGGGCTCTGAAACTCACAGCACTGTCAATACTGATCTCTTCAATATGAATGAGGGGCTCTGAAACTCACAGCACTGTCAATACTGATCTCTTCAATATGAATGAGGGCTCTGAAACTCACAGCACTGTCAATACTGATCTCTTCAATATGAATGAGGGGCTCTGAAACTCACAGCACTGTCAATACTGATCTCTTCAATATGAATGAGGGCTCTGAAACTCACAGCACTGTCAATACTGATCTCTTCAATATGAATGAGGGCTCTGAAACTCACAGCACTGTCAATACTGATCTCTTCAATATGAATGAGGGCTCTGAAACTCACAGCACTGTCAATACTGATCTCTTCAATATGAATGAGGGGCTCTGAAACTCACAGCACTGTCAATACTGATCTCTTCAATATGAATGAGGGGCTCTGAAACTCACAGCACTGTCAATACTGATCTCTTCAATATGAATGAGGGGCGCTCTGAAACTCACAGCACTGTCAATACTGATCTCTTCAATATGAATGAGGGGCTCTGAAACTCACAGCACTGTCAATACTGATCTCTTCAATATGAATGAGGGGTGCTCTGAAACTCACAGCACTGTCAATACTGATCTCTTCAATATGAATGAGGGCTCTGAAACTCACAGCACTGTCAATACTGATCTCTTCAATATGAATGAGGGGCTCTGAAACTCACAGCACTGTCAATACTGATCTCTTCAATATGAATGAGGGGCTCTGAAACTCACAGCACTGTCAATACTGATCTCTTCAATATGAATGAGGGCACTCTGAAACTCACAGCACTGTCAATACTGATCTCTTCAATATGAATGAGGGGCTCTGAAACTCACAGCACTGTCAATACTGATCTCTTCAATATGAATGAGGGCTCTGAAACTCACAGCACTGTCAATACTGATCTCTTCAATATGAATGAGGGGCTCTGAAACTCACAGCACTGTCAATACTGATCTCTTCAATATGAATGAGGGGCGCTCTGAAACTCACAGCACTGTCAATACTGATCTCTTCAATATGAATGAGGGGTGCTCTGAAACTCACAGCACTGTCAATACTGATCTCTTCAATATGAATGAGGGGCGCTCTGAAACTCACAGCACTGTCAATACTGATCTCTTCAATATGAATGAGGGGCGCTCTGAAACTCACAGCACTGTCAATACTGATCTCTTCAATATGAATGAGGGGTGCTCTGAAACTCACAGCACTGTCAATACTGATCTCTTCAATATGAATGAGGGGTGCTCTGAAACTCACAGCACTGTCAATACTGATCTCTTCAATATGAATGAGGGGCGCTCTGAAACTCACAGCACTGTCAATACTGATCTCTTCAATATGAATGAGGGCTCTGAAACTCACAGCACTGTCAATACTGATCTCTTCAATATGAATGAGGGCTCTGAAACTCACAGCACTGTCAATACTGATCTCTTCAATATGAATGAGGGGCTCTGAAACTCACAGCACTGTCAATACTGATCTCTTCAATATGAATGAGGGCTCTGAAACTCACAGCACTGTCAATACTGATCTCTTCAATATGAATGAGGGGCTCTGAAACTCACAGCACTGTCAATACTGATCTCTTCAATATGAATGAGGGGCTCTGAAACTCACAGCACTGTCAATACTGATCTCTTCAATATGAATGAGGGGCTCTGAAACTCACAGCACTGTCAATACTGATCTCTTCAATATGAATGAGGGTGCTCTGAAACTCACAGCACTGTCAATACTGATCTCTTCAATATGAATGAGGGCTCTGAAACTCACAGCACTGTCAATACTGATCTCTTCAATATGAATGAGGGGCGCTCGCTGAAACTCACAGCACTGTCAATACTGATCTCTTCAATATGAATGAGGGGTGCTCTGAAACTCACAGCACTGTCAATACTGATCTCTTCAATATGAATGAGGGTGCTCTGAAACTCACAGCACTGTCAATACTGATCTCTTCAATATGAATGAGGGGCTCTGAAACTCACAGCACTGTCAATACTGATCTCTTCAATATGAATGAGGGTGCTCTGAAACTCACAGCACTGTCAATACTGATCTCTTCAATATGAATGAGGGCTCTGAAACTCACAACACTGTCAATACTGATCTCTTCAATATGAATGAGGGGCGCGCTGAAACTCACAGCACTGTCAATACTGATCTCTTCAATATGAATGAGGGGCGCTCTGAAACTCACAGCACTGTCAATACTGATCTCTTCAATATGAATGAGGGGCGCTCTGAAACTCACAGCACTGTCAATACTGATCTCTTCAATATGAATGAGGGGCGCTCTGAAACTCACAGCACTGTCAATACTGATCTCTTCAATATGAATGAGGGGCGCTCTGAAACTCACAGCACTGTCAATACTGATCTCTTCAATATGAATGAGGGGTGCTCTGAAACTCACAGCACTGTCAATACTGATCTATTCAATATGAATGAGGGGCGCTCTGAAACTCACAGCACTGTCAATACTGATCTCTTCAATATGAATGAGGGGTGCTCTGAAACTCACAGCACTGTCAATACTGATCTCTTCAATATGAATGAGGGGCGCTCTGAAACTCACAGCACTGTCAATACTGATCTCTTCAATATGAATGAGGGGTGCTCTGAAACTCACAGCACTGTCAATACTGATCTCTTGAGTACAATGTTAGCTTGTCTGTTATCTACAGTATTCACAATGTGGAGCAATGCAAACTAAAACAAGGTACTTGCTTTCCCAATAGTTACTGTATGGCTTTGCCTGAAACCATATAAGCGTCAACTATACATGTTTTTCTACAAAGATCATCATTGTCAGTGTATCAGAGCAGGGGCTGGCAGTGAACAAACAAACCAGCACTCTCCGAACTAGTAGAGAAGCAATCAGCAATAGGGCACCAAATAGGACAGCAGAACAAGTCATGTGTTAATGAAGGTTTAATTGAGGCTCGGAAAATGAAAACAGTGGTGATTATTAATGAGGTGGAGCAATACAGATGGAGCACTACAGTATATGTTAAGGCTTTTATTTAAATATTTAAAAAAGGTTATTTTCTGACCTTTTCCATATTTTTACAGACAGAATTACACTAAAGAGCCCCACGTGCATGGCTAGGTGTGTGGTATTTTAATTTGGATCGGTATTTAAACCTGCAGCTGTCTGGATCAATGGAACAGAGCCCACAGTCTGTGGAACGTTAAGAGTTAACGGAACATTCCGGATGAACAAAGGAAGGGTTCTGCGATTCCACTCGCACTGGCTCCAGATCCAGCCCTGCCCAGCTGGGGACAGCGATAGCCTCTGGAATGCACTGCCAGATGTGTGCTTTTTCACATGAGGAATGTTCTGTGAAACTGTGCATCTGTAAAATGCAGATAATCTATTTCCTAGCCCTGCCAGAGTCAGATCCCAGAGACTGCAGGAATGGGTGTCTGTAGATATTAGTGGGGTTTGTTTCTTTATCTGTTTTCTAATTGGAACACACTTCACCACATTGCACTGAACACACCGCCCAGGGTTTTAGCTACACTCTAATAATACTAGAACTCCGGGATAAAGTTATTGAAAGGTACAGATTGGGGGAAGGCTATAGAAACTTTCAATGTCTTTGAATATCCCTTGGGGCACTGTCAGGTTCATCATTGTAAAGTGGAAACAGTTTGGCACTACCAAGACACTGTCTCGATCAGGCTGTCCCTCCAAAGTCAGTAGCCGTGGCTTAAGGAAACTGCTGAGGGAGGTCACTGTGAGGCCTAAGATTACTTTAAAAGAACTACAGAGGTCTCTGGCTGAGATTGGGGAAAATGTTGACTGTTCAATAATTTCAAGAGTGCTCCACAAACATGGACTGTATTATTATTTATTTCTTAGCAGACACCCTTATCCAGGGCGATTTACAATCATTACAAGATATCACATTATTTTTACATACAATTACCCATTTATACAGCTGGGTTTTTACTGGAGCAATCTAGGTAAAGCACCTTGCTCAAGGGTACAGCAGCAATGTCCCCCACCTGGGATTGAACCCACAACCCTCTGGTTAAGAGTCCAGAGCCCTAACCACTACTCCACACTGCTGCCCTGTATGGGAGGGTGGCAAGAAGGAAGCCACTGCTGAAAAAAAGCCATATGATGTGACGCATAGCTTGCAAAGAAACCCATATATATAATCATATTGCAGGTCTTAGGGACACTGTTGTTGCTACGGTAAACAGACTGTAGGTGTGTAGTATTATTATTATCTATTTATTTTTCTAACGCTTTTTGCTAGAATATTTACAATTTAGGTTTACAGTTGTTAACTACGGTGCATTATATAGTTACTGACAGTTTTGTATAAACTCAATTTTGAGGCGTATGTTTTCTTGGCCGTTTCAAAACTGATCTGCACTACATTTGGCACACTTGGTGTCACAGAGATTTTTTTTTTGGTTTATATACAAGGATGTTTCCGTGGTATTAATAATGGAGACACTCAGTAAAATGATACAATGCAAGTGAAGTACAGAAATAATTATATATTTTTTTTAATTATTATTGTTGTTTTTGTTGTTCATACTATGGTTATATGTTAAATTACAGTTGCAAGATGTTTAAGTAACATGTTAATATATCCCCCCCACACCACCACCACCTTTGGTCTTGGCCCCCCCCACTTCTACAAAGGTTCAGATCGATTCAGTCCCCTGGCTGTTCACTCAACCGCAATAAATGAAAGGACTGTTCTTGAGATTGTGATGAACCTGTCTAAAGCATAGCCTACCCCTTTAAGAGTTAATATTCCAAATTAAGCTAATTTGCATATCTCCGAAGTAGCGGATAGAGTACAAGGCCTGGTGTGCGGCTGTGGGCAGTGGATGAGAAGGAGAGCTTGTGAGCGCTCCAGTGCTCTGTCACACTGCGGAGCACAGATTTTGTTTTCTTTATTTGTATTCTCTCTGACTGTTTGAGGAGTTGTATTTCGAAAGCATTTGTCTGACTTTGTCATGTTTGCAGAGTTGCACTGAGATCAACTTGTGCTTGCTGATCAGTACCTACAGATAAAAAGGGGGGGCTCTTATTTTACTTACTTGGATTTATTATTTTCAGCAGTGAAGCTCCCACCCTGCATGCAGTTCTTCACAGATCCTGGGTTTCAGGTCCTGCGTGGGGATTTTGAGACGCCCTGCTCTTTCTTGAGCTCTTTGTGCGTCCGTCCGACTCCAGCTGTATATCTATATCTGCCTCCACCACATTAGAAAAACAAGGGAGTTGCATGCCAATCGGACCAAAACCATTTATTTAGAAAATCAGTTAAAGGGAAACACATTAGTTAAAACAGTGTGCACTAAGATGCATGTTTTGCTTCATTTTCAACAGATTCAGAGAAAGTGAGATCACTGTTTATATTTTCTTGGCTAGAGCTCCCCTACTCTACCCCCACAAATACACTGATACACACACAGAGCGACACATAGACACACTAAGACACGCACACACAGAGTTACACACACTGACACACACACGCATACACACACTCAGACACACACTGGCACACACACACGGTTTTATTTTGAGGAAATCTCTTGTAATCAGAGAAGGGTCTGGAAATCATTGACCGCTCGCTATGTAGTGGTTTGACTGAGGGCCAGGCATTTTTTAAACAATCAGAGACAAGACTTCAGAACAGCACGAAATTCCAGAATAGCTCAGGGGCTAAAAATAGAGAAGGGTGAGCGGAGAGATTTTTCCAGCGAAAGGCTCTGCTCATTCACAATGTTATCATGAGGACTCTCCACAGAAAGGCTCTGCTCATTCACAATGTTATCATGAGGACCGCGCTCCTGAGAAAGGCTCTGCTCATTCACAATGTTATCATGAGGACTCTCCTGAGAAAGGCTCTGCTCATTCACAATGTTATCATGAGGACTCTCCTGAGAAAGGCTCTGCTCATTCACAATGTTATCATGAGGACTCTCCTGAGAAAGGCTCTGCTCATTCACAATGTTATCATGAGGACTCTCCTGAGAAAGGCTCTGCTCATTCACAATGTTATCATGAGGACTCTCCTGAGAAAGGCTCTGCTCATTCACAATGTTATCATGAGGACTCTCCTGAGAAAGGCTCTGCTCATTCACAATGTTATCATGAGGACTCTCCTGAGAAAGGCTCTGCTCATTCACAATGTTATCATGAGGACTCTCCTGAGAAAGGCTCTGCTCATTCACAATGTTATCATGAGGACTCTCCTGAGAAAGGCTCTGCTCATTCACAATGTTATCATGAGGACTCTCCTGAGAAAGGCTCTGCTCATTCACAATGTTATCATGAGGACTCTCCTGAGAAAGGCTCTGCTCATTCACAATGTTATCATGAGGACTCTCCTGAGAAAGGCTCTGCTCATTCACAATGTTATCATGAGGACTCTCCTGAGAAAGGCTCTGCTCATTCACAATGTTATCATGAGGACTCTCCTGAGAAAGGCTCTGCTCATTCACAATGTTATCATGAGGACTCTCCTGAGAAAGGCTCTGCTCATTCACAATGTTATCATGAGGACTCTCCTGAGAAAGGCTCTGCTCATTCACAATGTTATCATGAGGACTCTCCTGAGAAAGGCTCTGCTCATTCACAATGTTATCATGAGGACTCTCCTGAGAAAGGCTCTGCTCATTCACAATGTTATCATGAGGACTCTCCTGAGAAAGGCTCTGCTCATTCACAATGTTATCATGAGGACTCTCCTGAGAAAGGCTCTGCTCATTCACAATGTTATCATGAGGACTCTCCTGAGAAAGGCTCTGCTCATTCACAATGTTATCATGAGGACTCTCCTGAGAAAGGCTCTGCTCATTCACAATGTTATCATGAGGACTCTCCTGAGAAAGGCTCTGCTCATTCACAATGTTATCATGAGGACTCTCCTGAGAAAGGCTCTGCTCATTCACAATGTTATCATGAGGACTCTCCTGAGAAAGGCTCTGCTCATTCACAATGTTATCATGAGGACTCTCCTGAGAAAGGCTCTGCTCATTCACAATGTTATCATGAGGACTCTCCTGAGAAAGGCTCTGCTCATTCACAATGTTATCATGAGGACTCTCCTGAGAAAGGCTCTGCTCATTCACAATGTTATCATGAGGACTCTCCTGAGAAAGGCTCTGCTCATTCACAATGTTATCATGAGGACTCTCCTGAGAAAGGCTCTGCTCATTCACAATGTTATCATGAGGACTCTCCTGAGAAAGGCTCTGCTCATTCACAATGTTATCATGAGGACTCTCCTGAGAAAGGCTCTGCTCATTCACAATGTTATCATGAGGACTCTCCTGAGAAAGGCTCTGCTCATTCACAATGTTATCATGAGGACTCTCCTGAGAAAGGCTCTGCTCATTCACAATGTTATCATGAGGACTCTCCTGAGAAAGGCTCTGCTCATTCACAATGTTATCATGAGGACTCTCCTGAGAAAGGCTCTGCTCATTCACAATGTTATCATGAGGACTCTCCTGAGAAAGGCTCTGCTCATTCACAATGTTATCATGAGGACTCTCCTGAGAAAGGCTCTGCTCATTCACAATGTTATCATGAGGACTCTCCTGAGAAAGGCTCTGCTCATTCACAATGTTATCATGAGGACTCTCCTGAGAAAGGCTCTGCTCATTCACAATGTTATCATGAGGACTCTCCTGAGAAAGGCTCTGCTCATTCACAATGTTATCATGAGGACTCTCCTGAGAAAGGCTCTGCTCATTCACAATGTTATCATGAGGACTCTCCTGAGAAAGGCTCTGCTCATTCACAATGTTATCATGAGGACTCTCCTGAGAAAGGCTCTGCTCATTCACAATGTTATCATGAGGACTGCGCTCCTGAGAAAGGCTCTGCTCATTCATAATGTTATCATGAGGACTCTCCTGAGAAAGGCTCTGCTCATTCACAATGTTATCATGAGGACTCTCCTGAGAAAGGCTCTACTCATTCATAATGTTATCATGAAGACTCTCCTGAGAAAGGCTCTGCTCATTCACAATGTTATCATGAGGACAGCACTCATGAGAAAGGCTCTGCTCATTCACAATGTTATCATGAGGACTCTCCTAAGAAGGGCTCTGCTCATTCACAATATTATCATGAGGACTCTCCTGAGAAAGGCTCTGCTCATTCACAATGTTATCATGTGAACCGCGCTCCTCACAAAGGCTCTATTGTGAGTCTGACATCTTAGCTGTTAAAGATCCTCTTATCTCTACCTTCCATCACAGCCCTCCCCAGATCCCACATTGCCCAAGAGTGAGTCCTGCTTGCGATGTGGAGGAGTGGGAGTGGAGAGCTGCAGTATCCTCAGCCTCTGCTACCCTTCAGCACATCTGCAATCTGCTGGAGGAAAGACCCCGGAGTAACTCAAATCACATATCGTGGTGTCTGCAGCCTTCACTGTACACAGGAAGCGTCTTCATAGCATCTGCAGGGAAAGCCGTCGGCCACGACCCCCTCCTGCTTCACCAATTTCATTGAAATGATCAGAACCGACTTTGCACCCGATTGGGACTTTGTCAACAACTGCATCCAGTTTTATACAAGAAGTGTGAAGAGCTAGTGTTGAAAAACGTTCTAGTCATCAACACTACAGAGTGAATAGTCTATCTTGTGTTAATTCAAATCCAACAACAGAATGACCAGAGCGAATCACAAATGTAACCTAACTTACCTGTGTGACACTGACCTCCATGAGGGACGGACACACAGAAATGTAACCTAGCCTACCTGTGTGACACTGACCTCCATGAGGGACAGGCACACAGAAATGTAACCTAGCTTACCTGAGTGATACTGACCTCCATTAGGGATGGACACACAGAAATGTAACCTAGCTTACCTGTGTGACACTGACCTCCATGAGGGACGGACTCACAGAAATTTAACCTAGCTTACCTGTATGACACTGACCTCCATGACGGACAGGCACACAGAAATGTAACCTAGCTTACCTGTGTGACACTGACCTCCATGAGGGACGGACACACAGAAATGTAACCTAGCTTACCTGTGTGACACTGACCTCCATGAGGGACGGACACACAGAAATGTAGCCTAGCTTACCTGTGTGACACTGACCTCCATGAGGGACAGGCACACAGAAATGTAACCTAGCTTACCTGTGTGACACTGACCTCCATGAGGGACAGGCACACAGAAATGTAACCTAGCTTACCTGTGTGACACTGACCTCCATGAGGGACAGGCACACAGAAATGTAACCTAGCTTACCTGTGTGACACTGACCTCCATGAGGGACAGGCACACAGAAATGTAACCTAGCTTACCTGTGTGACACTGACCTCCATGAGGGACGGACACACAGAAATGTAACCTAGCTTACCTGTGTGACACTGACCTCCATGAGGGACGGACACACAGAAATGTAACCTAGCTTACCTGTGTGACACTGACCTCCATGAGGGACAGGCACACAGAAATGTAACCTAGCTTACCTGTGTGACACTGACCTCCATGAGGGACGGACACACAGAAATGTAACCTAGCTTACCTGAGTGACACTGACCTCCATGAGGGACAGACACACAGAAAGCACAGCAACTCAAGAACAGTGGAAGCTTCTCAGACCATGTTCCTTTAAGAGAACGATGATGCTGCAGATACACACCCCTTATCAGTTTAATGTGGTGTACCCTGGGAAAGGAAAAGCTAAAGGAACATAAAGCACAGACACACACACACACAGGTAAGTGTCCGGTAGCAGACAGAGCCGAGCAGTAACTACATAGCCATGCTGGAAGGGGCTGAATTCAGTATGCTGCACAGCAGAGTGCAGGCGCCTCATTCTGCAGCACCTGGTCCCAATCACACAGAACAGGAACTGTCTGAGGGAACAATGGGGAGCATTGAAGTCCCTCTCCTACAGAACGGTGCCCTTCCCTGGCTGAACTGTTCAAAACAACTACCATTCGGATAATACCCTGAAGAAATCCTAGCCCAACCATCAGCCAAACACAGCAGCGCCAGCGACAGCAACACAGCGGGTATGGAGTGAGTGTTGCACTGGGACCCGGGCATCCTGGGACATTGCTGCTGATTGAACTGGAAGTGCACTAGAAGGTTCGAACCGTTGTGATACTATTGAGAATTATTACAAACCAGCATGCTAGCAACACCCCTGCTCTGACTGATGTTCCTTCATTTCTCATTGGAAATATGCACAAATAAAAAAACATGTTAATGTTGATTACATTAAAGAGTAAGTAGTGGGGTTGCAAAAAATATAGCATTACACGTCCCAACGTGTTCCTACAATAATGTACCTGTCATTCTTCTTTTCATTGTTAACATCCTGACAACCTTTTACACTCATAACTTTAAAGTGTGTTTCAAAGCTCCTTTCAAAATGTCCTCTCTAGTACACTGATAGTGTAAGGATTATTGCCCACATTGTCAAACAGGTAACACAGCAAGAACGATCCATGTTGTGGTACGGAACAGAAAAGCCAGAGCACTTGCTATGTTTGTTTTTTTTAATCGCTCTTCCTTCAGTGATTTAGAGGACAGATCTCAAACCCCAGTGCACTAGAGCGGACATTTTGAAAAGAGCTTTGAAACAGACTTTAAAGTTATGACTGTAAAAAGTTGTCAGGATGTTAACAATGAAAATAAAAATGACAGGTACGTTATTTAAACAGTTGTAGCAGCACGTGGGGACGTGTGACGCTGTATTTATCGGGAACCCTGCTACACACTCTATAAGCAGTTGATTCAGTATTTCTTGAAGAAACAAGGAGGTGTAAATACAAAGAAAATGGTCAGGATGGTCAGCTGTTTCTATTACGAATGGAAAGTTATTTTTCTGTGTTGGTAAGTGGATGTTGTGCCTCATTGTTTGCAGCTTATCTCTGTGCTCAAGTAGATAAGCATTATCACTGAGTGCACTGCTTTCTTTAATTCTTTTTTTCACTAACACTGTGTGCGCTGAGAACAATTGCATTAATACATGTGTGTGTTACAGGTAGAATGAGATCAGAGACAATCGGATAGCGTGGTAACTCCAAATGAATCACACAGGCACAATTTCAGCATTTATCGATTTCCCTAATCTTAGATTTCCCTATAACATAAAAAACAGAACTATTAAAGCACTATTAATCACAGTTTTAAAATAAAATAAGACACCAGCCAAAGAAAGAATGGAAGCAAACCAAGGGTTATACAACTTCCTGTATTTAAAATGCCCGTTTACAACATTCTCTTAATCAATCATTTAAAAAGAAAGGCAACAGCAGATCATTAATGACGTTTTACTTTTTTTTTTGTTTTTGTTTAACTAATTCAAAACATGTTCTTTATCTTCCAGCTCTGTTGGCCATGTCTGGTAGTACAGTCAGTAGCCACAATGTGGAACAGGTAAGAAAGTTGGTAGCTGGTACACAATAGAGAGGGGACCCAAAATATGTAGCAATTACACAGTACAGAGGGGACCTAAAATGTGTCGCAATTGCACAATACTCACAGAGAGGAGGCACAGCCAGTAACTGTCCCGAATCCCTACAGCCCATCAGTTTGGTGTGACAGGGGGTTCTATAGCCAGGATCACATTGTGGAGCACAATGACCCCCAAGCATGGCTGCTGTATATACACATATCGTCCAGCAGGTGGCACTTGTGTATATACTTTTTAATATCCATTGGTAATTCATACAGGAATGTATAGTGAAAATGATTCAGTACATACCGCATTAGCGGTACTGGGCCAATGCTTTGCAGTCCTATGCATTAATCTGTGTGGGTAATGCCTTATGAATACAGCCTTGATGTTGGATTGATCGGGCGACTCTTTCCAACACTACCCTCCCCATTAACCCCAAGCCTGCTTTCTAACAGCCAGGCCGTGCCGCTCCTCTGACATCTGTCACATCTGCACAGCTTGGCACATTGAAATCAGAACAGAGCGTAGCAGTACACCAAACCCAATGGCTTTAAGACCAATAAATACAATTATTAAAAAACAACCATTATTATACAGTAATCCGTCGCGTATCCGCCCGTCACATAGCCGCCCTAACCGTTTATCCGCCACCTCGTCAGCCACGTTAGTTTATTATTGAACAGAGAAGATTAGTTCAGAGATTGTAGATCCTACCAAAGTTTTCGTACACTGCATTGTATGCATTGTATATGCTCCGTGCGCTGCCATTGCTGGTAGTGACACGTGAGCTGTTCAATGTGTTGATATGTAAATAAATCCTGTTTGTCTGCGGAGTGTATCAACTTCAACCTCCGACTCGATGTCCTGTCTGTCACTCAGCAGCGAATGCACGCACCCACACGGCAGACGGCTGCTCTGTCACAAGCATTAATACCCTGTATCTTTCTAAACAAGGGATTTAGGGGAGCGCCCTAATAAAAACTGAATCTCAAAACAATAATTGTGTGAATATAGTAATTGTTACAGCTGTGTATAATGGGATTTAAAACAGGATTCATTCATCTGACTTTTTACATGTCCGCCCTTACTCTGGTCCCATCGCAGTCGGATATGTGATGGATTACTGTAATAATAATAATAATAATAATAATAATAATAATAATAATAATAACAGCAAAGAAAACAAAACACAAAAAGTCACCTCAGCAGTCTAGGTTTTAAAAAAAAAAACAACAATAATAATAATAATAATAATAATAATAATAATAATAATAATAATAATAATAATAATAATAATTAAATAACATATTATAATAATATTATAATAACAGTATCCAGTAAACTTTTCCTTTTCTTTTTTTACTTTTTCTAGTTATTTCCAGTTTGGCAGAAAGCACAGTTTAGTCGTTCGTTGTTTGTTCGTGTGCTCGTTGATCATTTGTTTGTTTGTTTGTTTGTTTGTTTGATTGTTTGTTTGTTTGCTTGTTTGTTTGTCTGTTTGTTTGTTTGTTTGTTTGTTTGTTTGTTTGTTTGTTTGTTTGTTTGTGTGTTTGTTTGTTTGTTTGTTTGTTTGTTTGCTTGTTTGTTTGCTTGTTTGTTTGTTTGTTTGTTTGTTTGCGTGTTTGTTTGTTTGTTTGTTTGTTTGTTTGTTTGTTTGTTTGTTTGCTTGTTTGCTTGTTTGTTTGTTTGTTTGTTTGTTTGTTTGTTTGTAGGTAAGGTGTATAGTGGATGTTACTTGTCATACACGATTAAGCGTTGCAGTGAGAATATAGGTAGGAACAAGACTAATCAGATGCATACGCTTATAAAGGTTTACTGCTGTATTTTTTGCAGTTTCACCACGCTTTTCCTATGGTTATACTATGTATTTACCATGGTTTGACATGTTTCTATTATGCTTTACCACACCTCACTATAATTTACAATGCATGCCTATTCTTTACTATGCTTTATTACACTTTGCTATGCTTTTACTATGGGAAACCTTTATAAGGGTATGTGTGGAATTGCTCTTAAACTGATGATTACTTCATTAGAATTCAGCAGCTAATGACCTTTTCCTTCCTCACCAGTGAATGGCTGCCCTTGTTCTATAGAGTTACCCAGTTGTCTGCACTGTGTTACACAAGGTGCATACCTGCATTGAAACTGTAACCAGTGATGCAGCCCATTCGGGTCCCATTCAGTAAACTTGAACTCCTGTCTTATTTAAAGAAGGCTGTGTTTCAGCTCCCATGCAACAGCACCACAATGTATTATTGTTACACCAGTGCCCTTTAGCTTGCTGTGCAATGGCCTACAGAATATCAAATTGGCATGATTTTATAAGATCTCTTATTAAATTCAAAAACAACACCTGGTATTGACAGGACTCAATCTGCTCCCCACATAATGCTCCCAATACAAGCCCACATGCTTCAATCTACACAAGGCTACCTAGGATAATACGGGTTACTTGGTATAAATATTGTGCACATACATTACATCCACCCCGCCACTGCTCTGGCAGTGACAATGGCTGGATTACGCAGTCTAAATATCACTGCAGACTTTCATTAAATCAAGTAGAACCAAGTCCCCAAGCCTGATGATACACACACAGGGATGGATTGCAGGCTCGTTCCATTGCCTGCTGCTTCTGAAACCCGTGGAGCAGTCAGGCAGCACTCTGGGGACCAGAGTTAGAGAGTGAGCCACAGCATGAGAGACGACACTTTACTTAGCAATGATTCATGCATTCATTCATTCATTCCTTCTTTCTGTTCTGCTTTCCTTGAACAACAAAACACTGTTGTCCTGCAGTACCTTATTGCATTGTCATCTTTGGTGTATTTTTCAGAACAATTTAAAATAATGTGCTTCTTTTAAATCAGATTTGACTCTATCTCTTAGAAAGGACCAGAATGTATGTATGGTACGTGAAGATCTCAACAGCTCACAGAGTATATAGGAACTGCCTGGCTTTGGTAATACGGTCCTCCATCTACAGGACTTAGTAGCTTTTCTTTGGTAGCTCTGCTTCTTCACTAACACAACAACAAACCTACTGCATACCTGCTCAATCCTTCTACCATATCACTGCTCTGCTCTGTACTTTACTACATTACTCAATCCTGTCTGCTCCACAACTCTCCTCTCCAACAACCTCGCCTGCAGCGGGAGAGGCACTCTGGGGAACAGAAGAGGCATGGCAAGAGTATGTCACGCATGTGGGAGGGGTTATGCAAAGGGGAGGGGTTATGTAAAGGGGGAGGAGCTATGTCAGTATATGCATGGGTTGGGTTATGCATGAGTGGGAAAGGCGATTTGCTGAATGCAAGAATGGGAGGTGCTGTGTAATAGTGGAAGGGGTTGTACACATGCAAGGGGTATATAAGCAGCGAGGGAAGAGGGATAAATGATAACTAGTGGTGAGTAAGAAGAGTCCTCATGTCTTCTCCCAGATAAAACAGCAGCTTTCCTTCAACATATCCACAACCCTTCTACTAAGCAGCTAACTCTAATTCAATCCTCAGCTTTCCTATCTTTTTATCTATTACGCCCTGATGTAAAGGACTCATCTGTGCTGTCCAGTCCAGGCCACAGAGTCTCCACCCTGCTGTTTCTGAAGCATGTCTTGCTCTGCAAGGTGATACATATTGAGACAGCAGACAGCCAGATGGGAGGGAGGAACACAAATGCCTCTGACAGCGCAAAAGCCACACACTTGGAAGTCAAGGTTGCAGTGTTACAGTACTTAGATTGCACAGTTTTAAATGACATTCATCAAGGAAAGAGCTGTCTAGACCAGCAGCACACTAATGCTGGCTGGGGTTCCCAACCAGCGAAGTCATGTGATCCCTGACCTGAACCAGATTCAAACATGACATCTACAGATTAGGAGCCGGGGGGGGGTCGCAAACACTTCTCATCCATCTCCCTGGTCAGAAGACTTCAGCCTCCAACTGATCCAAACTTTCTGGCTGACTTCCTAATCTCCCCTTTCTTCCCTGCTTTCTTCATATCCTTTTATCCTGCTCTCTTTACAGAAAGTAAAAGCCTCTCTTCATTGTCCTTCCCAAGTAACTTCTAAATGGGACATGGAAGGAATGACAGAGGAATAGTACAATAGAAACTACTCCCTACTGCTCTAATTCGCTAGTACCCTTGGTTGCAATCATGTGTTTCTGTGGAGTCAACCATTTCTTTTTCCTGTTTAAACAGAAAACACAAAAAAGCACCCTTTTCATCTTTAGCGGTTTAATAATAACTATGTCGCTTGTGTACAGCTAAGGCCAAACATTTTGCATCACCCTACAGAACTGTATTATGAATAGAAATTATGTTCATATAGTTTTTTGTTTTAATTAGGTCTCAATCTTAACATTCTAGGGTGATGCAAAACTTTTGGTCACAGTTGTAGTTTCAACCTGCAACCTTCAGAACAGATTTCAAACTGTGAGTTGCAAATGAAACACTGGCTCGATGCACTACGAAACAAAGAAAATCCCAGCTATCTACCGGTCGTCATTCTACCTCCCCCGGCCCACCCAGGTGCTTGGCTGCATGGCTAGGTCAGATTGCCAGTGATCTCCAGGGCTTGCTGGTAGACCTGCGTCATGTCGTCCATGTCCACCAGCAAGGAGAAGCTGCCGCTGTCCCCCTCCAGCTGCCGGCCGCCCCGGTAGAACTTCCCCCTGTGCTGCTGCGGTGCGGCCTGGAGTCGCCCAAAATCCCCCACCTGGAGCAGGTTATCTGCTGAGACGCAGCTCCTGATCCTGGCCCTCCCCCCACCTGCTCCAGAGCCCACGCTGGCAGGCCAGTCCAGCAGGTCGAAGGACTCGTTGGACAGGATGCTGTCGTCGCTCACCACGCTGGAGGGGCGGCTCAGGCTCCGGGACAGCCCGGGAGAGCTAGGGCCTTCAGCAGAGGACTCTCTCGCTCCAGCCATGGCTGGCAGGGTGCCGATGGTGGAGTATTTCCCATTCCGCTTCAGAATCCCTTTCCTCCCCAGAGCTCTCTTGATGGCAGAGTTAGTTTGGGGAGACTCTCCGCCGCCCCCTAGCTGCTCGGAGGACTCGCTGCCTTCGGGGGAGGAGTAATACCCCGACTCCCTCTGCTGCTGGGTCTTTTTGAGGATGCCCTTTTTGGGCATGGTGGTCGATTTCCCAGCCGCCATCTTCGGCGGCGAGGCCCCGCTGGCTTTGTCCTGCTCCAGAGTCGAGCTGGAGTCGAGTTCCTGACAGGAAACGGCAGCCTCCGTGGCTCCGGTGCTGTGGGAGCCCTGCTCTCCGGGGGTCCTGGTCTTCAGGATGCCTTTGGGTCTCTTCAGGCCCGGCTTGTCCTCATCGTCCAGAGAGCGAGCCATGTCATTCTCCTTCTTGGACTTGCGCACAGAGCGCTGGCGGGCAACCGCGAGTGGTTTGCCCGGCTTGTTCTCGAGCTCGGGCTGCAGGCCGGAGGAGCGGTGCTGCCAGTCGATGAAGCGCGCCAGCAGAGGGGAGCCGGCCTCCCGCAGGGAATCGCAGTCGCACACGCTGCGACTGCAGCCCCAGTTCACCCACCAGTGGTTGGCGATATCCTCCACTGTGGCCCTCCTATCCGGGTTCACCATCAGCATCCATCGGATCAGACCACGCGCATCTGGACAGGGAATGGGAGGGTATAGGGAGAGAGAGAGAGAGAGAGAGAGAGAGAGAGAGAGAGAGAGAGACGAGTTAGCACTGGGGGATTTCATCAATGTATCTATTTATTTTACCAAGAACCCCTGAGATCACAGACTTCACTCGAAAGATTGCAACAGTCACAGAGTTAGAATCACAGTTCAGAAAAATACAGTCTGCAGAGGCTGGGAAGAAACCAGCGACCTTGCACACCGCAAGAGAGCATCTTAACCATTATACAAAAGAGCATGGAGCTTTTAACCTCATCTCATCACGGGGGTCAGAATACTGACATACCTGAAAACAAACATGTTTGCCAATAGATTTAAACATTATTAAGTCTCTAACGTGAAAGCAGCATGAGATATGGAGAAAGGGTGGAGGGGAGGAAACAGAGCAGGAAGACAGCAAGTGGGGAAGGGAGGGAAGAGAGAGCAGGAGAGCAAAACCAAAAAAGAATGGAAAAGTCAACCAGCATTATGTTGTAGCAATACTTTCTAAAACATAAAGGGAGAGCAAGAGAGCAAGAATAGTATGGCAGTGAGTGGAATGAATTCAAGCCTTGTGAAAACACGGTGAACCACAAGCAAGCGTTGCTAGGCACAGCACTCTGTGGAACAGTGCTGTGTGGTACAGCGCTCCGTGGTACAGCGCTCCGTGGTACAGCACTCCGTGGTACAGTGCTGGGTGGTACAGCGTTCCGTGGTACAGCGTTCAGTGGTACAGCGTTCAGTGGTACAGCGCTCCGTGGTATAGCACTCCGTGGTACAGCGCTGTGTGGTATGGTGTGGTAAAGCACAGTCCGCAGTACCTGATGACTGCGTGGGCTCGCGGTACTCCCCACTGCTGATCTGCTGGATGAGGTTCTTGTGGTCGCCACCGTCGAAAGGCATGGTGCCGTAGACCAGTGTGTACAGAAGCACGCCCAGGGCCCAGCTGTCCACCTGCAATCACCACAGCATAGACAGGATGTGAGCACATCTAGTAGTGTTTAAAGCACTCTATTTATACTCAAAGAGCAGCAGCACTGTGAGCCTCCCCATGCTCCAATGTGCCTCAACAACCACCCCTGCAGGGAGACTGCCTGCAAAGGTACCCACAGTGAATGTCAAGGGAAAAAAGAAAGATCAGGAGAAGTAGGACAAAACACAAAACTTAATAGCGGTCTCCAGCACAGCCCTACAGGGACCATGCGGTTTCCAGCACAGCCCTGCAGGGACCATGCGGTCTCCAGCACAGCCCTGCAGGGACCATGCGGTCTCCAGCACAGCCCTGCAGGGACCATGCGGTCTCCAGCACAGCACTGCAGGGACCATGCGGTCTCCAGCACAGCCCTGCAGGGACCATGCGGTCTCCAGCACAGCCCTGCAGGGACCATGCGGTCTCCAGCACAGCCCTGCAGGGACCATGCGGTCTCCAGAATAGCCCTGCAGGGACCATGCGGTCTCCAGCACAGCCCTGCAGGGACCATGCGGTCTCCAGCACAGCCCTGCAGGGACCATGCGGTCTCCAGAATAGCCCTGCAGGGACCATGCGATCTCCAGAATAGCCCTGCAGGGACCATGCGGTCTCCGGCACAGCCCTGCAGGGACCATGCGGTCTCCAGCACAGCCCTGCAGGGACCATGCGGTCTCCAGAATAGCCCTGCCGCGGCTGCTTTAAAGGGTTTTGTTGGGCGGTTTTGTTTCAGCAGTTACTTTTAATTATATTTTAGTGTGTTTGGACATATCTTTTTTTTTTTAACTGCAGTACCCACGGGTATAAATGGAATATGTGACGCAATACTGTGAAATATGAAGGGTGTTCAGCGTGACCCACTTTGTTTTGCCTGTGTGATTTTTGAGTGAGCTGTCTGAAAGCCTAAAAGCAGAAGAAAATCTGTAAATATTTCAGCAGATCAGTTGAGGTGTGGAGCCCAGCTGCCAGCAGATTGTGATCAGTGTACATTCCAGCCTGCCCTAGCCCTCTGCTGTAGGTGAAGCTTTCTTCAGTGGAACTGGGCTTGTTTACCTGAGATATTGCATTCCCCTCGTAGCCCTGCCAGCATACTGTATACCTTAAATGGGAAGCGTGTTGCACTAGTGAAGCTAACCTTCATATTGTTTTACTGTCTACGACATTTTGGAGCTTACATGCACACAAATAATTCTGGTATTTTTCAGAGAAAAAACTTGAAAAGTTATTCAAACCTATTTATCAGAGAACATATTGGAGCATTGTCATTGGATTAACTGTTCCTTTCCATGAAAACATTATTTCAGTGTTGTGTGCTCCCCTCTTTTCTGCTGATCCCCTGCCGTAACCCAAACTGTGGCTGCTGTTTTTATGTTATTATTCATAAGCACCATAAACCTCCCCTGTCTGTTTAAAAAGTCTTTAGAAAGCAAATGTTTTCTGAACAGTCTCCCTCCCATAAACATGCACTAAAAATGGAACCTGCAAACGGAAGTGTGTTGCCTTCCAAGTGTTTTGTGTACCATGTTCTAGAATTCCTGTTTTTAAATAAAAAGTATTTAAAATAATAGAATTTTTTTTAATATGGAGTATCAGTGAATCCCTTGCAAGGTGCTATATTGTTGCCATGGTGACGCACCTCGGGCCCGCGGTAGGGCCGGCCATTGACGATCTCCGGGAGGCGAGAGGGGCTGCCGCAGAACGTCTGCAGGAGCCGGTCCTTGTGGTAGAGATTGGAGAGGCCGAAATCTGCAATCTGAAACGGACAGGACAGCTGGTTAGGCACCTCCACACAGGCAAGCAGCGTCTACTGATCAGTGCTGCTGTGTACACTCATAGCTTTCTATATGACATCATGGTCATATGTGTTCATTGGGGGATATACAGTATATATATCAGTGTTGTGCAACTCAAAAAGCCAAGAAAAGTGGAGGTACTTTATATATACACTGCTGTGCAAAAGTCTTAGATATGTTGCATTTTTCTACTCTGATGCATTATGAGCATCAACAATTTACTCAAAGCCTCCACTAGTGTTTTCTTGCATAAAGAAGGAAAAATCACTTGAGTTTCAAGGTGTGGTATCTTAAGCATAATCAACAAGTACGGAGAAACATCATCTGTAAATGACAAACCCAGGACTGGAAGACCCAAAAAGCTGTCTAACAAGGATACTTGAAGAGAATATCCTTAAGGAACAGAAAGAAGACAAACATTGAATTGACAACAGAACTGGCAGAAGGCACAGGTGTCGTTGTCCATCCATTAACAGTACAAAGCACCTTTTGACCATTGTTCCACAGTCCAGTTTCTGTGTTCTTGTGCATATTTTAGCTTTTTAGTCTTGTTCCCCTTTCTTAACAGAAGTATTCTTACTGCAACACATCCTTTAAGTCCTGATTTCAAGAGTGACCTTCGTACTGTTGATTTGATGGACAACGCCACCTGTGCCTTCTGCCAGTTCTGTTGTGAATTCAACGCTCGTCTTCTATTCCTTAAGGATATTATCTTCAAGTATTGCTCATCCTTGTTTTTCCTTCTTTATGCAAGTCAAGGTTGTTATAATAGTAGAAAACACTAGTGGAGGCTTTGAGTAAATTGTTGATGCTCATAATGCATCAGAGTAGAAAAATGCAACATGTCTAAGACTTTTGCACAGCAGTGTATATACACACAATGAAAAAAATGAAAAGGTTGTTTCTGGATGTATACAAAAAGTTTAAATGATAACAAACGTAAGATCCCACTCCCTCTCCAAAACCAGCTGCGCTTCACATTAGTGTGTGTTCTGTTTGCTCTTTGTTTTTCTTTTCTTCTCCTCCTGTAGGATTATGAGTCAGAGGTTTTGAATTCAGAGAATGTCCTCACATCATACATTGTGTGTATTTATATAATATTCCATTTCAAACTAATTCTTTTTTTTCCAGGAAGTGCAGCAAGCCGTAATTGTAAAAACCTTCCATGATCCTAATTGAATCATAAACAGTATCCTGTGGGGAGCTTTTCCTTTCAATGGGAGGGTGATGAAAGCAGAGGGCTGAGGTCTTTGCCTACGACTTGAAGAATGGAGAGTCAGGAAGGGAAGTCCTCTGCCTTCTCTCTCCCCTTCTCGTTCTCTTTCCCTGCCTGCCTGTGGGCCTGCCTCCGTGTTTCCCTTTATTTCAGGCTCTACCTGAGTGCCTCTCTGTCTGCAATGCACTGCATGGACCGGCGAATGAGCTCCTCATGGGCTGCACAGTGAAAAACAGGGACTTCAAACAGTACGATGAAGCATGGCCAACTGAAAGAGAGCAGGCCATCAGCTCTCACCAGCTAGCCACCATCATCTCTCAGCATATGTGGAGCAGCAGTGTGGAGTAGTGGTTAGGGCTCTGGACTCTTGACCAGAGGGGTTTGGGGTGCAGTAATAGCCACTTCCCACGAAAGTGCATAAGACCCCCCTATTTCAGCAGAACAGCTCCTCCGCACCGAGGAGCCTGTCCTTCCTCTCAGATCCCTCTCTGCTGTGAAGAGTGCACGCCCCTGAGTGACACCCACATTCAGATCCCAAGCAGCAGGACGCCCCCCACACACACACCCCTCCATCCATCCCTCCCTCCCTCCTCCCTCCTCCCTTGCCTTGCCATCGCTCAGGAAGAGCCTCATTTACAGCGGGGTCCCTCCCTTCCTCACAGACTGATGCTTATCGCTGCTCCCATTAAATCTTCCTGCAGGGAGATGAATGCGAGCGGCGATTACTTCACCTCCCTGGCACTCGCTGCTGGTTCAGATGCTTTCCAAGTTCAGTCTGGGACTGAGAGTGGCTGAATCCCTGCCTGTGCTATGCCCAGCTCTTCCTGTCTTTCTTTCTGGGCTGCTTGTCGAAGGTATTATTCATACAGGAAGGGCACGTCCTTTCAGATTCAATATCACAGATGTTTTGGGGATTAAGGAATTTGGGGGGATTAACTTCATCAGGACAGAGTGCAAGAACTTTTTGATCCATATAGGAATTTAAAGGAGTGATCATCTATTTGACCCCCTTATAACAAGCACTAGCCACTAACGACTGCTCCTCCTTTTCTGGTGCTGAAGACATTTTTGAAAGATATTTCTTTTTTATTAACGCACAGCTCTGCTCGCAATTTCAGTGTTAGAATCGTGTGCAGTGGAATTATTTGGCAAGTCGACGAGCAATTTTGAAACTTCAGTGAAAGACCTCCACTTTGTATCTTTTTATAGAGCAATGAGTTGATAACATATTTACCCCCATTAGCTCAATCCTCTACTCAGAAGATGGACAGTAGTACTACAAAAGAAATGGAGTCCTAAAATTAGACAGAGGTTTTTAGTTTTTTTCAGTGTCTTGCATGTTATAAGGAGTTGCCTCTCGCTTTCAGTATGTTGAGACAAATCCTATACAGGGTTAGCCTCTATTAACAGCGCACCATGGTAAAATCATAGCAGTAAAGCACAGTAAGGAATAGTAAGCGCATGATAAAGTCCTGGCAAGCTTTTTAACAAGTCTCTTACCTTAATGTTACAGTTTTCATCCAGAAGTACATTTTCCAGTTTCAGATCCCTGTGAACCACTCCATTCTGAAACACAGAAGAAGCAAAACACATTAGTGCACATACATGCATACAGACATACATACATACATACATACATACATACACACACACACACATACATACATACATGCATACACACGCACTTATGTGCATACATTAGATGGCTATTTGAAGTTCTGTAGTCCAGGAGTGGTAGTAAAGTATTAGGATTAACCGAACTTGAATCTGAAATTCCTCAGGCACTATGATGCAGGCATGTGGAAAAAACAGGGATGTTTTATGACAGTACCTTGACAGTGTTATTAATTGCCCTTGTTTCTTATCAGCTTTTAAATGAACATGCAAGGGTGGCGACTGACTGACCAAATAAGATGCTCAAAGGAGTCATTAGTTTCCTGTTCTGTTCTTGTTTCTGCTTTTACTCACATTGATCCTGCTGTAGAGATAACTGATCCAATTGCATGCCAGTTAAAGAATCCAATCAGAATCAAAGTTAATCAGTAACACCTAGATAGGGAGGACCGTATTCATTTTTATTTGCATGGTAACAGGATAACAGATCTTGTTGCATGCTCATTAGGATTGAATTCAAGTCTCTGGTCATCAATCACACCTCCAAGGGGAGGACGAGTGAGCACTGAGTGAGCAGCAGTCCCAGGCCGGCTCAGCAATGATGGATGTCTCTCACATGCTCAGCAATTCATGGAATGTCTTCCCAGGATGAGGGCTTGGAGTTCCAGAAGGAACTTTGCACACACACACTTCTACACTCACACACACACGCACACACACGCTCACTCCCCCCCCCACCCCTCTGCTGGAGTCTGGATTCCACTCATTCCTTCAGCATGGTGAGAGCTTCCTGTGTCACCAATGGGTCCTCGCCATGGAGACACTAGAATCCTCATGATGGCCCTCAGCTCTCTGATTAGCTGCAGTCAGCACAATGGTTTTCATCCGGGCCAGTGACATCACCACCCCTTCCAGCTGTGCAGACAAGAGGGCAGTCCAGCCTGTGCATGTTTAACTGAGTTCAATAAATAACTTGAATGCAGAGCTGGGATAACTACTGAAAAGGTCTACTTTCTTTCTTACATTCTTTCTTTCAAGATCATAACGTAACAAATAGTTGTACAAATTTGTAATGGGACTTACAATCCTGCCTCATTTGTCCATCTTTCTGCTTTTCTTCCATATGTCTTCCTCCCTTTCTTAAGAACCAGACATCCAAGTAAACCCATTAATACCCCCTTCACACACAGACCCTCCATAGTCCACAGGTGACTTGTAATAACAGTGACGGGCGTGCTTAGCTTATTGCAATGGTGAAGGGCAGCTCTGGTAGCAGGAGTGAGTGGAGCTCTTACCTTGTGGCAGTAGTGGACAGCGGAGACAATCTGCCTGAAGAAGTGGCGCGTCTCCCTCTCACTCAGGCTCCTGCGCTCGCTGATGTAATCGTAGAGCTCTCCCTTACTGGCGTACTCCATCACGATCACAATCTTGTCTTTGTTCTCAAACACTGCAACGGAGAGAAACAGGTCAAACCCACCTTTCCAGCACATCCATCCGGAAACTAACATGCCCTACTGTCTTCAAATCCATAACTTCAAGCACTTAATCATTCTTCTCATGAGTAGATACAAAGGGGTTGATTAGATCAGTCTGTACCCAGCCAGGATAAGGAACGTGTTTTTTAGAGCATTTTACTGCACTTGGGGAAATCACCCTGGCATGCATCAACCTCTTACCCCTGGTAATCACAGGATTACCTGTAAAAACACGCTTGATGCAGTCCAGATGGATCCCCTGGAACCGTAGAATTACATGAAACAATCCAGGTATAGGTTGATGAAATCTACCCCCAGCAGCTGGAGATCGCTGGCAGTATCACCAGGGCTGAGGCCTGGCAGTGTCACCAGGGCTGAGGCCTGGCAGTGTCACCAGGGCTGAGGCCTGGCAGTGTCACCAGGGCTGAGGCCTGGCAGTGTCACCAGGGCTGAGGCCTGGCAGTGTCACCAGGGCTGAGGCCTGGCAGTGTCACCAGGGCTGAGGCCTGGCAGTGTCACCAGGGCTGAGGCCTGGCAGTGTCACCAGGGCTGAGGCCTGGCAGTGTCACCAGGGCTGAGGCCTGGCAGTATCACCAGGGCTGAGGCCTGGCAGTGTCACCAGGGCTGAGGCCTGGCAGTGTGTGACACCAGAGTGTGGAGAAACTTGGGTTTGACATTTTCCCCTATTTGCCGGCACACGTCTATAATCTGCGGTACAGGCTTACAAAACTTGGTTCAAGGTGTGCACCAGTTCTCAAGAAAGAAAAACAGCTACAGTACTGCATACGTGACTGAAGTATTTTAGTTCTTAAAGGACGTTGACAAAATGAACCCTAAGCAATACTGCAGGCATAGCACAGAAACCAGGGCCACAGCTGGAAGTTAGAGAGCAATAGACCCTTATTTTCATAGCGTGGTGAGGATATGGAATTGATGCTGAGAACCAGATGAGCATTGAAGGGCTTACTAATACATATATTGTCTTATGTTCTTACTATACAAACAATTTGACTGCATGTGGATGTTGCTTATTTTCACTTGTGAAACAATAGCATTGCTTGTGCTGGGTAAATCTGGCCAGGTTTCAATAGTCACTGTTTTAAGTGTCTGTAATTTCATTATTACAACTATCCTTGTTGCCTCAAGGAATTGCAGAACTGTGATTCTAATCTAAGATCTTAGTCTGCTCAGGGCTGGTGGAGCTGAGGAGAGGCAGGGGCTTACATCTGCTTACAAACCTCCCTCTGTCCCATTGCTTGAACACAATGTGACCTGATTCTGAGGGAGCCAATTAAACACAAATTAAGGAATGACTTGGGATCCTGTAAAATCTCTAGTTCATGTTCTAGTTCTGAAGAAGTTTTTGTTTCGTTTTCTGTTTCACGAAACAAATACAGTTAATTTGTATCACGGTTCTGTAAATATCAGCATTAAAAAAACTGCAGCAGATTGTCATTGATCAAGCATACAGCGCACATCAGAAATGATAGCTTCAACTCCGCAAAGAGCAGCGATGATATCACAACTAAAGAAAAAAATGGTTTCAGGAATACATCTTTAAAGTAGTGATTCCAATGCTTTCATATGTATCTTCTTACTTCCTCGCGCTAACAACATTATAACTGGCTCCCCCTTAACTGCTGTGGAATATCTTTTGTTTCTTTGCTTCTTTATCACAAGCAGATTTTTCAAATAAAACCATGCATAATAAAACCATGCATAATAAAACCATGCATAATAAAAGGTGTTGCTGCTTGTCGGTGTCTAGTCCCATCCTGTGATGTTGCTCACTTTCACTCCAGTGGTCTAGCAGCAATCATGTGATGGTTAGACACCAGGAATTAAAACTCCCAAAAAAGAAAGTTGGGGTGATAAAATTGCGTGCTATTAAGAATTAAGAAATTTAATTAGAATGCCTTGCTTAGCTAGCTGTCTTTTAATAATGAAATGTAGAATCTGTTCCAGAATGTATAATCTTAAGCTGACCCAAATGTGTTAAATGTGCAGGCGGCGCCGTGCTGGTAATACACGGTGATACAGGCTTCAGGGGATAAGGCATTCTTCCCAGAAGGTCCCCAAAGAAAAAACACGTTTCAGTAAACAGTCGTTTACAAACACAGCGCTGTACACTTGGAACGACTCACTGCCAGCAAGGCAGACACGGGGCCAGCGTTCAGGGTGTTAACAAAAACCCTGGCTTCCAGTCCAGTTACACAAACCCTGGCTTCCAGTCCAGTTACACAAACCCTGGCTTCCAGTCCAGTTACACAAACCCTGGCTTCCAGTGCTTCAGTAACACAAACCCTGGCTTCCAGTCCAGTTACACAAACCCTGGCTTCCAGTGCTTCAGTAACACAAACCCTGGCTTCCAGTGCTTCAGTAACACAAACCCTGGCTTCCAGTCCAGTTACACAAACCCTGGCTTCCAGTGCTTCAGTAACACAAACCCTGGCTTCCAGTCTAGTTACACAAACCCTGGCTTCCAGTCCAGTTACACAAACCCTGGCTTCCAGTCCTTCAAGATCCGTTTGCAATGACATGAGAATGCCCCATTTGGCGATTTTGAGAAAACAAAAAAGTTAAATGTGATTGTTTAAACATTGTTAAATTAATGACAGAGCAGAGAAAAACCCACAGCTGAATTAAAGCAGACAACCTCTTGGACGCAGATCACCCAAACATAAGTGTAATAAACAGCCTGGGAGAAAAAGCGCGTGCCTCTCACACCTCGTCACCGAATCCTGCACCCTTCTGCACCCAATTCTACCATGACTTCCTGCCAACCCTCGACCTCTGACCCCAGTAAGTGTGGCATCGGGGGAAAAAGAAAACAACAAGTGTGCCAGTAGCAGTGTCTGAGTGTCTGACCCCCTGCTCTGTGAACGGGAACACACCCTCTCTCTGTCACTTTCCTCCTGGGCAGACAGCAGCTCACATCAGCACAGTGCAATGTACTCAGGTACATAACCAGACCAAGCACAGGAACTTTTAAATCCAAACTCCCATAAGTCTCCCCATTTTTAGGAGGCACACGATTACTGTACAGGTCTTCCTATTTTTCTTAATGTCTGACTTACACATCAGCAAAATTATGAAAAAAACTGTGAATTAGTGAAGAGCACTTATACAGTGCAGTACTTTTACTATGTACTGTCAACGTGTACTAACTGTGCATTAACCACATTCGTGAATGATCGAATCGTTAAATATGGAGGGAGCCCGGTACAGTAGAATCATGAAGATAAAAATACTTTACTGAAAACAAACCCAATCGTGTGCCTTCAGATTGAACTCCATTCCACTGACATGATCAGAGTTGAGAGTCAGTACTGAACAAACCCGATCGTGTGCCTTTAGATTGAACTCCATTCCACTGACATGATCAGAGTTGAGAGTCAGTACTGAACAAACCCGATCGTGTGCCTTTAGATTGAACTCCATTCCACTGACATGATCGGAGTTGAGAGTCAGTACTGGACAAACCCGATCGTGTGTCTTCAGATTGAACTCCATTCCACTGACATGATCGGAGTTGAGAGTCAGTACTGAACAAACCCGATCGTGTGTCTTCAGATTGAACTCCATTCCACTGACATGATCGGAGTTGAGAGTCAGTACTGAACAAACCCGATCGTGTGTCTTCAGATTGAACTCCATTCCACTGACATGATCGGAGTTGAGAGTCAGTACTGAACAAACCCGATCGTGTGCCTTCAGATTGAACTCCATTCCACTGACATGATCGGAGTTGAGAGTCAGTACTGAACAAACCCGATCGTGTGCCTTCAGATTGAACTCCATTCCACTGACATGATCGGAGTTGAGAGTCAGTACTGAACAAACCTGATCGTGTGCCTTCAGATTGAACTCCATTCCACTGACATGATCGGAGTTGAGAGTCAGTACTGAACAAACCTGATCGTGTGCCTTCAGATTGAACTCCATTCCACTGACATGATCGGAGTTGAGAGTCAGTACTGAACAAACCTGATCGTGTGCCTTCAGATTGAACTCCATTCCACTGACATGATCGGAGTTGAGAGTCAGTACTGAACAAACCTGATCGTGTGCCTTCAGATTGAACTCCATTCCACTGACATGATCGGAGTTGAGAGTCAGTACTGAACAAACCTGATCGTGTGCCTTCAGATTGAACTCCATTCCACTGACATGATCGGAGTTGAGAGTCAGTACTGAACAAACCTGATCGTGTGTCTTCAGATTGAACTCCATTCCACTGACATGATCGGAGTTGAGAGTCAGTACTGAACAAACCTGATCGTGTGCCTTCAGATTGAACTCCATTCCACTGACATGATCGGAATTGAGAGTCAGTACTGAGGTTATGTGGTTATAAATGGCATTATCTCTCCTCTCCACTTGTGCTCCAGGAGTTGACAAGCTGTGAAGCAACGTGTTCCTAAGGCTGTGAGCTGTGGACTGGCAGCCACTGCGGCTCACAGACCCGCCACGAATCAGAGCCCTGGAGAACACTTCAGAACCACCACAGCCTGTCCACGGGCTGCCCGCACCAACCTCGTCTGACTTTGCCTTTAAGACAAATCTGAAGATACAGCCTGAAAACAAGCCAGCTTAGATAGGAGAACGTTAAGGGCGCTACACAGATTCTTCTATGCTTAATATCCAGTTTCATTATAATTGGATGTGCAGTTCACAAGATATAGCCAAAAATGTAACCGTGACCAAAGCACTGACGATCGGACAAACAGATATGCAGGCTATGTCCCCGTAGCTGGCAAACTTCATCCTACCAATTATATTTAGTTCTAGTAGAGGCAACTAGCGAATCATGCTGTCTTCAAGATGCTCTCCCTAACAGATTCCACATGCAATATTCCATGGGGCCTAATGACATCCCTGGGTCGGTGTGTTACTGCTGCTTTGTTCTGTAAGCACCCTTCAGTGAAGCTGGAGAAAGACAGATCATATATCATGTAAACTTGGGTGGTTCTTGCAGTAAAAAAGCTTGATAATTATGCACCATTACTAACATGTCTTAGATCCCAGAAGAGCATTGTGTTTTATAGTGGCCCGGGAGATTAACAGTCAGTAAATCACCCGTGTTTGGGGGGGACACCGTTCCTGTGGAGACATTCAGACACTGTGCTGTTCAGTTCAAACAGCCCCCGTGGTGTGCTGCTGGACTGGGGAGATGTCCTGGAATGGGTTAGCTGGGTTCTTCAATAGAAGCAGCTGCAGGAGCCTGTGTTTCATCTACAGAGATCCCATCTCCCCTGGCCCTGGGATTTACAGCTGCAGAGTAATAAGAAGCAGATGTTTAGCGGTGGGGGGGGGTCAGTGGACCAGTCTTGATAAAGCAGCTTGTAAACCCCATCCGAAATCTGACTCCTCTGATGTGGGACACCCTTCTTCCAGAGTCAGAGCCTGCCTTCCGTCCCACAAGACCCACGTTGGCTGAGACCTTGGGGGGGGGGGATTGATTTCAGCTGCCCTGCGTGTGACCTGTGTAGCGCACACACACACACACACACACACACACACACACACACACACACAGACAGACTGCAGAAAACCGAAAGGATTCCACTAGCAGATTGATCTACTCTGCAGAATGTAGCAGCATGTGTTTTAAGAGAGCAGCTTCTCATTTGCGCTCCACAGGGTGACCCACCTTGTGTTCTTGTGTCGTTCTCAGGTACCAGCTCCCACTCAGAATCAATAGCTACTGTTATTCAACCACACATCCATCTGACCTGCGATACCTGCTCACAAGAGGCATGAGCGCAAACGGAGTACATGTATATTGCATTGATCATCATTGCACTGAACTGCAATATTAAACCACTAGCTTGTCAACACCCAGTGCTGTGGTCCCAGGGGCCCAGTGAGCATGGAGCCAGGCTGGAGCTATCGACTCTGAAGCCAGGAACAACCCCCCCCCCCCGACGTGGCTCAGCTACCGCAATTAATCCCAGCGTGCTGACATTCCTTCCATTGGTGTCTCGGAGTTCAAAAGCACTTTTAGAACCAACTCCCCACCCCCCACCTACTCCTGGACTCCATTTCTATCCTAGATTCCAGCTCCTAGATTCCAGCTCTATCTAACAGCAGCTTCACTGCCTGCCAGAGCTATATTTAGAACATTGTACTCTCCTAGACAGCTAGGAAGCAGAGAGGCATAGGGCATAAACACAGAAAATACTGGGAGAGATAGACAAATGGGTTTGAAGAGACAGAGAGGGAGGGTTAGGGTTAGGGTTAGGGTTAGGGTTGGGGTTGGGGTTGGGGTTGGGGTTAGACAGGGAGGGAGGGAGGTGGGTGAAAGCACAGCTAGCCCTGTTCCGGGTCTCTTGTTTGCAGTGTTACCTTCGTAGATGCTGATGATGTGCGGGTGCCTCAGCGAGGACATGATCTCAATCTCCCTCCTGATGTGCACCATGTCCTGCTCGTCCTTGATTTTGTCCTTCCGGATCAACTTGATTGCCACCTGGAAGCACACAGAGGGCAGAGAGGCGGTTATACTGTGCATTTACCATAGGTTACCCTGGCTTGCCATGTTTATTAATATGCTTTACCACACCTTAGTATTCTTTACAATGCTTCCCTACCCTTTACCTTGCTTTCACTATGCTTTATTGACACTTTGCTGTGCTTTTACTAGAGTAAACGTTTATAAGGATTCCCATATTTTGAGTGCGAGGTGGGGACTCCGACAGGCATAGCTGGAACTGGCATGTTCATAATATAAAAACCCTCTCGCTGCTGCAGGCCAGGACTCACAGACAGCACTGGAGCGAGTTCACAAGAAATGCCTCTGCTGATTAATGTCCCAAGACATTTCAATCAATCCCATCAATGGTGGTTAATATTGCATGATCCTTCATGCAGCGGCAGAGGAATCCTTTCCTGCTGGATTGGTTTCATTGACCTGTTGTCATCAATTGAACTAAATGCTGCTATTTTCTGTCACTAACACAGGCCTGCCACGATTATGAAGACAGCATCTCAAACCGTGCTTGGGAGTCTCTGTATGGTGTTGTGACAGGATGACTGGGCGGTGACGTCACGGCAGAAGCAGGAACAATAAACGACAGAGAGAGGTGGAGTTTGGTGGAGCTGAGCGAATGCTTTCGCTCAGCATTTAATGAATAAACAGACAGAAAATAAACAGTTGTAACACAAAACCACAGGACACGGCACTTGTGCCAAAATAAATAGACAAACAAAACGAACTACACAGACAAACACGGTGAGCTTCTACTTTAACTTTACAATTAACAATTACCTCCGTCTCCACACCGTTCTCCACTCACCGAACACACAACCCCGAGTGAGTGAAAACATGCTGTTTTATGCAGTTGTACCGAGACTTCGATTGCTAGTCAATCATTCAATTGGAATCTCGGTACAACTGCACGTGAATTAATTAAGTGCACTCCCGTGACCACACATTACATTTTAACCAGCACGTGAAGTGATTTGTGCCCTCCTCGTGCCTAAATACAAATCTACATTTTTAAATCACACGTGAAACATAGACCCGTTTATATCCCGTGTACCGATGACTATACACCAACATTTACACACAACACGTAACATACAATACACAGGGGGGGCACTTTGCCACAGGTGTATTTCTGTCTTCAAAAAAATATGTAAAATTGCAGGGAGGGTGATGTTTAGACTATTTACACTGTGACAATATTCTGATGAAATGAATAGCTGTTGTATTTTCAGTTCCGATCATTCATTTCTATTTTGTGCTTCTGGTCCAGTTAGACTCGCTTCTGAGCTCCTTTATGTCAGACTTGTGACCCGCTTTTGAGCTCCTTTGAACAAAGTGCTCTCTCCTCAGTCTGTATGTTGAGGTAGAGGCCACTACAAAGACTGGTTATACCTTTCCTCACAAGCCACATGCAACCTTTTCTAGTGTTACTCAAATGAAATAATTGTGGGAAGAGATCAGTGCTGAGTTCAACTTCCATTGCATTCAACAAGTTTATGAGAAATGATCTCACTCGGTATCCACACACATGGGAGAAGGGGTGTTCTGTTTCTAGGCTCAGCATTAAGTGTGTGTGTGTGTTTTTCTTTATAGGCGTAGCTAGCTGCTTTTTATTTATTTATTTTTCCTGAGGAAATGGTTTCCCCCTGTGAGTACACATTGTTTGATCCGGTCGATAAACACATGTAGGATTTTTTCACCATGGTAAGATCTAACGGTAAGTGAGAACTGGAGACCCCTGCAAGCTCTGATACGGTGAGAACTGGAGACCCCTGCAAGCTCTGATACGGTGAGAACTGGAGACCCCTGCAAGCTCTGATACGGTAAGTGAGGACTGGAGACGCCTGCAAGCTCTGATACGGTAAGTGAGAACTGGAGACCCCTGCAAGCTCTGATACAGTGAGAACTGGAGTCCCCTGCAAGCTCTGATACGGTAAGTGAGGACTGGAGACCCCTGCAAGCTCTGATACGGTAAGTGAGAACTGGAGACCCCTGCAAGCTCTGATACAGTGAGAACTGGAGTCCCCTGCAAGCTCTGATACAGTGAGAACTGGAGTCCCCTGCAAGCTCTGATCACTCTGTGCTGCATTCCTGTGGAAATGACCCCCACAAGGCCAACAGCAAGAGGAACCATCGAGGAAAGGGGGCGGAAAGAAAGCACTGCACCCTTCAATCGCTTCCTGTCGTCACGACAACCTTCCCCACACCCGAAGTGATGACAGAAATCCCTCAAATAAAGCTGCTGTACAGTACAGTACAAAAACAGCAGCTTCAAGAACCACGCAACTCGAATATCTGGTTAAACCCCCCTAAGAAACTGTGCAGATCCTCTGCTCCATCATTACAATATGCCACTGAGGAGGTATTTCTGGAACCACACATGTAGTAGGCATCACCCTGCATACAGTTTAAAAAATATCGCATCTGAAGTATGTCCTATAACAAGTTATGAGTGCAACAAAACAGTTAACCAGCAGCAGGCGCAAGCAATCTGAATGACGGACAATGCACCAGGGGTGTGAATACAGACAAAGGCCATCGGTTTAACATAATGGAAAGTGCTTGAGTCGACTCTCGTGCATTTTAGAGAGAGAGATGTGAGATGAGAGGCTGAGGTGGGGTGAGAGTTGACAGTAAAGAGCAGAGATCAATGAATGGCTCTCAAAGCTGGCAGGCTACTTGCACTCCCTTCACAATGGGTCCCGGGGTGTGTGTCCCCACCTTCACCACCCACCACAGTCACACACACATACTCCGGTTACCAGCCCTCACTGAGGATCACCATAGGTCGCCTCGTCGCCATAGCAACAAGGCCCTGCGTGCAACAGCTGGGTAGCGTTCTAACCAATTATTTATAAATGAGGCAGCAGCATTAATTAGAATCAGAGAGGAGAGAGGAGAGATGGAGCTGTGCTTCCTTTGTCATTATTGCTGGGCTGGAGTGTTTGATTCTCAGGGGAGCACTATCGCTGAAGGACTCATCTGCTAAATAAAGCAGTTTACACTTCAGCAGCACATGCGTATTGAAAAAGAATCATTACCTTCAGTGCCACTGGTGTCATTTTCAGTCCCTACCCATGCATTATTTATTGATCTGTATTGATTTTCTTTGTATTATTACTATTATCATTGATGGGAATTGTCCGAGCCATTCAACCACGGAATAGATCAAATGGTGCCACAGCTGGTAACGTGGATATTTTGACCTACATATGGTGTGACAGTTTACTGCCCTGATACCCGCTGCAGTACCATGGGGTGATACTGAATCACTACCAGCATGCCTTTGTCACAGGAGCACAGTGCAGTATTAGTTTCAGATCCATTGTGATGTCATCGCTCACAGTACTGTGATTCGCTCATGGTTTTTCTGGGGTTATTCCAGAGACATTATTTATGTAATTTGGTAACCAAGAAAAAAAATATATATAATCAATAAAAAATAATTTGAAATATCTTAATAAGGGACTTATTTATCATTAGCACCTTTTACAGAACTATAAATAAACAACTAGAAGATATGTAAAGGCACTTTGGAGAAATGGCTTTGCCTGCACTGATGAAAACTTAAGTGGTACAGAGGGAAGCAGACAGGTCTAAACCTGCCTTCCTCCATGCTGCCTGAGATCACTGCAGGCTGATCAGAGATACTGTCCCTGCTGTGTCTACAGACCAGGGTGTGTCAGGGGTCCATTCAGCTTTCAATACACCCACTGAATCTCAGACACTACACTACTGAATGAGCTGGCTCTCAGATCCACAGTACTGACTTCTCTATCTTGTACTGTATTGAATGTGCTGGCTCTCAGATCCACAGTACTGAGTTCTCTATACTGTACCGTATTGAATGTGTTGGCTCTCAGATCCACAGTACTGACTTCTCTATACTGTACTGTATTGAATGTGCTGGCTCTCAGATCCACAGCACTGAGTTCTCTATACTGTACCGTATTGAATGTGTTGGCTCTCAGATCCACAGTACTGACTTCTCTATACTGTACTGTATTGAATGTGCTGGCTCTCAGATCCACAGCACTGAGTTCTCTATACTGTACTGTATTGAATGTGCTGGCTCTCAGATCCACAGCACTGAGTTCTCTATACTGTACTGTATTGAATGTGCTGGCTCTCAGATCCACAGCACTGAGTTCTCTATACTGTACTGTATTGAATGTGCTGGCTCTCAGATCCACAGTACTGAGTTCTCTATACTGTACTGTATTGAATGTGCTGGCTCTCAGATCCACAGTACTGAGTTCTCTATACTGTACTGTATTGAATGTGCTGGCTCTCAGATCCACAGTACTGAGTTCTCTATACTGTACTGTATTGAATGTGCTGGCTCTCAGATCCACAGTACTGAGTTCTCTATACTGTACTGTATTGAATGTGCTGGCTCTCAGATCCACAGTACTGAGTTCTCTATACTGTACTGTATTGAATGTGCTGGCTCTCAGATCCACAGTACTGAGTTCTCTATACTGTACTGTATTGAATGTGCTGGCTCTCAGATCCACAGTACTGAGTTCTCTATACTGTACTGTATTGAATGTTCTAGCTCTCAGATGCTAGAAATGGTCCCCGGGCATTTCTTCCCTTGCCTCCAGTTCTCCTGTCTCTGTGGATTGGTTTCAGATTAATATCTTTGTAGTCTCAGATGCAAACACCCAAACTTGCCATCCCCAAAGTCCTCAACCCTAACCTCCAGTCCTGGGTAAAACACTGGAACCCTTAGCTGGCATCAGGTGTAGGAGCACAAGGCACCCTAGTGCTGCTGCTGCAGGCTTGTTTGATCTCCCCACTTACTGCTATACCAGCTCACTTCATTACAATCCCCCAACTTCTGAAGCTATTGGGCAAACAATGAGTCTATTCAATGGATCTAAACAGCGGTGAAGCTCAACACCACTGCCCTTTGTGAAAGCCATCACTAACAGCGCCTGAGAGTCTTCTTAGTGTGAGTACTCATTGCTTAGATTGTAGAACGCCTTGCACTGTTTCTATCAGACATGCTGCCTGGGTCAATGTTTTTAAATCAAGATTAAAGACTTTTATAGTTTAGCCTTTTAACCTGATTTACAAACGTCATTGTTTTTTTAAATCTATTTTTATTTGCTTATTTCAACATTGCTTTTTTTAAATTTCAATTCATTTCTTGTTTTCTTCAATTGTTTATTTTTTATTGTTGTTATTATTGATTTTATTATAATTATTTGCTGTTAGTTTGTAAGTTTTACTCCTTATTGATACTGCATACTTTTGTTCTGTTTGAGATTTGAGATAAATCTGTTTGATTTATACAAGGCTGAGTGGTCCAGTGGTTAAAGAACAGCACTTGTAACCTGGAGGTCCCCGGTTCAAATCCCACCTCAGCCACTGACTCATTGTGTGACCCTGAGCAAGTCACTTAACCTCCTTGTGCTCAGTCTTTCGGATGAGATGTAATTGTAAGTGACTCTGCAGCTGATGCATAGTTCACACACCCTAGTCTCTGTAAGTCGTCTTGGATAAAGGCGTCTGCTAAATAAACAAATAATAATACTGTGCTATGAAAGGAGCTATATAAATAAAACAAATGGGAATCAATGAAACTATAATAAGATCCAAAATGGAAAATTACCTACATGGTAACAGTATCCTGGGAGACAGTCAGCATGGTTTTAGAAACAAGCAAGATGGGCTGAATGGCCTCTTCTCTTTTGTAACCTTTCTTATGTTGTTATGTAACAGGAAAGTGCCAGAGTTGGCCTCAGTTTTCATATTAAAATGGTGGCAGTATTTAGGTCCTCTGCCATTTCAGTCACATTGACCACAATGCTTTTAAATAAAGGAGCTGAGCCAAACCGACTTCTAGAGAAGGGACGTCTGTTAACCCGCCACACACTTCAGGCACACAGCACCACTCTGCCTGCCGTTCTCCAGTTTCCTGGGATTCCAGTAATGGGTGTCCCCACAGGTCAGTGCTGTAATTGGCTTAAGAATGACTGTTCTGTCTGTTCCCAAAGTAATCCCTGCTCACTTACCATTTAAAAAGAGAACTGCAATGTTTTCAGTTCTAATGTGCTTGAATCAGCACAGTGCTAGACTAAATGCCCTCTATAAACATCTCAGAACAAATGAAGTCTTTGTAAGATTTTCAGATAGAATACATGTGCGTTGCTGTGTTGGGGGTGCTTTGCCTCCGATGGCACTCTGAGAAGGGCTGTTCAGCCCGTACACAGTATGGGCTGCTTGCTGCAGACAAATACACCGAATAAAAACAGGTAAACAAAGCAGCAGATGGATATTTTGATTGCTAAGAATGTGTGGACTCCCCCTCACAGGTCAAGTAGCCTGTGCCTAGCTGCTATTTTTATCGAGCCATTATTTCCTGCCATGCATGTAGGCTAGAACATGTCACAGCACTGGGGGTTGGACCGAGGTACCCCCTGCAGAGTGAGGGGGGGTGTGCTTCAGTCACATTCCTGGAGCCCAATCAGGATCCCAGTCTCTGGGGAGGAGCACCGCAGACAGGCACTTACATATTAATGATTGATGACAGTACTTCTTGTTACACTTTCAGCCTCACTGTATAAACACTTGTTTGGGTTTTAGTCAGCACATTCCTCTCTTGAGCGAGTGCAGACTGGCTGCTCTGTCTGGTAAGTGTCGAGCTGGACTGCAGCCTGTTGTCCTGCCTGCAGCTGGGGCTCTTCCTGCCCACGCTGTCTAAGAAGTGGACGCCCTGCCCAGCAGATCCCTGCAGCCCCCAGTCTCCCTGATATCCAGCAGATGGAACAGCATTGGTTTTCTTCTCTTTCAACATACTTTCTGTGTGGGTGTTGGAGTGGGCTGATAGGGGGATCTGTATTTTGTCTGAAACATTAAAGCCTTGCAGATATTCCAGAGCACACAGATGTATGTATTCTTCTTGTCGTTTGGATTCACTTGGTATAACTTTCTGTTTCATTCATCACATCCTGGTGGCAAATCTAACCTCCAACTACATCTGGTACACCCGAGTGTAACCATTAACCTGTCCCCCTGAAAGCCTCTTCCATCAGCTAGGGAAGAGGTTAACGGTTACACTGTGGGGTACCAGTTGTGCTTTGAGGTTCGTCACCATTCTCAGAGCTCTGTTGAGGCAGCAAGGGTGCTTTAAACGTTCTGAGATTTAGAAAGCTATGAGGATCTGATGACCGAAACAGAAAATGATACCAAGTGAATCCAGACATTGAGAAGCACACAGTCGGCATGATGGCTGTGTTAGTTCAACCCTAACCAGGCTGCCCATTCAGATTCCCTTCAAAGAAGAATATGGGTGAATAAGATGAAATCGCTGATAATAAACTTTGAAAAGTCTCCATTTCAGTGATTAATGGCAGGGGTTCTTCTTGAGGCAGGTGACAGACAGACACTGCAGGGAGGAGGGTCTCAGTCCTGTATTTGCTTAAACACTAAACCTTTCTGTCTGCTAGAGAATCCCAACTGAGGAACTTCAGGAGACTATTATCACGTCACAAACAAGCACTTCTACAGGATATTAACTTTCTCTCATGGTTTCATTTCCTGCTGGAGACGCTCTTTCATGTTCCATTCCCCATTCATGATGCCTCTGTCATCAGGACCTTTTCATTGTTAATCCCCACGTAGCCTAACTCTCCCTCACTCTGTCCCAGTTCGGAAATGCAACTGCAGTTCAAAAGTGTACTTGCTAGATGTCTCGAAATTATTTCACAGCCTTTTCATTAGTCAGCTCACTGTTTTACTGCGTGGTTGAAATGTCTCTTTTTGCGTCACAGTTATTCCTCACTCAAGAGGGTGAAGTAGAAGTAGGCTGTGAAGTAAGTATAATAGCCTTCCTGCGTTTCACCAGTGTAGAGCAGAGGGAGGATGTTAAATAAGTATAATAGCCTTCCTGCGTTTCACCAGTGCAGCGCAGAGGGAGGATGTTAAATAAGTATAATAGCCTTCCTGCGTTTCACCAGTGCAGAGCAGAGGGAGGCTGTTAAATAAGTATAATAGCCTTCCTGCGTTTCACCAGTGCAGAGCAGAGGGAGGATGTTAAATAAGTATAATAGCCTTCCTGCGTTTCACCAGTGCAGCGCAGAGGGAGGATGTTAAATAAGTATAATAGCCTTCCTGCGTTTCACCAGTGCAGCGCAGAGGAGGATGTTAAATAAGTATAATAGCCTTCCTGCGTTTCACCAGTGCAGAGCAGAGGGAGGATGTTAAATAAGTATAATAGCCTTCCTGCGTTTCACCAGTGCAGCGCAGAGGGAGGATGTTAAATAAGTATAATAGCCTTCCGTTAAATAAGTATAATAGCCTTCCTGCGTTTCACCAGTGCAGCGCAGAGGGAGGATGTTAAATAAGTATAATAGCCTTCCTGCGTTTCACCAGTGCAGAGCAGAGGGAGGCTGTTAAGTATATAGCTTTCAATCAGGGAAACTTTTCTTTTAAAAAAACATCAATAGTGGCGCTGCTATAAAAAATAAAGTTTGGTGTGGGATTCAAATCTCTAAAGGATCACCGTAGACTCGAATAGAACTGTCCATTTACCAGAACATAAACACCAACGAGGTGCCTGTCTCTGTCTCACCCCTGCACAGCAAGCTGGTTAGTGAAGCATGTTCTGCAGTTCAGTGTATTTACTAACAAGAGCAGGGTGAAAGTGAAAGAGCCGGACGAGAGTGAAACACTGCATCAGATTACTGCCGTGCCAGAACCCTCCGAAACATTCTCAGGGCTGATCTGTTTCAAAGAAAGCAAGAACAGAAATCAATATATCCCTGTGTGGGGCAGCTTGCTCTGCTGAGCTCTGAATGGAATAGTTAAACCAGAGCAAGAGACTGCATGCATGCTTCGAATTCTGTACTAGCTACTGAGAAGCTAATCATTAACTGACTGGCCTGCTTCAGAAATAATATAGTATGAGGCTGGTGCTGCTGCTTAATGGACTGCAACATTGCTGAGGCTGGATTTATGAGGAGCGGATATGGATTACAGATACAGCTCTCTGTATCGCAGGAGTCTGTTACCAGGGGAATGGCGAGGGAATGGGAGAGACAGGAGCCCTGAGAGATCGATACGCTGAGTGTTAAAGCACACTCCATCTGCACACTTTTGCAGAAGTTATATGATGTGAAAAGAAAATGTCTCTGTCTAAAATGATTTGCCTACATTATTAGTTATTCTGTGCAGTTTGGTTTGCCCTGTCTCTTAAGAAAACCCAGGCGGTGGTATTATTTGCAAAGGAAAGTCTGACTCTTTCATTTATTGCAGTTTTACCCAGCAGTTTGCACGTATCTTACTGAGGTCTACAGAGAAGTCTAGTAAAGCACTAAGCATGGTAAAGTACAGGCAAGTGTTGTAATGAATTGGCATCTCAGCCCATTGAACTGAATGGAAAGGCAAAGGCTGGATGCGAACCACAAACCATACAATTAAAAGAAGAACGGCTTACCATTCAACTAAAGAGCAAGCTGTGTAGTCAGGAGGTAAGTACGGGTCTTATGCTGATGTCAGTATTATTAGCTCATCAGCCCCTAGGAGGAAATCCATTACAGTGTGGTAAGGCAGGGAACAAACCATGGCAAAGGCTGACTATCTTTTCATTACTGCATACAGCAGGGCTTTCAATTTAAAAGTCTACAAGCGGTTTTTCCTAATTAACTACAGTACATTGCCAATACAGATTGTCCAAATAAAACTGCTTCTCCATTCTGCATTGCTGTGAGTAATTTCATGCCAGTAATAGAGGACTTTTAGAGTTTGAATGAAACCCACATAATATTTTTTAAGGTCAACACTGTATACCCTGGTATTAAACAATATGATAAATGTTTTTAATTTTATCCATGAGAACACAACTGAACCCAGCTCAGACTCTTTGAACACTCCATTCTTGCGGCTGGGCTGAACCAATGCCTAGCGTGCAGCTCCCTGCTCTCCCCCTCTCCTCCATATGGTTGTGTTTGCTCTGTGTCAAGTATGCTAACAAAAGCAGCCGGAATGATAATTAAGGAAACATGTGTGCGTGCATGCGTGCCTGCATGTGTGAGTGCAGTGTGTGTGTGTGTGTGCGTGCGTGTGAGTGCAGCGTGCGTTCGTGCGTGCATGCATGTGTGAGTGTGTGTATGCGTGCGTGTGAGTGCAGTGTGCGTGCGTGCGTGTGTGTGTGCGTGTGTGTGTGTTTGCTCCAGTACTAGTCTCCCTGCTGTCCCTTGTAGTTGAGAGATTCTTGTTTTTTTTTTGGCTCCCTCTTCCCACTGACATGTGTGTTCCACGCTGGGAGGGGGGAGGGGTGTGGTGGAGCATTGTGACATCACAGGAAGGGCTAGAAGGGGGGGGGGGTCCCAGCTGAAACTAAAACAAACACTTCTAACAGACCCACAGCACTGTTGTGGATCTCAATAACGACACCCTGCTGTAACCCTATAAATCCTTCTAAATCGTGGTTCCCTTTTAACTGTATGGTTGAGCCGCCCGCTGTTACACCCTGTAACCCTCCACTGTGCTATACTGCTGCCGTGACTCACATCTCGCACACTGGCTGCAGCCGATCGGTGAGGTTAAAGTGAGGAAGTGTGATGCACCACCGTTATGGATTCTGTCTGCATACAAAAACAGCAGGGTATTAAAGACAGGGTAAATCCGATAACTGACCTGAGGCAAATTGATGTTTACCTCATAGGTCGACAGGAATGGGAGATGCTATTGTTAAGAGAGCACAATTAGACATTTAGTCTGCAGCCATTTTGATATGTGCAAAGAGAGACATTGTTTGCCTCTAGGATTTGTTCTTCCAACCTCGCCCCTACGACAGCTACAGTATGTCTCTCTGTGCGTGGAAGGGCAGCTATATAAAAAGACAGACCCTTGCTTAGCAGATGAGCAAATAAACCAGTCACTGCCTTTCCTGCTTAGTGATTCACTGTGCTATATGCGATCCAAGGACGTCAGATATTCCGGGATGCACTAGGATGTGCTAGGATGTCCGGCCTGTTTCAGCTTATCATCATCTGTCTTCCTGCCATCAGAACCTCTCTGTTGTTAACTCGCTGTAGACCAGCTTGGGAAGCCACGACTGGGGTGTGTGCCGTGTGTTGCATGCTTTCGTATTACATGGCATTGAATAATGACCACCCTTAAAAGGGTCATTGTAGATTCAAACAGAACCCGTATGAGGATGTGTCAGTGTAGTGTCTTCACAGTTTGTTTCGTGCGTGTAAAGTTTGAACTGCCATGGCGGAACACCACTTTCTAGAAAATATCTAGAATGTACTTCACAGCTTATGACTACTTGAATGAGGGAATTCAAAATGAACGTCTTTTCGAAACAAGTGTGCAAACTCTAAAGCTCCCAGAGTGAATACAAACACAGATATCCCAGGAAACAGGGACAGAGCAGAAAAAGTGCCCGGCCAGATTGTACAGGGTGCCTCTCTACAGGCATGCAGAGCAAGTCTGGCCTCTGAATTATATACTTCATATACAGCTACAATTAGACTGACAGAGGCAGGGATTGCACTAACATGAGCCCATTACTGAGCTGTCTCTACACAGTCTGGAGGAGCCCCTAAAAGACGGCGCTGGTCATTACTCTCTGTGTGATTGGAATTCATTAGGGTTAATGTGCGTGTGAGTGTTCTACTGCTGTAGTAGGGAGCACTGGTTTATATGTGTGTGAGCAGGGAGGTCAATCTATTGCCTTTGCACTTGCTTGAAACATGGCTCACCTTATCAAAACACATCAATACATAACAGGGTAATGACTGAGTGTTTAACGGGATCGGAGCTCAAAAAAGAATTCCGTGCATTTTCCATGCCACGCAGATCCATTCTCTATGTAGGTCTCAAATATTCAGTTTTTGTCATGTTTTAAAATGAGAATACATATTTGTGATAGCGTGTGTTTCTTTAAAAAGCACGCAACAGGGAAGACCAATTTTAGAAATAGTTTTGTTCGCTACACACACACTTCCTGCATATCTGTGCCGAGCCTTTCTAGAAGGATGACCCAACAGTGCCTCTCATAATAAATAGGTGTATTTATAAGGCAAAGGGATCTGGCTGTAGTCCCAGAGTGATGCTGCTGTTAGTGAACGCAGTCCTGAGAGTAACTGTTACTGTAAACACTGCTGAGCAGAGGAGCACACTGACCAAACACAGCTAACCAAACACAGGGACCTCTCCCCACTCCCCTCCATGAACACACACACACACTGCTCCCCTCCATGAAGACACACACACACTGTGCCACTCCATTCCATCACAGCCCGCTCCCCTCCATGAACACACACACACACTGCTCCACTCCATGAACACACACACACACACTGCTCCCCTCCATCCATTCCATCACAGCCCGCTCCCCTCCATGAACACACACACACACTGCTCCCCTCCATGAAGACACACACACACTGTGCCACTCCATTCCATCACAGCCCGCTCCCCTCCATGAACACACACACACACTGCTCCACTCCATTCCATCACAGCCCGCTCCTCTCCATGAACACACACACACACTGCTCCCCTCCATGAAGACACACACACACTGTGCCACTCCATTCCATCACAGCCCGCTCCCCTCCATGAACACACACACACACTGCTCCACTCCATGAACACACACACACACACTGCTCCCCTCCATCCATTCCATCACAGCCCGCTCCCCTCCATGAACACACACACACACTGCTCCCCTCCATCCGTTCCATCACAGCCGCTGCCCTCCATGAACACACACACACACTGCTCCCTCCATGAAGACACACACACACTGTGCCACTCCATTCCATCACAGCCCGCTCCCCTCCATGAACACACACACACACTGCTCCCCTCCATCCGTTCCATCACAGCCCGCTCCCCTCCATGAACACACACACACACTGCTCCCCTCCATGAAGACACACACACACTGCTCCCCTCCATGAACACACACACACACTGCTCCCCTCCATCCGTTCCATCACAGCCCGCTCCCCTCCATGAACACACACACACACTGCTCCCCTCCATGAAGACACACACACACTGCGCCACTCCATTCCATCACAGCCCACTCCCCTCCATGAACACACACACACACTGCTCCCCTCCATGAACACACACACACACACTGCTCCCCTCCATGAAGACACACACACACTGCGCCACTCCATTCCATCACAGCCCACTCCCCTCCATGAACACACACACACACTGCTCCCCTCCATGAACACACACACACACTGCGCCACTCCATCCATTCCATCACAGCCCGCTCCCCTCCATGAACACACACACACACTGCTCCCCTCCATGAAGACACACACACACTGTGCCACTCCATTCCTTCACAGCCCGCTCCCCTCCATGAACACACACACACACTGCTCCCCTCCATCCGTTCCATCACAGCCCGCTCCCCTCCATGAAGACACACACACACTGCTCCCCTCCATGAAGACACACACACACTGTGCCACTCCATTCCATCACAGCCCGCTCCCCTCCATGAACACACACACACACTGCTCCCCTCCATGAAGACACACACACACTGCTCCCCTCCATGAAGACACACACACACTGTGCCACTCCATTCCATCACAGCCCGCTCCCCTCCATGAACACACACACACACTGCTCCCCTCCATCTGTTCCATCACAGCCCGCTCCCCTCCATGAACACACACACACACACTGCTCCCTCCATGAAGACACACACACACTGTGCCACTCCATTCCATCACAGCCCACTCCCTCCATGAACACACACACACACTGCTCCCTCCATGAACACACACACACACACTGCTCCCCTCCATGAAGACACACACACACTGCGCCACTCCATTCCATCACAGCCCGCTCCCTCCATGAACACACACACACACTGCTCCTCCATGAACACACACACACACTGCGCCACTCCATCCATTCCATCACAGCCTGCCCTCCATGAACACACACACACACTGCTCCCCTCCTTGAAGACACACACACACTGTGCCACTCCATTCCATCACAGCCCGCTCCCCTCCATGAACACACACACACACTGCTCCCCTCCATCCGTTCCATCACAGCCCGCTCCCCTCCATGAACACACACACACACTGCTCCCCTCCATGAAGACACACACACACTGTGCCACTCCATTCCTTCACAGCCCGCTCCCCTCCATGAACACACACACACACTGCTCCCCTCCATGAAGACACACTGTCACAAAGACGACTGAGCGGTGACGTCACGGCAGAGCCAGGAAACACAGTACAGACAGAGACTTGGGGTTTTTGGTGAAGCTGAGCGCGTGATCGCGCTCAGCGTTTAATAATCAAACAGAAAATAAAAGGTTTGTACACAAAACAGAAACAGGCACTTGCGCCAAAATAAATAGACAAACAAAACGGACTATACACTAAACACACACGAACAGACAAACACGGTGAGTAAGAACTTTAACTTTCCTTTACTTTCCTTTACTTTACTTTCTCCTTCTCCACACCCGTTCTCCACTCACAGAACACACAACCCCGAGTGAGTGAAAACATGCTGTTTTTATGCAGTTGTACCGAGACTCGATTGCTAGTCAATCATTCAATTGGAATCTCGGTACAACTGCACGTGAATTAATTAAATGCACTCCCGTGACCACACATTACATTTTAACTAGCACGTGAAGTGATTTGTGCCCTCCGTGCCTAAATATAAATCTACATTTTTAAATCACAAGTGAAACACAGACCCGTTTATATCCCGTGTACCGATGACTATACACCAACATTTACACACAACACGTAACACAAAATACACACGGGGGCACTTTGCCACATATACCCCCTTGTGCAAAGCACACATGGCCTCAATGGCCACCTCCCCCTCAGTCCCAAAGTCCCGGAAGAGGGGAAGCAAGTTGTTTCTGGGGGTGGCCATGGTGAAATGTCTGGCACCCCCAATTCTTCGTGGCTGGCAGCTCCCTCTTCGGGGCTTCAGCCACACTATCTCCTGCCGCGAAAGTGCAGCTGGGGAGCTGGTCTCCTGACCTCCCCCTTCTTCATGGCCGGCAGTTCCCCTCCGTGGGGCTCCGACCACACAATCTCCGGCAGCGAAACTGCTGCGGGGAAGCTGGTCTCCTGACCTCCCCCTTCTTCATGGCGGCAGTTCCCCTCCGTGGGCGCCGGCCACCCAATTCCGGCAGCGAAACTGCTGCGAGGGGCGGGTCTCCTGACCTCCCCTCCTCCGTGGCCGCTAGCTCCCCTCCGTGGGGCTCTGGCCACCGTGTTTCCTGCCACGGAAATGCGGCTGGGGAGCTGGTCTCCTGACCTCCCCCTTTCTTCATGGCCGACAGCTCCCCTTCATGGGGTTCTGGCCATAGTGTAGCGACCCCAGGCGAAGCAGGACCCTCCACTACCCCAGGCGAAGCAGGATCCCTGGCGACCCCAGGCGGCGGCAGTGGACCCTCGGTGGCGGCGGCAGCAGCAGCGGACCCTCGGGAGGCGGCGGCAGCAGCAGCGGACCCTCGGGAGGCGGCGGCAGCAGCAGCGGACCCTCGGGAGGCGAACTTCGGGAGGAGCCCCTGGCCATAGAGGCGGCAGCGGGAGCTCCACTTCTCCCTCGTACCCTGTACCCTGTGTGGAGCAAAGGCAGCCCCAGGCGTGCGGGCGACAGGCAGCCCAGGCGATGCGGGCGGCTGGCAACCCAGGCGATCGCGGGCGGCTGGCAACCCCAAGCGTCGCGGGCGGCTGGCAACCCCAAGCGTCGCGGGCGGCTGGCAACCCAGGCGATCGCGGAGCGGCTGGCAACCCCAGGCGTGCGGGCGGCTGGCAACCCAGGCGTCGCGGGCGGCTGGCAACCCAGGCGATCGCGGGCGGCTGGCAACCCAGGCGATCGCGGGCGGCTGGCAACCCCAGGCGATGCGGGCGGCTGGCAACCCAGGCGATGCGGGCGGCTGGCACCCGGGCGCGCGGGCGGCTGGCAACCCAGGCGATGCGGGCGGCTGGCATCCCAGGCGAGCGAGGCAGGCATCCTTGGGCGGCGAGGCAGGCATCCTTGGGCGGCGAGGCAGGCATCCTTGGGCGGCGAGGCAGGCATCCTTGGGCGGCGAGGCAGGCATCCTTGGGCGGCGAGGCAGGCAGTCAGGACAAGCTGGGGTGCGGGTGTTGGCCCTCTTCTCGGCCTCTGTGGCGGGCGGTTCTTCCCGTGCTTCCCTCAGCAGCCTATGCAAGGGCTGCTGAGGACCGCCAGCATCTAGTCCTGGTCCTTCTGGTGAAGGAGAGGCAGCTCCTGCTCCTCTCCTCGTGGCGGTGGGGAAATGATACCAGCAGGCATTCCTCCTCTGCTGGTGGGGAAGTGATACCAGCAGGCATTTATCCTCTGCTGGTGGGGAAGTGTTACCAGCAGGCATTCATCCTCTGCTGGTGGGGAAGTGATACCAGCAGGCATTCCTCCTCTGCTGGTGGGGAAGTGATACCAGCAGGCATTCATCCTCTGCTGGTGGGGAAGTGTTACCAGCAGGCATTCCTCCTCTGCTGGTGGGGTTGGCGGAGGCAGAGGCAGCTCCTGCTGCTCTGCTCCTGCCGATGGAGGTGGCGGAGGCAGAGGCAGCTCCTGCTGCTCTGCTCCTGCCGATGGAGGTGGCGGAGGCAGAGGCAGCTCCTGCTGCTCTGCTCCTGCCGATGGAGGTGGCGGAGGCAGAGGCAGCTCCTGCTGCTCTGCTCCTGCCGATGGAGGTGGCGGAGGCAGAGGCAGCTCCTGCTGCTCTGCTCCTGCCGATGGAGGTGGCGGAGGCAGAGGCAGCTCCTGCTGCTCTGCCGATGGAAGTGGCGGAGGCAGAGGCAGCTCCTGCTGCTCTGCTCCTGCCGGTGGAGGTGGCGGAGGCAGAGGCAGCTCCTGCTGCTCTGCCAATGGAAGTGGCGGGACCAGCAGGAATTCACCCTCTGCTGGTGGAGGTGGGAGCTGCAAGCAGTCCTCCCATGGCAATGGAGGTGGACCCAGCAGGAATTCACCCTCTGCTGGTGGAGACTGGGGCTGTGGACGCTCTACCTTCCCCTTCTTGGGCCGTGGGCGCACCGACTCCTCCCTCTTGGGCTGTGGGCGCACCGACTCCTCCCTCTTGGGCTGTGGACACACCGACTCCTCCCTCTTGGGCTGTGGACGCACCGACTCCTCCCTCTTGGGCTGTGGGCGCACCGACTCCTCCCATTCAGGCGTGGGGCGTTCGGGCTCCTCCCATTCAGGCGTGGGACGTTCGGGCTCCTCCCACTCAGGCGTGGGACGTTCGGGCTCCTCCCACTCAGGCGTGGGACGTTCGGGCTCCTCCCACTCAGGCGTGGGACGTTCGGGCTCCTCCCACTCAGGCGTGGGGCGTTCGGGCTCCTCCCACTCAGGCGTGGGGCGTTCGGGCTCCTCCCGCTTGGGCTGTGGACACTCAGCCTTCCTCTTCCCCTTTCCCCTTCTCTGCCTCCTCCTCACCTTCCTCTCCTGGGCCAGTTCCTCCTCTCCCTCTTGGTAGGGGCAGCGCACCACCGGGTGCCCGAACTCCCCACAGGCAAGGCACCAGCCTTGGTCCTCTAGACCACCGAGGAGGACCTCCAGATCCTGGCAGCCATCTCTCCAGTTCCAGCCTTCCATTTTCTTGTTGTGTTTTTTTTTTTTAAACAAATTGCGGTTCCTGCTCTGGCCTGAGTCCTGGAGGCGCTGTAGCTCCCGGTTCTGACACCACGTGTCACAAAGACGACTGAGCGGTGACGCCACGGCAGAGCCAGGAAACACAGTACAGACAGAGACTTGGGGTTTTGGTGAAGCTGAGCGTGATCGCGCTCAGCGCTTAATAATCAAACAGAAAATAAAAGGTTTGTACACAAACACAGGACACAGGCACTTTCGCCAAAATAAATAGACAAACAAAACGGACTATACACTAAACACACACGAACAGACAAACACGGTGAGTAAGAACTTTAACTTTCCTTTTACTTTCCTTTACTTTACTTTCTCCTTCTCCACACCCGTTCTCCACTCACAGAACACACAACCCCGAGTGAGTGAAAACATGCTGTTTTTATGCAGTTGTACCGAGACTCGATTGCTAGTCAATCATTCAATTGGAATCTCGGTACAACTGCACGTGAATTAATTAAGTGCACTCCCGTGACCACACATTACATTTTAACTAGCACGTGAAGTGATTTGTGCCCTCCGTGCCTAAATATAAATCTACATTTTTAAATCACAAGTGAAACACAGACCCGTTTATATCCCGTGTACCGATGACTATACACCAACATTTACACACAACACGTAACACAAAATACACACGGGGGCACTTTGCCACACACACACACACTGTGCCACTCCATTCCATCACAGCCCACTCCCCACGATCACACACACACTGTGCCACTCCATTCCATCACAGCCCGCTCCCCTCCATGAACACACACACACACTGCGCCACTCCATCCATTCCATCACAGCCCGCTCCCCTCCATGAAGACACACACACACTGCTCCCCTCCATGAAGACACACACACACTGCGCCACTCCATTCCATCACAGCCACGCCCTCCATGAAGACACACACACTGCTCCCTCCATGAACACACACACACTGTGCCACTCCATTCCATCACAGCCCGCTCCCTCCATGAACACACACACACACTGCTCCACTCCATGAAGACACACACACACTGCTCCCCTCCATGAAGACACACACACACTGTGCCACTCCATTCCATCACAGCCCGCTCCCCTCCATGAACACACACACACACACTGCTCCTCCATCTGTTCCATCACAGCCGCTCCCTCCATGAACACACACACACACACACTGCTCCCTCCATGAAGACACACACACACTGCTCCTCCATGAAGACACACACACACTGTGCCACTCCATTCCATCACAGCCCGCTCCTCCATGAACACACACACACACACTGCTCCCTCCATCCGTTCCATCACAGCCGCTCCCTCCATGAAGACACACACACCACTGCTCCCCTCCATGAAGACACACACACACTGTGCCACTCCATTCCATCACAGCCCGCTCCCCTCCATGAACACACACACACACTGCTCCCCTCCATGAAGACACACACACACTGCTCCCCTCCATGAACACACACACACACTGCACCACTCCATCCATTCCATCACAGCCCGCTCCCCTCCATGAACACACACACACACTGCTCCCCTCCATCCATTCCATCACAGCCCGCTCCCCTCCATGAACACACACACACACTGCTCCCCTCCATCCATTCCATCACAGCCCACTCCCCACGATCACACACACACTGCGCCACTCCATTCCATCACAGCCCGCTCCCCTCCATGAACACACACACACACTGCTCCCCTCCATGAACACACACACACACTGCTCCCCTCCATGAACACACACACACACTGCTCCCCTCCATCCATTCCATCACAGCCCACTCCCCACGATCACACACACACTACGCCACTCCATTCCATCACAGCCCGCTCCCCTCCATGAACACACACACACACTGCTCCACTCCATTCCATCACAGCCCGCTCCCCTCCATGAACACACACACACACACTGCTCCCCTCCATCCATTCCATCACAGCCCACTCCCCTCCATGAACACACACACACACTGCTCCCCTCCATCCATTCCATCACAGCCCGCTGCCCTCCATGAACACACACACACACTGCTCCACTCCGTTCCATCACAGCCCACTCCCCACGATCACACACACACTGCGTCACTCCATTCCATCACAGCCCACTCCCCTCCATGAACACACACACACACTGCTCCCCTCCATCCATTCCATCACAGCCCGCTACCCTCCATGAACACACACACACTGCTCCACTCCGTTCCATCACAGCCCACTCCCCACGATCACACACACACTGCGTCACTCCATTCCATCACAGCCAGCTCCGCTCCTGCTCTAGCTGCCCCTAGGCCCAGCTGTAGAGGAGCCTCGGGTGTGATGAATGAAGCTCACAAACGAATGAGATCTCTGAGAACCTGTGTCAGTATTGATCAGAGAGCGAATGAGATCTCTGAGAACCAGTGTCAGTATTGATCAGAGAGCGAATGAGATCTCTGAGAACCAGTGTCAGTATCGATCAGAGAGCGAATGAGATCTCTGAGAACCAGTGTCAGTATTGATCAGAGAGCGAATGAGATCTTTGAGAACCAGTGTCAGTATCGATCAGAGAGCGAATGAGATCTCTGAGAACCAGTGTCTGTATCGATCAGAGAGCGAATGAGATCTCTGAGAACCAGTGTCAGTATTGATCAGAGAGCGAATGAGATCTCTGAGAACCAGTGTCAGTATCGATCAGAGAGTGAATGCGATCTCTGAGAACCAGTGTCAGTATCGATCAGAGAGCGAATGAGATCTCTGAGAACCAGTGTCAGTATTGATCAGAGAGCGAATGAGATCTCTGAGAACCAGTGTCAGTATCGATCAGAGAGTGAATGAGATCTCTGAGAACCAGTGTCAGTATTGATCAGAGAGCGAATGAGATCTTTGAGAACCAGTGTTAGTATCGATCAGAGAGCGAATGAGATCTCTGAGAACCAGTGTCTGTATCGATCAGAGAGCGAATGAGATCTCTGAGAACCAGTGTCAGTATCGATCAGAGTGCGAATGAGATCTCTGAGAACCAGTGTCTGTATCGATCAGAGAGCGAATGAGATCTCTGAGAACCAGTGTCTGTACCGATCAGAGAGAGGGGAGGAGAGAGAGAGAGAGAGAGAGAGAGAGAGAGATGAAGAGAGAAAAATACCTTTCCTGACCTACCTTCTCCACACACTCACATTAACTACAGAAGCCCAAACAGATTTCATTGCAGCAATTCATCTTTCTCCCATGTGTGTGTTATTGTGGGCATGTTTATTGTGCTTATGGGGTCAAACATAAAAAATCATTTTAAAAGACAAAAAGTTAATGCAGGACTATTTACTGTAGCCCGTTTTAGCACCCATTTTCATTCGTGTGGTGATCCATGCTCCCTATGAAGTTTAGAATAGTATATATTCTTAGATAGATAGATAGATAGATAGATAGATAGATAGATAGATAGATAGATAGATAGATAGATAGATAGATAGATAGATAGTCAGACAGACAGGCAAGCTGGTTGATGACAGGAGCAGATAAGAAACACTACACAACACAGACTAACATCAAAAGCACAAAGACTGATCCATATTACACACCACCCAGTGACCTCAGATGCCCTGCCTTATTTACTGTACAATACCCCCTAGTGGAAACAGGCGGTATTAAAACATATGCTTCAAACAACAAAGACAAAGACTCTAGCAGGGCTGCAGCCTCTGGGAACACTGTTCACACAGTGGAGTTTATGCACTGGATGTGCCAGACAGAAGCTAAAAAAAGACTTGCTTCAAATATAAAAAAATAACCACAGATATTTTCCCAACCAAGATGAGGCACGTGTGAACCCCCAGCCCGCACTCCCTCACTCCCTCACTCCCTGGAAGGGGGTTTTCAGAGCAGGATGAGGCAGTGTGATCCCCCAGCCCACACTCCCTCACTCCCTCACTCCCTGGAAGTGGGTTTTCAGAGCAGGATGAGGCAGTGTGAACCCCCAGCCTGCACTCCCTCACTCCCTCACTCCCTGGAAGGGGGTTTTCAGAGCAGGATGAGGCAGTGTGAACCCCCAGCCCGCACTCCCTCACTCCCTGGAAGGGGGTTTTCAGAGCAGGATGAGGCTCGTGTGAACCCCCAGCCCGCACTCCCTCACTCCCTGGAAGGGAGTTTTCAGAGCAGGATGAGGCAGTGTGAACCCCCAGCCCGCACTCCCTCACTCCCTGGAAGGGGGTTTTCAGAGCAGGATGAGGCAGTGTGAACCCCCAGCCCGCACTCCCTCACTCCCTGGAAGGGGGTTTTCAGAGCAGGATGAGGCAGTGTGAACCCCCAGCCCACACTCCCTCACTCCCTGGAAGGGGGTTTTCAGAGCAGGATGAGGCAGTGTGAACCCCCAGCCTGCACTCCCTCACTCCCTCACTCCCTCACTCCCTGGAAGGGGGTTTTCAGAGCAGGATGAGGCTCGTGTGAACCCCCAGCCCGCACTCCCTCACTCCCTGGAAGGGGGTTTTCAGAGCAGGATGCGGTAAACTGTCTCTATTTTTATTCCTGTGCAACATGAGAGTGGCAGGCTGGTGAGACGGAATATCTCTGTTTGTTCTGGCAGGTTCATATTGAAACAGCGGCCGGGCTCTTCAGAGATGGAAAGTTATCCGTGGCGCCAATGCCAGTCAGCAGCACAGTGGACAGTCTGGAGCTTGTGACTGGGGCAGCTGGCACTGCCAACAAGCCCCTTCAGCCTCCTCCAGACCCTGTCTCCAATCACACCAATGAGAGAGGGGCAGTACTACTGGAAGGGGTGCCAGCTCCATGATAAAAAAAAAAAAAAAACATTACCAGGCACACTGCACTGCTGCTGTATTTGCACAATCTATTGGTTGTTTGTTTACAAACCATATCGCACTACAAATACAAGGCATGTGAAAATGGAACCCTTTGCTGTTCATAAAGTTCTGAATGGTTCTTTATAGAACCCTAAACAAAATAGCCATCCGTTCCAGCCGTTGTATTTACTGTAGGCAGCAGAATGCCAGTGTAATATAACTGATTCACTATCGCCGCTAGCAATAACGCCTGCCATACAGCCCCATCAACTATCTTGGGACTGGGGGGCTGCAAAGTCAGAAGCGGGATTTATTGGCATTGTAGGCGGGGGTGGGTGGACCCATCATTCAGTGCATGTCAGAAATACAGCAAGCGGGTCGAATCGCTAATCAAGCGCCGCATTCAGCTCGTTAGGAGCGCTTAGAAAGCACATCTGTACTGACGACACGGGGAGTTAACGTGTACAGCAACACACAGCTGCAGTTATAGGCTATTCACTCCGAGACTCCGAGACCACATTAACACACAAACTCTGGTCGCTAATTCAGAACTCGCGTAAATCTTGAACTGAAACCTTAAATACACAGTTAAACACTTGTAGTGAAAGAGTGAAAGTGCATGCTTACTGTAAACAAATCGCTCATATGTATTTTCTATTGTTTTTTTTAAAACAATAACAACAACAACAACAACAACAACAACAACAACGTAATACTACTACTGCTACTACTATAATAATAATAATAATAATAATAATAATAATAATAATAATAATAATAATAATAATAATAATAATAATAATGTATTGCTTTCAGTAGACGTTGTAGTGGTAATAAGAATTGAAAAGGCCTGCTTAACAAATCACAGATATTTGTTTTGTTATTCTATTTAAATCAACAACAAAGCAGAAGAAGAAGAAGAAGAAGAAGAAGAAGAAGAAGAAGAAGAAGAAGAAGAAGAAGAAGATCATATTGCAGTCCGGCTGTACTATAAATCTTGTAGCAGTTAAGCCGCAGCCCGGTGGATGAGTTCTGTACTCACCACTCTCCCCGAGAACCTCTCGATCGCTTTCTTCACTTTCCCGTACGTGCCCTTGCCCAGCGTCTCCAGCAGATCGTAGCGGTGTTTCAGGTTGTGGTTGTGGTGGTGCTTTTTCACGGGCACCTTCCTGGTCTCTGCGGCCGTCTCTCCCCTGGGAGGCGAGGATGCAGGCAGCGGGGGTAACGCTAGGCAGTTCTTCCGAACCATCCTCGGTCTATTCAGGGCGAACTCGGCACCAGAACGCGAAAGCAGGCGAGGGGTCATGCAGGTAGCATCCATATCCCGCACCCCCCCAGAAACAATCCGGGCAGCCTTCAGAATCTAGGATATTTCTCCCTAAAAAACGAGGGCGAGCATAATTGACGGTGTGATTTTCATTACAGGGCATTTAAGATTCTTAAGTCCCAAACGCGAGATTTACAGATAAAACGATGTGGATGAAAGCTTGTTCTTGTTTTAAAAAAGAAAGCATTCATCAGTTTTTGACAACTCAGCTTAATAAAGCAAGATGCATAAGAACTGCCTAAGGTACTCGCTCTGCAAAACAGATTACACATCAGCACTAAACAGCGATCACCTCGGCATGACCACTAGCCACGGCGCCCCACGTATATACCCTGAAGAGAACCGCACAGCATAGTCACTCAGCGATTACTGCGAACAATTACAGACAATTCCCCGCATACCAAGAATATTATTATGATGATGTTTAGTTCTTTTTTCATGATGAGGCATCGTTACCCCCAGTCCGCCTGTGTAACGGTATAGTATAATATAGCTACTGCATTACATGGTACCGGTATAACACATTATAAAGAAGAAATCAAAAAATCACTAGCGTCATTGTCTACCGCAAAAGATCCAACTCGCCAGGCGCACAGTAATACGAGCAAAGCGCTTCATTTCGTCCTGAAGCCCAACGTGCTGCCTGTGTGTATAATCCGCGCTGAATCGGTGCTCAGGGGTGCGCGGTGTACAGTTACAGGACGGTGAATCACGCTGTCTAATGCCATGATCCTTTTATTTCCTTCGCCCTTTTCTTCCTCCTCTCTCTCTCTCTGTGAATAAGGAATGCGAGCCGTATGAAGCCGGAGGCGGAGTAACAGACCTGTCTCCCCGCCTCCCTCCCCCTCGTTTTCCCTCTCTGTAACATTCCAGATGTCCTGCCAGACTCTGCACCGAGGGACCAGCAGAGCTGAGCAGAGAGTTTGCAAGAGGCGAGACGCGACCCCTGAACACGTTCTTAGAAAAGGCCGTGGCGTGCGGTTCAGAGCGCCCCTGTCTAGTCCCACAGCAGCGGGACAGCTGCTATACAAGTTCACATCATCAGCATTTAGAGCCTAGCCTACGTATACAGCAGTACAGTTACACAGGCTTTTTCTTTTGTACTGGCCCTTTACCTAAAATGTTCTAATGATTTAAGTCTTGTAGTTAGTTTTTTTGTGTTTAACTTTTTTATAAGTCTGTGTTAAGGTGCGTTGCCTAAGTTCATCCACAGGATGGAGCACAAGGAGGTCAAGTGACTTGCTCAGGGTCACACAGTGAGTCAGTCAGTGACAGAGGTGGGATTTGAACCAGTGACTTTGTGGTTACAAGCCCCTGGACTTTAACCACTGGACCACACTGCCTCCTTGTATCTTCCTGCTGTAATGCTGGCAGTGCAGAGTGGGTGTTCACTAGATGGCACAGACTCTACATAACATTTAAGGAATGTTTTTTTAAGGACTCTTTTTTTAATGGTGCTAATATACATAGAGTGCTTCTAGGTTAAACAACACTTGAAAATAAGAATGAAGTGATAAACCCTCTTTGAAAGGGTTGGGTTGATGAATGAATCCCTGTGGGCTTTTGAAAACAGATCCTTGTCATGTTTCCTCACAATCACACCAGCGGTTCTGAGGTCATGCTGAACGCCCCCCCAGCAGCTGAGTTGATAATATAACGAAGCCTCTTTACAGGGATCCAAGTCTGAAGGATCTTGCTGTTCCCCTGTGTGTCTGGCTGAAGTCTGGCATGGTGCTGACAGTGCCAGGGTACAGCAGCACTGTGTGGACACAGACAGCGTCAATTCCCTTTCACACTTCAGACAGCAGGAAGACTTGCCTTGCTTTATATTATGCATGGGGTTATATTGACGCTGTCATATTGAGCAGCGCTGTATATCATCTATGTTGTCATATTATTTAATATAGAATCTGTTTAATATGCTTTTTTCACATAAGCTGTAATCTGTTACCTCATTTGGTTACCTGTCTGAAAAGTGAACCATTACAGCTACACTGCTTACCAGCTATTCCTGCAAAACGTGCTTCTGAAATCACTCATCAGGCTGATTGTGGAGAAGCATGACAGTTTTAACAGGTAAGAAATGAAATATTAGAAACATGCAGAGGATCCATAGTATTGTAATAGGAAAGCAATAACCTTCAGTGTTGAAGTACAGGAGTGACTTTTGAAAGAACGGAAGAAAAATACTGCCCTCTGGTGGTTAATTTAATTCAACCACTATCAAAGATTGAAGAGACAGGTCTGTGCCCCCTTGCCAAAACCAATGCAAGCCTGACACTGTCCCTACTACATTGTGTCTTCTTGTAAATAACAAATTAGTATTTTCCTTCTGTTTTAGGAAATGTTAGATTCATAATAAAATAATAACCTGTTTACTGAGCATGTAACATACTGGGGTAGACATGACCCTCCAAGAGAGGCTTACAGCAGAATGGAAGTAACGTTTTAGACAATTTGAGCAAGATCTGGGATGTCCAGTAACTGAATGTGGCACAGGATGTGTAGAAACACCACTACAAAATGTGACGTGCATTGTGAAAGAGGAGCTTGAAGACAGCTTTGCATTCCTTATCATATCAGTGCCTGTGTCACTGTAAACAACACAGGCAGACAGAATGCAGCCATTGAGATATAATCAAGTTATAAAAGATCATATTTTTGTTGGGTCATATTTTCCAGAATTTAGTCTGAGGCTCAATCTTTACCTGAGGGGTCTTTGAACCTTACAACCCCCCAAAACGTCCCTGATCTAGCGCACTGTTTAGCAGCTCCAGTAGGCCTCCCTGCCTGCACACCTCCCTGCCCGCCTCCGTGTCGCCTCCCTGCCCACCTCCCTGCTTGCCTGCCTCCCGTGCTGCCTCCCTGCCCGCCTCACTGCCTCCCTGCCTGCCTCCTTGCCTCCCTGCCTACCCACCTCCCTGCCTGCCTGCCCACCTCCATATCGCCTCCCTTTCTGCCTCCCTGCCCGGCCTCCCTGCTTACCTGCCTCCCCTGCTGCCTCCCTGCATGGCTGCCTGCCTGCCTGCCCGCCTTCCTGCCTCCCTGCCTGCCTGCATCCTTGTCTGCCTCCCTGCCTCCCTCCCTGACTGCCTGCCTCACTGCCCGCCTCCCTGCTTGCCTGCCTGCCCCTGCCTCCCTCCCTGCCTGCCTCCCTCCCTGCCTCCCTCCCTGCCTGCCTGCCTCCCTGCTTGCCTGCCTGCCTGCCTCCCTCCCTGCCTCCCTGCCTGCCTCCCTGTCTGCCTCCCTGCCTGCCTCCCTGTCTGCCTCCCTGCCTCCCTACCTCCCTGCCTGCCTCCCTGCCTGCCTCCCTGCCTGCTTGCTTGGTTGTCCCTGCAGCTTGGTGTTTGTGACAGCTACATCAGCCTGGCTCGGAGTGGACAGGAGCTGAAGCCAAGTGCCTTTATAAAGCAGGAATGGTGACAGGTCCAGTGGAAAAGACTGGATAAATATATCGCTGGAATACAGCTCCTGTCTGCGTATGAAGGCTGTGCTGATTTGCTAGTGGAATCTGTCTCAGATTTATTTTATCACCTAGCAGACCATACTGGAATGGGACAGAGTGTTCCCCTTGCACTGCTGGATCTAGAAATAGACTGCCCTGGAATAGACCAGAGTGTGCTCATTAGCATGGACCCACAACTGAGTCCTGTACAGCATGTATTAGGATCACACCTGACCACACACAGAAGTCACTAAACTACCTGTGGTAGGCGTTCAAAAGGAAGGGCTTTCCCTTATAAAAGTCTCTCATAACAAAAGCATTGCAAAGTGTAATAAAGCACAGGCATGGTAAATCACAGGGAAGCATTGTAAAGCACAGTGAGGAAAGGTAAAACACGAAAACAAAACATGGTAAACTAGGGTAAACTATGGGAAATGCATAGTGTATGACCATCGGGAAAGCATGGGAAAACTGCAAAAATATCATACCAAAATAACATGGCACATTTTTAGAAGGGCGTATAGTTTGGCTGCCCATATAAAATAATGCTTCAGTGCCACCGCAGAACACTGGTTTCCTATAAAGTAGTAAGCTACATACAGCAGTGTACTCGACCCATGGTTCCCAACCTCGGAGGCGCGGCCCCTTTAGGGTGGCGCCAAACGTGACAGGGGGTTCGCCGGGCTCGGCCCATTGAGAGGTCAGACGATTTAAGTTATTGCATTTTTCTTGCCGAACCCGTGCCTGGAACGCTCTTCAGCATTAATTAATGAGTGGGGAGTGGTCCGGTAAAATGTTGCGCTGTTAAACGTTTTCTGTCCGACCCCCTGACAACCGAACACGCCATTCTGCTTATGAATTATGAATGACCTAGTAATGCATAATTCATGAGCAGTCACGAGTCTAACGTGTGTGATGCGTTCGGAGAGGAGAGGAAAGTAACGGCGGTTACAGAATAAGTATTTTGAAGAAGTATTTTGAATTTGAGCGGGGTTTTTAGTTTTATTTCATATTGATATTGAACGTCTGAAATACAAAATGTCTAAGCGTTGTGCAACCGAACAGCTGTCGAAAGAAGAAAAAAAGAAAACACGTCCCTGGACGGCTATCAAACCTTAGAGTTTATGAAAGGACTTACTTACAAAACACGGCCTCAATGTGTTATCTGTGGTGAAATACTTGCAAATGACAGCATGAAGCCGAGCAAATTAAAAAGACACCAGGAAACCAAACACCCGGAATCTGTAAGTAAAGATCGTGACTACTTAAGAAAGAAAGAAATTGCAATTGCAAACAAACCAATTCGTATAAGGCTGTTTTTGAAAAAGTAGGGAGCGATGCACAGAAGGCCACAGACAGAAGCGTGTTTTCGCTGTTCACTTTTAATGCGATTTTAAATTTTAAATTTAAAAAATGAAAACACGTTACAATATACAAAACCAAACATAAGGAGTATCAAAGCAATGTTCAAGAAAATTGAAAATTGTCTCTAAATCTTGGATTCCTCAAAATAGCCACCCTTTGCCTTAATAACAGCCTCACAAACACGAGGCATTTGGTTAACAACTTTCAGCAGGAAATCACCTGACATGCCTTCCCAGCTCTTCTGCAGCAATTCCCAGAGACGTAGGGCACTTGTGGGTAGCTTTGCTTTGACTCTTCTGTCCAGTTCATCCCATACAAGTTCTATGGGATTGAGGTGTGGAGACTGGGCAGGCCAGGTCATTAAATTGAGTTGTCCTTCACTTTCCTTCTTCGCCAGATAGTTCTTGCACAACTTTGAGGTGTGTTTCAGGTCATTATCTTGGCTGAAGAATGAAAGACTGCCCAACTAGCCGTAATCCTGATGGAATGGCATGCCTCTGAAGTATGCTATGATAGCCATGCTGGTTGAGCTTAGCATGGACTTGGTAAAGATCACCAACTCTGTCACCAGCAAAACAAACCCAGACCACGACACTGTCTCCTCCATGCTTGGCAGTGGGAACCACACATGCAGAACTCATGCGCTCACCCTCTCTGTGTCTTACAAATACTCGGCGGTTGGACCCAAATATTTCAAATATCGGTCCATAAGACTGACTTCTACTCCTCAAACGTCCAGTTTCTGTGTTTTTTGGCCCAGGCAAGTCTCTTCCTCTTATTCTGCACTCTTAGCAATGGTTTCTTTGCAGCAATTCTTCCAGTTAGGCCAGCTTCACGCAATCTCCTCTGAACAGTTGATGTTGAAACATCTGTACTTCTAGTAGCATTTAGCTGAGCTTGTATTTCAGGGGCAGTTAATCACCGGTTTCTCAGACTTGTGACTCGAATGAACTTGTTCTCTGATTCTGAGGTCACCCTTGGCCTGTCTGACCTTGTTTGTTCCTCATCAGTGCCAGTTTCTTCAAATCGTTTGATGGTCTTGGCCACAGCAGTTACAGACACTTGCAAAGTTCTTGCGATTTGTCTTAAAGATTGACCTTCATTTCTTAAAGCAATTACAGACTGTCTTTTTACTTTGCTTAACTGAGTGTATTTTGCCATTTTCTGCTCCCTTACATTCAGGAATGACAAACTTGTGCCTATGCTACCTATATTTATAGTAATCATGGACCCTCACCTGTTAACAATAATTGGTGACAAAAGGTTAATTAGGTAACATGCTAGTTAACTCGGAGAACATCTAACAAAGACACTTTTATACTTAGGCCAGTGTTCTAACACCATGTTATACACATTTCAGACTTTTAACTGACTTGGGCTTCAGACTGAAATACCCTTGCTTTGGGTGACCATTTGATTGAAATTGACAAGATTTACATTTTCATTTAAAAATAAAATTTTTTGAATGCAATTCACTTATGATTATCAGCTTATATAAGTACACGTATCATATAATGAAATATTAGGTGTTTATAGACAAGTTTATACAGTTAAAAGCATAGATAATCATGAAAAACCTGGTTTCAAGCAGGTGTACTCAAACTTTTGACTGGTACTGTATATATAATGTATGTATGTGTAATTTACAGTATATAGCCTATACTGTAAGTAGGCTACTGCGTGTGTATATACAATGCGGCGGGGGGCAGAGTGTATGCAGTGTGCATAAGGGGGGGCTCCAGCCCAAAAAGGTTGAGAATCGCTGTACTAGACGACACTACACGGTTTTTGAAAGGTACAATAGGATTTGGGGCTCTGGCGTTTATAAACCTTTCTCTGCTTTACACCGCCCCCTAGCGTTCAACACAAAACAAGCAGGGGAGTGAGGACGGCCTGTTTTGTGTTAAATGAAGGATTTTGTAAACAGGCGTTACCCCCTAACTCAACTGCATTTTGAAATGAAAGAGCGCCGTGTACTTTTCATTGAATGAAAAATATCATTTAATCTGTAATTCCTTCCTGCAAAAAAAAAAAAAAAGAAAAAGAAAATTAACAGTTTACTGTTTAGAATTTACACAGATATGATCGACTGTGAGTTTTGATTTATTGATAAAGTTCTAGTTTGTTATTATTATTTTTCATGTTGGCACAGAATATCCTCCATAAGAAAAGGCTACATTTAATACTTTCACTGTTCTTGGGGGGGGGTCAGTCTTTTATTAATTGTCTTTATAATATTATACTTGTTTTAATACATATTATTAAACGGTGCGTTTAAAATAATATAAACCGCCAGATTTCTAGGAAAGTCGATCAGGAAAAACAAACCAAAAACAAAAATTGCGTCTCCCCGTCGGGGAATTGAACCCCGGTCTCCCGCGTGACAGGCGGGGATACTGACCACTATACTAACGAGGAATAGCTTGAAATCTCAATGACTGTATATCTTACATGTACTTGTTTATACCGCTAAACGGGTGTTAATTTGTAGATGGGTTGTAAGATGTAATGTACTTCGCTTTTATAAGTACGTGGTTTACCTTGTTCCGTGCTGGCGCCCCTGCTATGCCGATGTGCTGTAAAATCACCGCCGCGCTCGGATGTGTTCCTTTTTGTAGCCGGCAGGTGGCGCGCCATACTACATTTCTGCATCACAGCTAAACAAGCGCACAAGAGCGAGCAGGGAGCCATTTTCATGGAGTGGTGTGAGCGGGTGTTGTTTCTTTTTACAAGTGTGAAGATGAAAAGTACTTGTCTTATAATCGTTGTATTATTATTTGTATTGTTCTTCCATATTTTATTTTTTATTCTATTACGCTTTCTTCTTATAAATTAACCTTACCCACGTTTAAAGCTATTCTGTAGATTGAGAAAGGCATTCGGTTAAGACCTCGTGGCGCAACGGTAGCGCGTCTGACTCCAGATCAGAAGGCTGCGTGTTCGAATCACGTCGGGGTCATCGCTTTTTTTTATCATTAAAAAAAATACATATTCCATTTTTATAATCTGGATTAGTTTACATTCTGGTTTTATTGTGTACGTTGAAAAGTCTAGAGTTTAGTTTTATTAGTGTGTCAGCATACATGGCTATATTTGTTACACCATACACTAACTAATCAACCATCACACACCTGGCCTCATCTGGAGACTGCAGGCAGTGTGGACTGGGGTGAGAGCTGGGGCTCGGGAGGGAGGCAGTGTGGTCTAGTGGTTAGAGCTGAGATGGGAGAGAGGCATTGTGGTCTAGTGGTTAGAGCTGAGTGGGAGAGAGGCAGTGTGATCTAGTGGTTAGAGCTGAGAGTGGGAGGGAGGCAGTGTGGTGTAGTGGTTAGAGCTGAGAGTGGGAGAGAGACAGTGTGGTGTAGTGGTTAGAGCTGAGAGTGGGAGGGAGGCAGTGTGGTCTAGTGGTTAGAGCTGAGAGTGGGAGAGAGACAGTGTGGTCTAGTGGTTAGAGCTGAGAGTGGGAGGGAGGCAGTGTGGTCTAGTGGTTAGAGCTGAGAGTGGGAGAGAGGCAGTGTGGTCTAGTGGTTAGAGCTGAGAGTGGGAGAGAGGCAGTGTGGTCTAGTGGTTAGAGCTGAGAGTGGGAGGGAGGCAGTGTGGTCTAGTGGTTAGAGCTGAGAGTGGGAGAGAGACAGTGTGGTCTAGTGGTTAGAGCTGAGAGTGGGAGGGAGGCAGTGTGGTCTAGTGGTTAGAGCTGAGAGTGGGAGAGAGGCAGTGTGGTCTAGTGGTTAGAGCTGAGAGTGGGAGAGAGGCAGTGTGGTCTAGTGGTTAGAGCTGAGAGTGGGAGAGAGGCAGTGTGGTCTAGTGGTTAGAGCTGAGAGTGGGAGAGAGGCAGTGTGGTCTAGTGGTTAGAGCTGAGAGTGGGAGAGAGGCAGTGTGGTCTAGTGGTTAGAGCTGAGAGTGGGAGGGAGGCAGTGTGGTCTAGTGGTTAGAGCTGAGAGTGGGAGGGAGGCAGTGTGGTCTAGTGGTTAGAGCTGAGAGTGGGAGAGAGAGCTCAGGGTCTGACTTGAAATTCCTTTTTTTTTATACAGGAATCATTTCGAGTTGTTTTTAATCCCCCCTCCCGACACCAGGGGCCGTTTTTTCAAAACTTTTAATCTCGATACCAGTGATGCACATTTTGTTTTCCGATATTTTGTGTTCCAGATTTCTTTTATCTGGATCGTTTTTATCTGTTTTTTTTCTTCAGAAAATGTAATTGCTGGATTACTTGATTCCACATTACAAGTAATTATGCTTACAGAATTCGTTTTGTTTTTAAAGAAATCTCGGTTACAAATGCGGATCACTTGATCCAGATTCCGTTTTGAAAACGGCCCAGGTGACACTTTCTCTTTCAATCTCTGATCTACTTCTCCTATTTCTTCTATTCTCACGTCTCGTCTCCCTCCGTTTTTTTTCTGCGGTACGGGCCAATAGTAAGGCTCCTTCAGCACCCGCGCCGCCCAATCGTGTTCGGCTTTATTGTGCGGCGGGCCGTGGAGTCGGCCCCTTTCTCGTCGCGGTTGATAGTGGGCCGGGTCGTGTTTCTGTTGTTACTTGCTGGAGTGGTTTTTAATTCTACTACCCTGGACGCTATACTTATACTATACACGCCTCATCCTCACAGTTTGAAAAAAACACCAACAACGCCAAAGCGCCGAAAGAAAAGCTGGGAAAAACAAGAGCCAGATTGTGGAGTGAAGTCCTAACAAAGCATTCTTTTTTGTTGTGCATGTTGCTTTTTGCAGCAGAAGAGGCGCCGCTACACATTGTATTCGTGAACACGCATCGCTTGTAGGGCGAGCTCGTCGTATTGTGTTGTTAGTAGCGCGGCAGTGTTGGTACAACGACCACTAATCGCACAGTGTTGGAAATGTCGGGATTCCTTGAAGACCCGTCGGTGTTGACGAAAGACAAGCTGAAAAGCGAGCTGCTGGCCAACAACGTGATTCTGCCGTCCGGCGAGCACAGAAAGGGTGTTTACGTCCAGCTTTACCTGCAAAACCTCACGACCAGGAACACAGTTATGAACAAGAGCACCCCGGAGGCATTTTCCAGCGACGAGGAGCAGGCAGCCCCCGCGGTCAGCAGCAGGAACCGATCTGGACGGGTGGGTTCCTTCAGCTCAGTGTCAATATGTCCTGCTACTTACTGTATTACTGATGTCTACACCGTTGCGGTGTTTTATTGGAAAGCTTTATCCTGAGTCGCTTGCAGCACACCTTGCTTAGGAACCGCGTAGTCGTGGTAATAACACTAAGATTAACAATCCTAGTAAACACACAGCACCCAATCTTAATTTCAGTGTATTTGTTAACTTCTAGAGCATTAGCTGCTGTTAAAACAAATTAAAGAGGTGTATTGTGTAACGTAAAGATAGCCAGGAATATCACCATCTGTCAGACTGTCTCTTCTCCAGTCAAGGCCAATTTCAGATTTGCTCGTTTTTGCTGTTAAATGTGCCGATTCGTTTACATTAGTTTTTGTGTACGTGTTTTACTCGTATTTTTTTCTCCTTTTTTAATTGTCAGTACTGTGATTTATTTGAGAGGGGATGGGGTGTTCTTATTTAGGTACTAAAGAAAACATCTTTGTTTTATTTTTGTTTGGATTTGCTGTGGTTATAGTTTTGAAATTATCGATTTTTTTTTGCATCAGGCATCTCCATTTCATAACACCACATTTTGTGCCGCCGGCATTGTTGCAGAAAACATATCCGTTGCGTAATTGCCTGTTGCAAATGAGCAGTCAGTGTTATTACGAATGGTTTCCCGCTGAAATACTTAAACCCTGTGACTTGCGCGGCACAGGATAGTGTTCACATCGCCTTGTCTAAGCAATTCATTCATTCATCCTATTATGTTGTCTTGTTAATGTGGTGTAAAAAGGTGCGTTTTTAAAGAGTAATTGTGACGTTTACTAGGCTCGGGGGGAGGGGGGTATTTTTAAATAGTGTGTGCGTATATATATATATATATATATATATATATATATATATATATATATATATATATATATATAAAGGGCAGCTGGCTCTTTGATCTTATATTTATATAATAGTGGTTAGATAGATAGATAGATAGATATAGATATTATTTTTTTTTAGCTCAAAGAGCACATATCTTTCTCAAGGGAGCCTGTGTTTGAATCAAAACATTGGAGGTATTTATAGGTTTTTGACGGCATGACAACTACTTGTTATTGTTTACATTCAAATCTATGATTTATTCTTACATGATGTAATGCTGTTCTATATATTGTGACATCATTTTTACTTCTATCTTTGAATCTGTATTAATTCTAATTAACATTACTTTATATAAATTTATATTTTTATTATATCATGCAATGCTGGCTCTGAGGATCAGTCTAGATTTGGCCTCCCAGCGCATCAGCATGCACAACTTTTGAACAAACTTTGTTTATTTATTTAAATGTTATATATCTATTGAAGTTAATTAGTTCATTCTTTTCTGTTGAGTCCCGCTGGCATAATCGTGTTCAGTCTATTTATCCATTTACTTTCTTTTATTCTTCTATATGTCGCATTGTCTAATTTTAGCTGTTCTAATACTACAAACTTTACATCATTTTATGTCATGTCCTTGACTGGTGAAGTGCTGTACTATTGGTTCATTCATTTTTTTATTTCTAATTAATGAAAGGTGGTTCTGAATTCGTTTATATAAAGTAGTTCCAGTCTCTCCAACATATTTGATTTCATCACATTTTTCACAGGCTATTCCATAAACAACATTGCTATTTTTACAGTAGGTATTAGTTTTTAGTGGATATGTGGTGTTCTTATGTTTAATTATATGTTTACTTTTATCTATGTATTTACACACTTTACATCTACTGGTGCACATGTTCAGTAGAACCTATTTTGTCAATTATTCTTTTATGTTTACTGTGAACTAAAATATCACCTAAATTAGCTTCTCTTTTGAATGCTACAACTGGGGCCTTAAGAAATACTTTTTTAATTTTTCTGAATTATGTAGAATCCATAAGTGTTTCCAAACTATCTTAGAAATATTGGGCAAAAGTTTAGAGTAAGTCATTATTAATGGGACTCTATTGACCTTTTTATCTCTAGTTTTATAATCTAGTAGATCATCTCTTTTTAGTTTATCCACTTTTCTTAACTCCGTCTCTATAATTCTCTCTTTGTATCCTCTTTTTTTAAGATTTGTTTTTAATACATTTCTTTGTTTTACATAGTCACTTTCTTTTGAGCATATTCTTCGTATTCTTATTCCTAGACCCTTTGGGATTGCCCTTTTAGTGTGTATCGGATGTGCAGAGGACATGTGTAAATACTGGTGCATGTCAGTAGGTTTACAGAAGAGGTCAGTCTCAATTGAACCTTCTTCAAGTTTTACTGTGGTATCTAAAAATTCTGTTTCTTTCCTTGTCCATCGAAGGTCCACCTTAATATTACTGTGTATTTCATTTGCTATTTTATGAAACTGGAAGAGAGACTCTTCTCCATGTGTCCAAACCCCAAAAATATCATCTACAAACCGAATGTATTCTAAAGGTTCTCTTTAGAACCTTTCTTCCCATTTTCCCATGTATGTACTGGCAAAATGCATTCCTAATTTAGATCCTATTGCTGTACCATCGTTTTGTTTGTAATTCTTATCAACAAATGTAAAATAACTGTTTTCTAAAACTACATTGATCATGTTCAGTACTTCTGCTGTTGGTATTGATTTATCTAGTCTATTATCTAGTGCTTTTTGACAAGCTTCTAAAGTTTCTTTACGAGGGACACTTGGGTACAAGGATTTTACATCCATGCAAAATAAAATTGTATTCTCTGGAAGGTTGTGTTTTATTGATTCAAGTCTTTTTAAAAATTGTGTTGTATCCTTAACATAGCTTGGTAATTTCTCAACGTGCGACCTAAGTTGTTTTTCTGCTATTTCAGCTATTATGTGTGTTGGATTATCAATTGTACTGACTATCATTAAGCATCGGGTGATTTTCTTTGTGCATTTTAGGATTTCCTCTTGCTAGGCCTGTTCTTGCATTATGTGGCTGCATGTATTTTTTAATTCTTTTGATATAATTCCTTTATTGTATAGTCTCTCCATAATTTCCTTAACCTCTTTTGCCGATTTATTTATCTTATTGCTTTTAACTTCTTCATATGTATCTGTATTATTTAATTCACATTCTACAGATTTCATATAGTCATCTGTGTTCATTATCACTATTCCTGAGCCTTTATCTGCTGGTCTTATCATTATATCATCATCATTTAACAACTCAGTCATAGCTTGTTCTTCAATATTGGTTAGATTAAGTTTACATCTTTTCTTTAGTCCTACTATTTCTTGTTTAACTACTTCAATATACATATCTAACCATTTGTCTCTTCCATCCGGAGGAGTCCGTGTGCTTGTACTATTAACTTTAATCCCATGCTCATAATTACCCTCTGAATCTGAGATATTTTCATTGAAAAAATATTACGCTAATCTCATGCGTCTCTCCCACTCCTTCAATTCAGTGGCCAGTTTATCTTTATCGATGTATCTTTTAGTCGGTATAAACTTAAGTCCTTTACTCAGTGCTGCTTTTTGGGATGTGGTTAAAGTTTTACTTGATAAATTAAATACTGTGTCTTCTGTCTTATCTTTTGTGTATTTGGTACCATGTCTATTTTTGGGTCTCCTATCTTTATGTTTTGAATTCTCTGTCTTAGTCATGTTTAATTCCCTATTTCGCATTTTATTATTAAACCTGGTTTATTTTTACTGTTTTAGATTTATTTTGATTATCTTTCTTAATTATGCCACAGTATTCAGATTGTCTTCCGGTTTCATTGTCTTTAAATACAATAACTGAGAAATGGTTATTGTTGTATAAAAGATTAATTGGATCGTTCTTATTTTTAATGGCTTTATTTGTGCCGTCGTATTTAAATCAGTCCTTATTCTTTAAGTCTATGTATACATGTATGGGCCTATTTAGGAGATCTACAGCAGCCAAAACTTCTACCTCTGTAGCCCAAGAATCTATACTCCCGTCACTTAATTTCATTTTTTCAATATGGGCCACTGAGTCGATGTACATTTCATATTGTTTTATATTGCTTTCCATTAGTTCTATTATATTATGTCTAATTGTTCGATGGTCATTTTGTGAACCGTATAAAACTACACTTAAACATCTAAAGAAACAGTTCCCGTCCTTCTCTATTTGAACTATGTTGTAGTCGTCATAACTCTTATACTCTTATTGCTCAAGCATTCTATTCGATAGTTTTTCAGCAGTGTTTTCCTTATTCTCGGAATTGTTATGATTTGAAATTTTAATTTTTTCTAGACCTATTCTATTTTATATCTATAGATCTATAGATCTATAGATCGATAGATAATATAAATAAATAAAATGATATGTGTGTGTGTGTCACAGTTGTATTTAATTGAAGTTTCACATTTTCCCATACAATATGTAATCTCAAACGTAATGCTCTACTGCCAAATGAAATGGCCTATTCTTATTAGTAATTTCAATTTTTAGTTATGGCTTCCCTTCACAGTTTTTCAGTATAATCTAGCGTGGCAAATGGAGTCTTAATCAGCCGATCAACTGCGTTGTCCTGCATTTGACATTTGACCCCTTCACAAGACAAGCACCAAAATAAAACAATAACATATATAGTGTGTTTCTTACCACTGATGCAAAGCAAAGCAATTTCAATCCTCACTCCTGCATTAACAGCACACACAACTGCTTACAGCAGCGCTTTAGAAAGGGTCTCGCCAATTAAAACCCGTGCTCAGATCACGCGATCTACTAGTGGGAGTGCTGTGTTTCAGACAGACAGGAGTTCTTCATCGGAGGCAAAGCCTCTTTTGGTTTAAAAAAAAAAAAAAAAAACTGGTCTCCTCCAATTAAACATAACATAAAAGAAACGTGTAAATAATAAGTACACATATTTTCATCAAATCTAATCACGAAAAGTAAACGTTTCTCCAGTTGAACTTAAAACTACACATTTCTAATTATTTGTCTAGTCACACTGTCAGCAAGGTTCCCCACAAAGTTTATAAAACATTAAAAATATTACTGTCTTACCTTTTTAAGATGTCTTTGACAGCAACCGGATTAGAGGAAAAAAGACCTCCAACGGGGAACACAAGAATAACTATTTACAAGTCCAACGTAACACAGTGTGTGTTCTCTCCAGAGCTTATCTTCTGTTTTTATCCACATTCTCCGGTTTCAAAGAAGAACAGAGTTTGTTCACAAGCATCCCTGCTTTGCTGAACGCTCGCTCGGGACCGGTGTTGCAGGGATGCTTAACATGCTCTTTGCCAAGGCTGCTAGGTTGCGAAAGAGTGTCTGGCTATTTTCCCACCAAATCACAGGATCTTCCCTGATGTTTAATGGACTTTCAGAAGCATAAATCGTCATTTCTTGTTGGATTAAGGTTTCCTTGTAAGTAGTGTGTGTTTGTTGCCGTCAACGAAGTAACGGTTCCATTGCTTGTTTGGTCTTGGTTTTCTTTTTAACAGGTAAATCCTCTGTGCAGCACTCGCATGAACAGGCATGATTCCCGTCATTTTCGAGGTTGTCCTTCACCAGCCTCACTAGTTTGGAAGACAGTGCTTCAAACACACAGGCTTTGGCCTGTTCGGATAGGAAATCCAGATAAACTTTTTTTTTTTTTTTCTCCTCCTTTCAAAAGTTGGAGGCTCTGCCTCCCTTGCCTTCTCTAAGGACCCTCCACTGGCACTTTTCCATTCTATGTTAGCAGAGCAGTTTCACTCATTCCAGGTTTTACTACAAGCTTGATTAGCTCCAGTGCATGGGTAACAAGCTCAGGTGAGTCTCGTACTAAAACCAGGAATGGATTACACTGAAATGCATGGGAGTCTTATTTCCATCCCTGTGTTCTTTTGGAGTGTCGTTCACCTAGCAAACGAACGAACTGGGGCCGCCTGAAGCGGTGGTGTCAGTTTGTTTGGTTTGAGCTTGGTTCGCTTGCTACAATTCCATGTGAACGGGAATTTAAACGCAAAGTTTGTTTCTTTATCGGCCTTTGTGAATTGAATGTTTTGATAAGTTCTCTCTCTCTCCCCCTCCCCCCTTATTGAGGAAATAGTCTCCCTGCACAAGCAGTTCATGTTTTGACTCTGATCTGCCAGATGGCAGTGCTCAGACACTGCTGCTGGAAAAGTTTCTGTCTGAATCAGCAATGTGTCTTTTAAGCGTTAACTTTCCAGTACTGGTGAAACATGGTCTTCCACTCGCCCCTGCCACCTTCTATCCTGTCCACCTCGCCTTGAACTCAGAAACGCACTGTTGAAGTTTTTTCCCAAACAATATGTTTTCTTTGAGAATAATGATGAGGGTTCATTTTGGTTAGGCAACAAAATAACATTCACACATGGGTGGAACGATGTGGTTGAACTTGTGGCTGAATGTGGTTTTCCCCCTTTTAAGGTGGCAGTGGTCAAATGTGTTACTAGACTTTGCACAGAGGATGGGTTCCACTTAACATTTGAACCAGTGTGAGCACAGCGATTGTGAGCGCTAGGGTTAGGGGGCCAGGAACACATCACATGCCGATAGGAAGCAAACATCCAGCTATTAAGTGCCTGTGGAATGTGACTTAAAAAAATGAAACATTGTGATCTGGGAGAAGCCTAGGAATGTGGACAGGCTAAAGAAAACAACATACTTCTACTTTTGTATTGTTGTCTTTTTGGGAATGACAGTTGCTGTATATAATACCGGTGTATGTGAGATAGATAGATAGATAGATATAGACTCCTGTTAATCCGTGTTTCAATAATCTGTGTTTTGATAATCCGTGCAGTTTAATACAAAGCATTATCAACATGTATTGGTGCAGAAATCATCTGATCTATGTGGAAGCGGACGATCATCTTATAATTACATTTTTCTAGTTTAATAGCACAGAGATTCCCCAAACAGTAAACTCAATTTCAGACTGGAAAGGAAAAATGGTAATGTCTGTCCTGGTCCGACATAGGACCGCAAAGGGTTAAAACTAATCATTAAAGCACCAGGAAAGGCTGACTTGAGAACCATGTGATTTGTTTGGGAAAGTGTTGCACTTCATCTCTTATTTGCATGCGTCTTGTTCTTTATCTGTTGTACACTTGTCTAAGCAGATCCTTGAGCAAGTCAACTCTGCTCTAAGGAATAGCTGAAGTGAGATGGCAGTATATATTTAATAGGGATGGGCATTTGGAATTATTTTACCATTCGAGTACTCTCATGATATTATTAGAGTACTCAAGTACTCTTGAGAATATTTAATGCGTGCACATTTATGTAAATTATCCTACGCCAGCCATGATGTAAGTCTTATTAACCATGACAGATTGTAATGGCTAAGGTTTGCCATTTCGTACGAGTCAACAACGAAAACAAGTGCAATTTGAAAATAATTTATTAAACATGTGAACGGAGGATCACTTTGTGTCCTAAGTAACCAGGCTACATTCAGCCTATTGCACAATTAAACCGTTTTTAATGAATGTAATGATTGTAATGGCTAATGAAACCATCAAAAGTTAACATAAATAAGTTATTTCAATAACTGAAATCTGAGTGAAATAAATACTTAGTGTAGGCCTGATGCATTCTTGTGCAAAAGTTTAAAAAAAGTTCACATAGCCTAAATATTTTGCTAGCAAATCAATCATTTTGTTCAAAAAAACGAGCATGTCTGCATGCTCAAGGGAGAGGCGAGTGCGGAGACGATTTACAATTGGTCCCGCTGTGGAAAAGACCCTCTCTGCTGGAACTGAGGTTGCAGGGATTGATAGGTACTGCTTAGCCAGGACACTTGAGTTTTGTGCGTTGATTTTCCACCATTGCAATGGGTTTTGATCGGGTGGGATGCATGGTTCGGTGAAATATTGCTCAATCTCGTTCTGATTGGCATCGGGGTCGGCAATGCAATAATCCTCCCCAAAGAGTGTGAGCGCTGCAGCGCTTGTGATGTGGGAGCTTGCTGTGGGTGTGTCATTGCGGCTTCTGTCTGGGCACGAGAATAACACGCCGTTGCAAAAACTGCATTAAAAATGTATTGTTAATGTAAGCATTTCAAATTTCGTGGTCTATCTTTGTATTTCACAAAACCACATTGACATCACGTTTTTTATGTTTCATTTTGCGACGCTTATGAAATGAATCCAGCATATTGTAAATCTAAAAAAAAAAAAAGATTACTCCATATGTTAACGAATACTAACGTCCTTGGCGAGTACTCAGTATTTGAGTACTCGTGCCCATCCCTAATATTTACTAATATATGGCACATTACAAAGGGGCTGTACCCTTGGTGTACGGACTGGGCTTGTGCAGAGTTTCGCAATAGCTGAGGTTCATGTTACAGCGTCCCTCGTGGTTTGCTGCAGAGCAGGTCTCCCCTCTTCGGAGTTCCTGTTTTTCTGGCAGGATGGCTGGTTCGTGCCAGACTAGATCACTTGCACATTGCTGAAAAAAAAAATCTTAGAACCACATGACAGCTGTGTTACGTCTTGACACAACATTTAACCAATCAGAGATGAAGGGGCGTGTTTTGTGTGTTAACCACTTGGAGAGGCTAAAACGTTCCAATGACTGCTAAAAAAAAATGCAGATTTATTTTCAAAGCAAAAATAGTGACAATGAATGCAGGGTTTTCAAAATAAGCCGAAGATCGGCGCAATCCACTGCCTAATACTATATTTGCGCTGGCTACTTTATTAAAAATATTAAGATTATTTTTGGGTGTTATCATTCAGTCCATATTGTTTGTCGTATTATTGTACTGTAAGGTGATATATAGTACATAATAACTATACATATGCACCCAAAAAACTAAAAAAACGCGTATTCCTTTTGTTGTGATATCGTAACAATATGTACCCAGGTGCTTGTGAGAGATATTGGGGGTTCATGTATAAAGGCTGTATGGGATATCAGCTGAACACTTGTCAGCTGATATACAAATGCTTAAGTGCAGAGATGCTGGATAATTACACTGCGGTTTCATGCAACAGTTATGATGGTGACCAAAAGTGTGTGAGTACTGTTGTGTAAAAAAAAAAAAAAAAAAAAAAAATAGACGTTATGCAACAAAATGCCCTGAATACTTAACATAAAGAAAACAATTTAAATGAAGCAATAAGCCCTCCTTAATGTTAACCAACCTTTCACTGAAGAAAGGTTTGTGCTCCAGACTTGTGGGAGGTGTCATTTTTATGAAACCCCAAAAATTAAAATCTCAAAAAATTACCAAGAAAAGGTCATGGTCTCAGCTTCATCTGTGCAAAATTTCAGGAAGGCAATATTTTTGGTTTGCTTTTTTGGATTTGCTGTGCGATTTCCAATAAAATTACACCTCCACAAAAAAAGTCCACAGTGTGACCGTAGCGCTGAGTATTGTGCAGGAATGAGGAGTGTTATTGGCTTTCCTTCCGCAGAAAGCCACAAAGAAGACAGACAAGCCCCGGCCGGAGGACCTGGACGTGACACACCTGACGACAGAGGAGCTAAAAGACGAGCTCATGAAATACGGGTTCCAGCCAGGACCCATTGTGTGTAGGTATCTCCAACGCTGAGCCAGGGACCCATTGTGTGTAGGTATCTCCAACGCTGAGCCAGGGACCCATTGTGTGTAGGTATCTCCAACGCTGAGCCAGGGACCCATTGTGTGTAGGTCTCCCCAGCACCGAGCCAGGGACCCATTGTGTGTAGGTCTCCCCAACACCGAGCCAGGGACCCATTGTGTGTAGGTCTCCCCAACACTGAGCCATGGACCCATTGTGTGTAGGTCTCCCCAATACTGAGCCGGGGACCCATTGTGTGTAGGTCTCCCCAATACTGAGCCGGGGACCCATTGTGTGTAGGTCTCCCCAATACTGAGCCAGGGACCCATTGTGTGTAGGTATCTCCAACGCTGAGCCAGGGACCCATTGTGTGTAGGTCTCCCCAGCACCGAGCCAGGGACCCATTGTGTGTAGGTCTCCCCAACGCTGAGTCAGGACCGATTGTGTGTAGGTCTCCCCAACGCTGAGCCAGGGACCCATTCTGTGTAGGTCTCCCCAGCACCGAGCCAGGACCCATTGTGTGTGGGTCTCCCCAGCACCGAGCCAGGGACCCATTGTGTGTAGGTCTCCCCAGCACTGAGTCAGGACCCATTGTGTGTAGGTCTCCCCAACGGTGAGCCAGGGCCCATTGTGTGTAGGTCTCCCCAATACTGAGCCGGGGACCCATTGTGTGTAGGTCTCCCCAACACTGAGCCAGGACCCATTGTGTGTAGGTCTCCCCAGCTCCGAGCCAGGGACCCATTGTGTGTAGGTCTCCCCAATACTGAGCCAGGGACCCATTGTGTTTAGGTATCCCCAATGCTGAGCCAGGACCCACTGTGTGTAGGTCTCCCCAGCACCGAGCCAGGACCCATTGTGTGTAGCTGCCTTGCATTGTGTATAGGATTGTGCAACTGGCAGCCATTTAATATAACGCATAAAGCACATAGAGAAATTAGGCAATGTTATTGGCACTCGATTTAAAAGGGGTGTTACTGACCTGTTTCAACAGCAAGGAAATGCACGGTTACAGCCCTTTCAGTCATTGTTTGAATCGCCATTACAAATAGCAGCTGTGAATTGCACTGTATGGGTTTTGGTAAAGTGAGTGTTGGTTGTGTTTTAATGTTGTATTGCAAATCTACATTAATCTCGCTTATTCATTATACTCCCAACTGACTTGCTGAATTTTGAAGCATTAATTAGATAATTCTCAGAGTCCCTTTCACAGAGATCAAGACTTTCAGCTGCTGTCCTCTGACAGCTGTTGCCAAGTGGAAAGTTACCAGCACTTGCTATATTTTATTTATAGTGAATTTTGGCGGGTGTATCCAACTACAAACGCAGTAACAATGTATCCGTTTAACAACCGTGATTAGTTTGCAGAAGTAATTTCCTGGGAAATTGTGTCAGTTTATTAATGGTGTAAGCTGACAATGGCAGCGCAGCTCATTTGAGAGATGCAGTTGTAGAAAGGGCAGTAGTCTCTCTACTTGTGGAACGTGACTCAAGTTCTGTGCAGGTCAGTAGTAAAGGATGTGAACTCTCAGCTTCTTCCACATGCTGTTTCTTAAGAAGTGGTGTTGCGGTTAACACTGCCTTGGAATGTGGTGGCGGTGGCATTGAGTGCGGTTGTGGAGACAAGCAGGAGAGCGCTTTTCACCCGGTTTCAGTTTAATGGGTAATTAAGAATTATATAATGACATGACAGCTCTCTTTCAACCCAATTACAGTCCTGGAAGGCCATTCCAGGCCATGTTTAATAGGCTAATAGTCGGAACTAAGACCTAAACTGGAAGGGTCGGCTTTGCCCACCCCTTGGCAACATCTATTATTGTAGGACTACCATCACAAAGCATAGTGCTATCCAAATCCTACAAGTGTAATTGCCTAGTGCTTTAACTTTTATTAACACGTGCAGTATAATCGCTGTCTCTCCCTTTCTAGTGTTGGGGATCCATGAGATCAACAACAAAATAATCAAAAATCCAACATGCAATTACAATAATGGTGTGGATCTTTCATTAGTAAAATGTGAGACCTGTAAAGCGATGGACCTGATGCACTTTGGGTAACGTTTACAATGAAATAAATGAATAAAAGCTGATGTCTCTCGTAGCGTCCACCAGGAAGCTGTATGAAAAGAAGCTGCAGAAGCTGCTGGACGAGGGCCCCCTGGAGTCACAGCCAACCCCTCCAGCTCCGGCCCCCGCTGCAAACAGCAACCAGAATGGCAACACAGACTCCGACCAGTACAGTGACAAGGAGCAAGGTACACCTGCGGGGAGCAGGACAGGAATATTAACATACCCTGCTCTGGACCACCTGCTCTGGAGGGGGGAGGAGGGGGGCCTAGGTCGGCCAAGGTCGGCCAGGGTGTCCTCAACTCACCGCCCACCAGCGACCCCTGTAGACTGGCCGGGCGCCTGCGGGCCTACCTGTAAGCTACCCAGAGATGCATGGTCCTCCGACGCTGTAGCTCTGAGATGGCTGCATGGTGGGCCCGCAGAGTGAAAAAAAGCGGACGGCTGACGGCACACGTTTCGGATGACACGTGTGTCTGTCTTAGTCTCTCGCGAGTCAGCGCAGGGGTGGCAGCGATGAGCCAGTTTGAAATAAAAAATAATTGGACATTTTAAAAAAAAATTGGTGAGAAAACAAGAAACAAAATAATTGGCGATTCCAAATTTATTGGGGAAAAAAAAAGTTCCTTCTGAAGTTTAAGCGTTAACAAATGAAACTGAACCTTTCTTTACAGAGGAGATGCCCAAGCCTGTGCTGGAGAAGCGAGAGCCGCTGAAGAGCAAAGCAAAGCCCCCGGCCAGCCTGCGCACACGCCGGCTCGAGCAGAACAGGGTGAGTCTGCACAGCACCTGAAAGAATACAGCAAGGAGTACAACACAAACAGTAGCACGAAGGATCAGGCCATGTTTAGTGTGAGTGCATGGGCATGCAATAGGACTGTAGTGATACCATCTCAAACACTGAACAACATACTGAGCACTGATGACGAGCACAGTTAATTAAATAAAGTAGTGACAAGTTCATTTTTGGATAAATATTCTCTGTTTGTTCTATTAAAGGTAAAGCTTCCATAGTAACTTTGTTTGTTTTTTTCTTCACGTTTTGGAGGAGGGAGGGCTCCCATGATCCCCCCCATCAAAATAAACAGAGAGGAATTACACAGTTAACCCTTTTCCTCGGCTGCCAGTTGAGTTTGCACATGATCTTTAAGCTGAAGCAGGAGATAACACCAGCTTCGCTCAGAGGCTGTAGGGGAAACCATTTTCCAGGGCTTATTCAGCTTCTGCACTCATCCCAGACTGGGCAACGCCTGCCCCACTGCCACCGCAGGATAGGACTCTTACCAGAGGAGTTGAAGGAGCAGCCCTTACTGTACTATACATTTTATTTAATATACTATGCTTCGAGGACATCCCAGACTGGAAATTAGGTTAATGAAGCTCCAATCTATCGAAGCAAAGCCTAATTCTGAAATAATAATAATAATTCTACGTTTTTAAGTCTGGGCCTGTATTGAGGAGTGTCTGTGAGTGTGCTCCCGATATAACTTGGAAGTCCAGAGTAGGAGGGCACTGGAGCTAAAAGATCTGCCAGCTGGTGCCTGTCTTACAGATGCAGAAAGTTGCAATACTGCCACCTGTGGATGAATTTTGGTATTTCGAGCCCATAATCATTTCTGCTTATTTGTTGGTTTGGAAACTGTAATAACTGGAGCTCCAGAAAGATGTATATTTATTTTCATGTTTTTTATTATTTTTTAAATGCATCCTTGTCGTGGAGATGTATACCTGATCCTCCTTGCTGTGTGTGTGTGTTGAGTAGCTGCTGTGTTTTGTGTGCAGAGTGTAGAGGAGGAGGAGGAGGAGGAGGAGGAGGAGGAGGAGGAGGAGGAGGCTGTCTCTGCAGTGGGGTTCCTCAATGTGAAGAGAAGGAGCAGAGCGGTGCAGCAGGACCAGGCTGTGCCGGGCAGCGACGACACTGTAAACACTTTCCTTGGCACGCTCCCGCACCTCTCTACTCTAGACTGCACCACACGGGGGCGCTGTATTCTTTGAAAGGGGCGTGTTTGTTGGTCTGTCACATATCTGTGAATGTGTTTGAATGAAAAGCACTGTGGTGATGTACAGTCGATTGGTCCACGAACACAACTGTCCTTTTTCTTGTGACTTTGGTAGTCTCGTTCTTCCCTTGTAGTTGGCACGATGTAGTAGAGTGGCCAGGTTTGCAAGTATTTGTAAGCATGTACACTGACTTCAGAAAACTTCACAAGTACTGTTTACACTTAGGCGCTTGTTGATTGTTCTGAAGTCGCAAACGAGAAGCGCAATGTAGGGGACTAACTAGAATTGTGTTATTATAGAGCTAATGGTTTAAATAATACAAAGAGACTGGATACATTACTGGGTGAATGTAGCTGCGAGAAGCATGGGCACCCCTAGTACTCTAGGCACTAACCATTTTAATAAGTGCCTCCTAACATCAGAGCAGATGTATAACTATGCTGGAGTTTCTCTAGGGGATTTTGCTGAGTAGTCCCATCTATCTGTCCCACAAGGAGAGCAATCTTGAAAAGCTTGTGCCATTGATTTGGTTATTAGGCTTCACCGGTGGAGAGATACACGTCTGTGTGTTATATTGCAGTTGTTCCTGGACCCTGTATTGTTGGTTGTGTGTGAAATGGCACGGCACTTGTTTTGCTTATTTAGTATGTCCACTGCACACTCACAGGGTGTTTATGGGGAGTGATGGTTAAAGAGTGTTATGAATCTGTACTTGCCTGTTTATTGAGCACTGGCAACTGCTTGTGCTGAAGTGTAACTACCTAACCTCCTCCTTCCCGTCCCAGGACCTGTCTGAGCTCTCAGCACCCGAGACCCTAGCCAGGGAGAGTAGGGACCCTGGGACCCCCAAACGAGGGGCCCTTCTGCGGGGCAAATTCAGCGACTCCCCACGATCCACCAGGAAGACCAGAGTAGAAGTAAATATTAATTCTGGTGGTGGCGATGAGAAATGATTGATCCTGTCACAGCTGAATCTCTAAATCCTGTGTTACAGGTAATAGGACTTCTGCTATTGCCTGTAACACGCAAAGAGAATGGGAAGGATGCGCACTGTACCCCCGTCAACTTGTAGCTTCAACGGGCCTCAATAAAATGGTGCCAAAGGGACAATGAAGTGTGGAAAAGATCAGCTGCTAAAGAATAAGTTTCATGCCTTTGTCACTGCCCCTCCCGATTCCCCCATTCTGACACCCCTGTTTGTGTTCTCCCCCTCCCCACACAGGAGATCCCAGAGCCCCTAGTAGTGAGACGAGTGTGTGATGTCAGTAAGGGCCTTGGATCCAATGAGCTCCCCCAGATTCAACCACAACCCATCCAGCCCCCTAATGAAAGCAGCCGCGGGACACCAAGGAAACTGAGCGCACACCACAAAGTAAACTCACGCTGCAGTGTTATACACCTGTCGCTTAACCTTGTCGTTATTACACATTTCATACAAATGTTATCTACCCTTATCAATGCTATGCGGTTTAGTCTTACATTTATACACATGCATGTAGGAATGTGAGCAGGACAGCTGTTTATTATTCTATTTCATTGATTTTCTCATTTGTATTTATAATTTGAACAGTAGCTTTCGAAGTGTTGGTTTTCTCTTGCATGTGTTGGTTTAAAATGCAGGTGAGGCAGGGGAACTCATTATTCCTAGAGTCCTGGAAAAGAGACAAAGTAAGTGTGAAGATATGCCTGCTTAGACAATCCAAAGCTTTGTTTTCTTATGTTTTTGTTGTTAAAAAATCTAAATTCAATCTCGTCCTGAAGCTTCACTATATCCACATGTGGAAATGCAAGACTGAACCCATGTGCACAGTAAAAAAAAAAAAAAAAAGCTAGTTAGGTTTGATGACAAAAAAATAATATCCACCTGGGGCTAATGTGGTGTTATTATTTATTTCTTAGCAGACGCCCTTATCCAGGGCGACTTACAATTGTTACAAGATATCACATTTTTACATACACTACCGGTCAAAAGTTTTAGAACACCCCCATTTTCCAGTTTTTATTGAAATTTAAGCAGTTCAAGTCCAGTGAATAACCTGAAATGGTACAAAGGTAAGCGGTAAACTGCCAGAGGTTAAAAAAAAAAGTTTAGGTTACCAAAAACTGAAAAATAATGTACATTTCAGAGTTATACAAAAAGGCCTTTTTCAGGGAACAAGTAATGGGTTAACAACTTACAGCTGTTCTGCAGCAATTGAAGTAAATTTAGCCTTGAAAGTTGATGCTACAGGTGTCCCAACTTTTGTTGATTACTTACAAACCCTCTGTCTGTATAAAAGCAGTGTTGGAACAGACTGTGTTACTACACCCTCTTAAGCATTATTTGGACAGTATTGTACTGCAGGAAGTAGTATATTGCTATCATAATGGCGAGAAAAAGGCAATTAACAAAGGAAGACAGACAGACCATTATAACCCTTAAAAGTGTAGGTCTTTCCTTTAGAGAAATTGCAAAGAAAGCAAAGGTGTCAGTGAGTACAGTTTCCTACACCATCAAAAGGCACTTGGAAAGTGGAGGAAACTGACAGGAAGAGGTCTGGCAGACCCAAAGCCACAACAGAATCAGAAGACAAGTTTCTGAGAGTCAACAGCTTGCGTGATAGGCGGCTCACAGGCCAACAGCTTAACACTGGTCAAAGTAAGCAAGTCTCAGTTTCAACTGTGAAGAGAAGACTTCGAGCTGCAGGTTTGACAGGTCGAGTGGCAGTAAGAAAGCCATTGCTAAGATGGCAAAATAAGAAAAAGAGGCTTGCCTGGGCCATGAAGCACCACCAGTGGACTACTGAAGACTGGAAGAAGGTCTTATGGACCGATGAATCAAAATTTGAAATCTTCGGTTCATCACGCAGGGTTTTTGTACGCCGTCGAGTAGGCGAAAGGATGGTTCCTCGGTGTGTGACACCAACTGTCAAACATGGAGGAGGAAGCGTCATGGTCTGGGGCTCTTTTGCTGGATCCGAGTCGGCGACTTGCACAGAGTGAGTGGCACCCTGAACCAAAGCGGCTACCACAGCATTTTGCAGCGCCATGCAATACCCTCTGGTATACGCCTAGTTGGTCAGGGGTTCATCCTACAGCAAGATAATGACCCAAAACATACCTCCAGGCTATGTCAGAACTACCTTAGAAGAAAAGAACAAGACGGTAGGCTTCAAATCATGGAATGGCCAGCACAGTCTCCAGACTTAAACCCCATCGAGCTGGTTTGGGATGAACTGGACAGAAGGGTGAAAGCAAAGCAACCTACAAGTGCAACACATTTGTGGGAACTTCTGCAACAGTGTTGGGAAGAATTTTCCGAACAATAAGGTGGCTACTTTGAGTCAAAAATTTAGATTAAATTTTGTTAAACAAAACGATTCCGTGATTTCTTTTTTATCTCCAATTGTTTATTTGTTCTATGCTTTAATTTCAGAGTACATTGAGACATTAAACTGCGTAAATTTCAATAAAAACTGGAAAAATGGTGTTCTAAAACTTTTGACCGGTAGTGTACAATTACATTTTTTTACACATTATTTTTACATACAATTACCCATTTATACAGTTGGATTTTTACTAGTTAAAGTACCAAGTACCTTGCTCAAGGGTACAGCAGCAGTGTCCCCCACCCGACCCTCCAGTCAAGAGTCCAGCGCGCTAACCACTACTCCACTGCTGTAGTGGGCTTATTGGGTCATGGTAGTTTGTGTTTGTTTCCTTGTTTTGTGCCAATGTAATTTTGTTTTTAAATGTAAACTTCAAAACCAGTGGTGTTGCCCACTTTGTGTTGGGTCTGCCCAGTTTGTGTTGGGCCTGCCCAGCTTGTCCCTTTCATGGCCATTCCTATGCAGTCGTGAAGTATTGGAGTTTCATTTGCAGGAGAGTGAGGAGGAAGGTTGGCGTGACACCACAGAGACTCCCCCTGCCAGGCAGACAAGGATCCCTCGTCCTGCGCCTGTGGCCCTGCTGGACACTGCCCTGCTGGAGGTGACTTGTCTGCTTGAACACCGGCAGCACTGCGCTTCAATCACCCTCATAGCCACGAGCAAGCATGCACCAGTACAGCAGCCTACATCAGCTCCCTTGCCTTTTTTATGATTATTCTGTGGGGTATATCCCAGTATATCCCTTTTTCAGTTTTGCCTAAGTTTACCTTTCCAGGTGGTAGTGTCAGACTCTAATTTCCTGTTTGAGATAGGGGGAGGCTTTCCATGGTGACCCACAAGCTATTGATGAGAGGCCTGACATTATCACCTGTTTCTGTAGCATACAGTTCACCATGAAGTGATTCATGCAGTTACCCTACGTTTTTTAAATCCAGGGTTTTTATAAAGTTTTTATATTTTTGGATTCTTATAAGCCATGTAATGTAATATTGACCAGATGTTTTCTTTTTTTTAAGGTAACTAGTTTGTTTTATTTTGTACTCAATTTTATATACAGTACTAACGCTATAATATAAATTGAATTTTGTTGCCACTGTACAATATGTGGATATTAAAATAAAATAACATGATTACAGCAACAACTAAGGAATTTGTTGAAATGCCATCTAAAACCTTGCACATTCCTTGTAAAGATCACAAAGGCAAGGGCGCTGTTAATTAAACAACAATGGTTTTATTACATGCATATTGAGCTTTAAACATACCGCATGCTTATAAAATCACTCGGCCACTTCCACTGCTGCTGTGGAAGACCTGTTCTTATAGGAAATAAAGGTACCCCATCCTTCCAGAGAAGTGTCCCTGTGAAAAGGCTTCATGTTGCTGTTTTATCAGCACCCGCTGGGGAGATCAAATCAAACCGAGTTACTGAGACTCTGAGTCTTAGCAAATGGAGGGCTTACTGTGGATTGCAGCCCCGTGTGGCTGGTCATGGTTGCCTACTTTTTCGCGTCACTGATGGCCCTAATTTAGAAGCTGTGGCAGGTGTGGTTTGTTATTGGCACCCTCTTTGGTGGTCTCGCAATCTTGTTACCTTTCGCTTGTTGTTGCAGATTATTTTGCTCTGTAGTTTTTACCAACAGCAGCACAAAGTGGCCTAGTAGTTTCCTTTGTTCTTTTTAGAATCACTCTGTACAATGTACAGTACAATATAGCTCCAACATTGGGTATAGCACTGGAGAACCATGCATGCAGGCTGAAAGGGTTGCCCATGTTTGAGACCTGGAAATTCCCCTGTTGAGCACTCTTAAGTGCTGGGAAGCGCTGCTGTGGAGGGATTAACAGTTTGCCGTGGCAGGCAGGGCTGGTGAGCAGGGGGGCTGAGCAGTGTGTTCTCCTCCCCAGGAGGATATGCTGGAGCCGATGGCTGAAGACGCCACCGACGTCCCCAAGCAGAAAACCAGGCAGCAAAAAATCTGTGATTTCCTGAAACCAGTCAAAACCCAGGAAAGTGTCATCTCTTAGGGGCACTGGTGCATACAGAGGGCTGCGTGTGGGTTACTGGCTTTTTTCACAGATTTCACCAGTGGTGTCACCACTCTACCAACAACAGAGGCCGTGGCAGGAGAATGCCATTATCGGGACTGTATTTGCGACCACAGCTTTTTTTGTTATCATTATTATCATTCATGCTAGATCCATGACTATTTATTTTGAGAGCATTCCTGGCTTTGCATGACCTTACCTAACCCAACTCTCTTTCCTCCAAACCCACACGGTGACCTGGGAAAGTTGCTTGGGTAAATGGTTCTGTACTCTTGAGCACTGCAGGGTCTGTGAGGGGGAGTGCTTACCTTGGGGCTTCGCGCTTACACCCTGCTGAGCTGTCTGCCTCTTCCCTGCAGGTGGAGGGACGGGCAGCAGGAGGGGACTACGTCGAGCAGAGCCAGGAGAGGGACATTCTCAAGGAGATGTTTCCCAACCAAGTGGCAACGCCGACTGGAATCAGGTCAGTTCTCCTTGCAGACAGATGCCTTTGAGCCAAGCTGCCAGTTCTGCACATGTCCAGGGTGTCATTGTGACAAATCTCCACCACATCTCATTAAAGCTTTATATATTGAATAATAGAGGCGTTGCAGAGAGTTCTGCAGTAAATACATTGATTTAAAATACAGTAAAAATGAAGTAGTGAAATAAATGAGAAGCACAGATGTTGTGGTATTTAAACATATCATTGTAACAATTGCAGTAGATCTTGATAGACACACAGTATACTATTACTTTGTTTTATTTATGTTTTTTATGTGCCAGGTTGTAATTCTCACAGTCGCTTTGATCGGTCCTTAAAGCCATCGCATGTACCGTAATTGCTCTGCTATTTTATAGTGCTGGGACGAATGTACGTTTTGAATTTTTCAAATATTCTTAAAAAATATATATATATATATATATATATATTTGTATAAATAAACCTGATGCCCCATCAAATTACCTATTAAATAATTCATTGATACAGAATGTATTGTTTTCAATTGCATAATATGTTTCTGATCTAGAGTTATTTATACATCCTGCTATATGGACCGATACGAACGTGGCAGTTGCCACAGAATATATTTCAAGCCGTATGGTGTTTGTTTGAATTTGAGTATTCGAATGTCCCCCTCTCCTCCACAGCGCTACCTGTCGCAGGCCGATCCGCGGTGCGGCGGGACGCCCCCTGGACAGTAGTTTGTTCCGGCTGGACGACTCGCTGCTGCTCCGCTCCCAGACCAGCTACCGCTCCGACCTGAGGACAGAGTCTTTCAAACCAGCCAGCCCTGCTTTCACTACAGCCAAGACCAACTCGTCCTCCTCCTCCTCCTCCTCCTCCATCGGCGGCTCCGCGGCGTCGCGCCGCTCTTTCCCTGTCTGGATCCAGCTACTCCTGCTCTCCCTGGTCGCCGGCTTCCTCTTCTTCATCTACCAAGCCATGGAGACCAACCACATGAACCCCTTCACCCAGGACACCCCTGCCGCTGCCCCTGCTGCCTCTACTCCCAAGGTCCAGGACCAGTGAGACTCCTGTGCCCTGCTCAATCCACTCCTCTCCCTGCCGTCCTTCTCTACATACCAGAAACTGGTTTATCGTGATCTGATACTTCTTTTGTTTTACGGTTTCTGATTTATTTTTATTTTTCCAGCTATGAGAGTCAGTAGTCTGGTAACTGGTACCTCAGTAATTTCACAGTGTAAGCACCCTTGTGGAAATGGTCAGTAGCTTCCAGTGAGCACACAGAGGGGCTAGTGTGTAGCCCAGTGGCTAGAGACTGGAGGCCTCCCGGGTCAGAATGGCAGCTCTGCAACTTACTGATTTACCGTGCGTCTCTTGTGAGACTGCAGGGATGGTAATGAGACTCCTATTGCATAGCAGTTGGATCCAGTCTGGATTTTACTATTGGTCTAATAACAAGCCTGAGCTTGTTCCCTATACACTGTGACTAATCAAGCTCATATTATAACCTGGAATGGGTGAAACTGCTTTGCAATAGGAGTCATATTTCCATTCCTGAGCTTTTTCATGGGGTTGTTCAATGTGCCTCATCCCAAACTGTGAAGTCAGATAGAAACCGGTCCTGTGCACTGGAAACTGCCTAGTCATCTTGGTTTTCCAAATGTGTAATCCCTTTGACTGGACCAAGAAAGCTTTCTTGTACAAGCAGAGATCTGTTTTTCAGTGGGTAAAATATTGAGTGAGACAGTAAGTGATCCTGAAGTAACTTTGTATCTGTTTTATTGTTTGGAACACAACAGGTCCTAATGAATTTGCAATCGCAGCTATCAGTATTTGATTACTCAGGTTGAGCAATCAATCTCTTACATTCTCACCTCATAAAGAGTAGTATCTTTACAATCTGGAAGGGCTAATCTTCTAATCTTTTTATTAATGTTGTATTCTCTTGGTCCAATCTCGGAAAGTTACAAAACTTTTCCCTTCATTTCTAAAATAAAAAATAAACTGGGCTGGTATAGTGTGAATTTTTTTCTTTTATATTTTTTATTATGTTTGATCAGGTTTCTTGTAGCTGTGACTATCTATCTATGCTGGGACATCTCCCATGTTAAGACACTGTTCAACTCCTTCAGCACCAAGCAACGCTACAGAAAGCTCACACTAGGATACCCAATGAAAGTTTCAGTGACACAGATATACTTGTTAGGATGTTGTTGAGAATTAGTGTAGTAGTCTGCTCTTTCGTTCTCTTTCCTGTATTATTAGAACAGGTTGCAGTTCTGAGTGCAGGTATCTTACAAAGCCCTCTATACAGCTCTGCAGTTCTGAGTGCAGGGATCATCCAAATACTTCTAGGTCTGCAGTGCTGGAAAAGTTAACCAGTCTAAAGGTGTGTTTTAAAGTGTTGACTGGCCTCTGGGGAATTATTACCAACTATATTTACATGTGCGCTGTCCTAAGTGGTAAACTGAGGATTTAAAAAAATAATAATAATTTGTCCCTTTTTATAGTAGTAATAGTAACATCAGGGTTGTTCAGAATAGTTAAAGTAAAAAGTTGAGAACGTGCATGTCCACAAGCTGGTGTCCGTTGGTGTGTCTCTTGTTTTTTTTGTCTGCCAGGAGTTTTTTTATTTTTAAAGGAAGAAATAAAAGAAAACAAACATTTAAGAAGATGAAAACTAAACGACTACGACAAAAGAAATCAGGCTACTACTAATATTCTTGGACTTCTGATCTGGACATTCATGCCATATTGAAGTAGGACCGGTTTTTAACAATTTGTCTGTGGGAGAATTTTTTTTTTTGTAAACTGGTATTTTTCTAATGCGAGTGTCTTTAAAATAAATAAATAAATAAATAAAAACAATGAAATGAAATGTTTACTAATTAAATAAAACATGTAAAGGAATTGATGGAAGTAAACTGTAGTGTAATAATGTGAAACAGCTGGCTTATATGCTTTACAATTACACATGTATTTAAGAAGTAATAATAATAACCATGAAAGTTTCCATACAGTGTATTGCAGTATTTGATTTGTTTTCACTCCTGTGGGAGGGGGCTGGGGTCTGGGTAGAATATTTGGCCAGGGGGAGGGTAAACCTTTTGTACATGACTTTATATGCAGCAGTTGAAATACTTTAGCCACAGACCTTGTTGTAGAAATCAAAAATAAAATGTCAAACTAAAATGGGCTCTTGTCATGTTTTTGAATGGGAGAATCCCCCCTCCCCCATTCATTTTGTGCATGTCATCTCCCCTTTCTGTAATGTTTGTACCATTTTGGCTCCTCGGTTGTGAGGTATTTTGATTTGTATTATACAGTAGACCGTACCATCCTGTCCATCTGAAACTTTGCAGCACTTAAAGTTGGAGGTGTTTTAAAGATTCTCATTTCCATTGCCCCCACTGTCATCTGATCAGAACTCTCAAATTCCAATGCACAGTGTCTCGGTAGAGGCTTGGTATTGCACCCTGGATCTGTAGAGACTGCGTGCTGCAGAAATTACAACCCTGTTATTAATGCCCTAATGCAAGGCGGCTGTGTGGTCCAGTGGTTAAAGAAAAGGGCTTGTAACCAGGAGTTCCCTGGTTCAAATCCCACCTCAGCGACTGACTCATTGTGTGACCCTGAGCAAGTCACTTAACCTCCTTGTGCTCCGTCTTTCGGGTGAGACGTAGTTGTAAGTGACTGCAGCTGATGCATAGTTCACACACCCTAGTCTGTAAGTCGCCTTGGATAAAGGCGTCTGCTAAATAAACAAAATAATAATAATAAGGCTTTTTTTTTTTTTTTTTTTTACATGGGCAAATATTAATGAACCTGGACTGAAAAAGGTGCCTGATTAAACATGCCTTCTGTAGTCTGTTTCTGCCCTTATTACAGCTGGAATATTATGATATTAGTTGTAATGTTCTGAAAACTGGATCGGAAAATTGGCAATGTTGTTCCTATGTTTAAAAAGGGAGATAAATTTGACCCTGGGAACTACAGACCTATATGCTTAACATCAATCGGATGTAAAATCATGGAAACTATAAAGGACCACAATGGAGGAATGTTTCTGTAGTAACATTATAGGAGACAGCCAGCATGCGTTTAGGAAGGGTAGAGCTTGTTTAACTAATAGTCCAGATGATAACAGTAACACTAATAACAGTCCAGATGAAAACCAGAGCTTGACCTCTCACCTTTTCCTACCCCATTAACAGCCCTTGAGAGCGACTGAGCCTTTACACCAGGGTGACAGGTGAGAGGAGACTGCTGTCTGGATTCTGCAGGTTTAACATTCATTCGATTTGCTCTTAATGTGAGGAGTTTGATGAATGCCCAGAATAGCATGCCATTGTAATGTTCCATTAGTTAACCAGACAAGTGACCATTCTAAGTATAGGAATCATGTGCCCTCTGCGTGCCCTTCCTGTAATCACCTTAGCCAGCCAGGCAGCAGCCTCCTCTGGTAGGACAGGACAGACACACTCTTAAAGGGGCAGCGTCCCTTGTTCTCTGTGTGGCCTGCTGGAAATACACTTCAGTGAGGTGAAGGATCACTCACTGCAGGTGAGAGCACGCTGTCTGTGCTCTTGAATGTTTCATGTATACATTTATATAATGGGCTTCATTTAATCAGCTTGCTCTTAAAACCCCGGAGGAATGTGAACCCCTGTTCCAAAAGGAGGGGTTTATTTAAGGCTGGGCTTGATTAGCTTGTTTCCACAGTATTGAGCTGTATGTTGGGGATCCCACTAGATCCTGTCTACAGCTCAACCCACCCCATGTCTTTGCAGCAATTCATTTATGTATTTAGTTCATTAATTGCCTCATTTTCTTTTCTCTTGATGTGTTGGTTTTTGCTTGTTTATTATTTGCAATGCATGTTTGGTATAGTTGCATTAATGTATTGTTCTTGAGTGCTTTGAGATTTGTAAAGTTGGTTTCACTTTCACTGTATGGAGTATTTTCTTTGCATGTGCACATTATTGTATTGCTAGAGGTTATATGGGAGGATAAAAAGTGCTGAGGCTCCTTCCTCTTGGTAGCATTGCTGTGCTGCTTTTAACAACCCTAAATGTGCCCCAATCTAGAGTGCGTTTCTAAAAATGTATTTTCATAAAAATGGAACAGTTCTGTGCAGATGCAAGAGTTCCACGAAATGCCATAGAGAAGTCTCAACGCTTGTACTAGCGAGAGTCAGATCCACGACTGATGGCTCTATGTTTATTGTCAGACAGATGATAAACAGAAAAGAGGGCATCAGTAAACAAACCCCCTGGGCTACCGTGTTCTTGGGCCTGGAATGGCTTGGTTTCTACTGGCAGGGGATGGCTGGTCCTGGCACAAGCACACTGCAAGGGTGTTTCACCTGACCTGGTGATGTGCTGTACACAGGACCCCCTGCCAGGGAGAGCTTTGAATACACACAGACACAGCGCTGGTGATGTGCTGTACACAGGACCCCCTGCCAGGGAGAGCTTTGAATACACACAGACACAGCGCTGGTCCAGAACACTTGCATACGGACTGTGGAGGAACAAAATGGGGCAAATTTCAAGAATAGACAAATTGACCATGTGGAAATAACTAGTAAGAAAGTCTACCAACATATATGTAGTAAAATCCAAGTTCTACCTCGTTTTTCTGCATTTCATTGTCAGGAATGCAATCACTCTCTCGTGCTTTCAGATTCAAAGTGCTATATTGGCATGACCAAAACATAGTATTGTCAAAGCAACTATCTGAATACTCTTTTATCCTCCCTCCCTGTGTGAGGAGCCTCAGTGTTCACTCTCTGTCCCTCAGGCTGTGACGGGTGCTTGTGTGCCTCTTCTGCACAGCTTGTCTGCTCTCCTAAGAGGAGGGGGAGTATTTCTGGGTCTGGCAGGTCTGGGAATTCTGTGCAGAGATGTTTTATTTTCGGGAAGACGGCGTCCCTTATTTTTTTATATTTAGTGCACTGCAGTAAAAAGTGTATCTCTGTCTCGACCTGATTGAGCTGACAGTGAGCACACAGCCTGTCCTCTTTGGGCAGCCATGTCTGCCTGTGTCGGCCCTTCTCCATGGCCAGGCACGATTGATTGCTGTCTTTTAGATGAAGCCAACATTTAATTGCTCTTTTTTAAAATATTAATCAATAGTGGGTATTGGCCTAATTCAGCCCTGCATGCACTGTTTGGAGTTTTCCTTTGCATTTGTAGGATGGTTTTCCTTTGCATTTGCAGGATAGTTTTCCTTTGCATTTGCAGGATAGTTTTCCTTTGCATTTGCAGGATATTTTTGCAGAACTCTGTATGCATGGTTTCTCTTGTGTGTCCCATTGCCATACATGGTAACTAGTTGGATGACACTTTCAAAAATGTTTATCCAAATGTTAATTGGGAGTTTTATATGAAGTTTTCTCTTAATGTAATAAAATGCCCTGAGTGCTTTTGCTCTCTCACTCGCTCGCTCGCTCACTGAAACGTCATTTTACAACCCAGCTAATCAGACTGTGGGAAACCCGTTCTGAAACCCACCCATTTAAGTGTTCTGCACTGTGATTGGCGTTGATAGAAAACGTTGGTCGCCGTGACGTCAGAGAAGTTCAAACTAATCAAGCAGCGAGGACGTCCGTTCTCTTGTGAGCCACCGGCAGTGAACTGGAGTCGCCATCTTATAGACACACATAGAGTGAGGGTAAATGTATTTATTTATTTCGATACAATCATATGAAAGTGGAAAATTGACAAAATGCAGAAGAATCTTAAGGGATTTTGTGTGGAGGTGTTTCGTAGCTCCATGTATTTATTTGTTCTAGATTAGGTAGCAGTATATATGCTAGCAGGAGAGCCGGTTTAGTATAGAGTTGTGCAGAGACGAATTCATGCACACATTTATATCTTCTATGGCGCAGGGCGCATTTCCTAAACTTTAACTTTGCTGCTTGTAATCACGTAACTTCTACGTTGCCTAAAGTAGATTTTGTGTCTGTCCGCAGACGACCACCCCCCTCAGAAGATGTATCCCACCACGTTGACTCAGCTGAGCCGGGCGAACCCGTTCAGCGCCCCGCTCTTCTCTGTGCAGCGGCTGGAAGATCCGAGCCAGACCCCGGCTGCTCCTCCACAGCCTCGCCGCCTCGCAGCAGCTGCAGTGGCAGGTAAGCGGGCTGGTGTTCTCTCTGATTGATTTGCTGTACTTTCTAAATTACAAATCTGTCAGCCATTATATATTGTGGTTATGTTGAGGGTAAATGTTTAAGACTCCATTGCCCTTGAATTTGACTTGGATAGAGAACTGTCAAAGTAAATTAATGTAGGTATCTTACGGCAAAGACATTAAACTTAATATTTTATAATCATTTATTATTCTTTTTAAAATCCAGATATATCAGCTACATCCTGTTGCTTTTTAGTAACTATTACAAATACGTACCATTAGCTAGCAATGCATCGGAGACGGCTTTACCCTCCTCTCATTAATTGCAGCTTGTGGCTGTATTGGGTCGTCGCTGTGTAGATTTTATTAAAGGAAGTGAAACGCGGATGGAGTCCGGCCTCCTCCATTTTGCGGGAGTACGCGGGCCGGTTGTTTTTGGTTTTGTTTTGGCGGCCTGCAGGCCTCCTCGTGGAGGGCAGTGAAGGACAGGCTTCGCATTCCGTGCGGATGTTGCTGCTGAAGGACGAGCCGCAGCCAGCGCGCTGCTGTGTGTGTGTGATACTCTGAAGCAGGACATGTAACCTGTCAGGTCAGCGTGCAGGGCTTGAAAGTCTGAAGGACATGTCCTTGGTTTTTAAATTGACTCTATCCTGTGACCCCTAAACCCTGTTAAAGGTCCCAACAAACCAGCTTCTCATTGGCTGTCAGAGTTGTGGCCTTCATCCTGCGATTTATTGGTAATTTTTTATTTTTTATTTTACTTAAGCTTCAGTGCAACAGATTACAATGTGAAACAAATGCTTTAAAAAGGGTTACAGACTGGATATGTTCATTGTTAGGATTGTGAATACGGTTGCTTCAATTTGGCCTGAGCCTGTATCATTTGACTTGCATTAAGCACTTTAGTTAAACGGGGAATTGCTTGAATGCTGGGGTTATTAAATTAATATGTACATTATTTAAACTTCATGTCGTTTTAGCCTTTTTAACTTGAAATGGGATGTTTGGAGTAAACCACAATATTGCACAATTCTTGCTGGTGCACCAGCTGTATGTTTGTTACCCTTAATTGGCAACAGTCATGCCTTTAACAATTTTACTAAGGCATGCAAGTGAAGGTGATCTCAAAGTACCCAAAGCCATTTTTTTTCCTAAAACCTAAGCTTTAGTTTTCTTGTAATTTCTAAGTTAGTAAACCTGTACGTTAGATTATTGGCAAGACCCAGAAATACAAACTTTCTGATTTCAGTGTTTATTCCTGGAAATGTTGACTTTTTTATTTTTTATATAAATGGTACAACATACAGTTCCCACACTTGTTAAATGCAAAAAGTCAGTTTCTTACCTTTCCTGTTTTTTCCACAGAGGGAGACAGCTGTGCATTTGGTTCAAATAAGTATTATGCCCTTTGTGGCCTGGGTGGCATTCTTAGCTGTGGCACAACACACACAGCTGTTGTGCCCCTTGACCTGGTTAAATGCAGACTTCAGGTTTGTTTCAGTGCATATGTGTGTGAACCAGTCTTGCAACAAAACCAAACATAATCATGATTTTATATGTATAATACTAAGAGTGGATATACTTGCCATCATTGGGGCTGTTTACAACATGTTCTGGTGAGACTGATAGTTTAAGCGAGGAGCTGAAAAGCTCCTTTTAGAACTTATCCATAACAAGAATGTTTAAGTGACTACCAGTGGTGACCCAGTGACTTTGTGGGGTGAATCGCAATCAAAACTGACACTGCTTTAACACTAGAGACATGGCTCATATAAACTGCTAAGGAGTGTAAGAATAAAATGTTATGTTTTTACTTTAAGTAAACCTTTTCAATCAAGTATATCCACTTTTTTGAAAAATCTACTAATAGCATGACGTGCTGTGTGAGCTGTTTATCACAGGAGGAGCTGCTTTCAGTAAGTATGAAGGGCAGCTCCAAGGTCCTGCATACACGTGTGTAACAGAGTGGAGGCTGGGCGTCTTAACCACTGCAGGGCCGAGCTCGTCTGCATAGCGTATGACATGGTTTATTTAGATTTCCAGAAAGATTGACAAAGTCCCACATAAAATATTAATCCCCAAACTGAAAGCATTAGGGATTCAAAGAAATGCATGCACATGGATTAGGGAGTGGTTAACATGTAGAAAACAGAAAGTACTGATTAGAGGAGAAACCTCAAAATGGAGCGAGGTAACCAGTGGTGTACCACAGGGATCAGTATTAGGTCCTCTGCTATTCCTAATCTACATTAATGATTTAGATTCTGGTATAGTAAGCAAAATTGTTAAATTTGCAGACGCCACAAAACTAGGAGGAGTGGCAAACACTGTTGCAGCAGCAAAGGTCATTCAAAATGATCTAGACAGCATTCAGAACTGGGCAGACACATGGCAAATGACATTTAATAGAGAAAAGTGTAAGGTACTGCACGCAGGCAATACAAATGTGCATTATAAATATCATATGGGAGATACTGAAATTGAAGACGGGATCTATGAAAAAGACCTAGGAGTTTATGTTGACTCAGAAATGTCTTCATCTAGACAATGTGGGGAAGCTATAAAAAAGACCAACAAGATGCTGGGATATATTGAGAAGTGCTGAATTTAAATCAAGGGAAGTAACGTTAAAACTTTACAATGCATTAGTAAGACCTCACCTAGAATATTGTGTTCTGGTCACCTCGTTACAAAAAGGATATTGCTGCTCTAGAAACATAGAGCGACCAGAATTGTCCCGGGTTTAAAAGGCATGTCGTATGCAGACTTTTTCGACCTGAAAAAAGAAACAAGGACCAGGGCTCGCAAATGGAGATTAGATAAAGGGGCATTCAGAACAGAAAATAGGAGGCACTTTTTTTACACAGAATTGTGAGGGTCTGGAACCAACTCCCCAGTAATGTTGTTGAAGCTGACACCCTGGGATCCTTCAAGAAACTGCTTGATGAGATTCTGGGATCAATAAGCTACTAACAACCAAACGAGCAAGATGGGCCGAATGGCCTCCGCTCTTTTGTAAACTTATGTTCTTATGTCTGCATTCATGGTGTAGAGAGCCTGTAACCTCGTCTCTGACGGGGAGAGTCGCACAGCGCTGCCTGTTACTCAAACAGGACTTCATGCATTTGAAATGGGTACCTGGTCATTCCCACAGTGGGATATTCATATATTATTTTTTTGTATATGCTACCAAAGGAATTTAATTAACCCATAATGAAGCTCTACATTCAACACATTTCTCTTGTCAGTGTAGATTGTAGTGTTGGTGCCTCCACCAGTACCTAAAACAGCATGTTTAATTGTTTTTTATATATATATATTAACAGCATGGTGTGTGCTTTGTGTTGCTTTAGACGGAGTAAGCTGTGAATTTGGCTCTTCAAAATACTATGCACTGTGTGGTTTTGGTGGTATCCTGAGTTGTGGAATCACGCACACGGCTGTTGTGCCCCTGGATTTGGTGAAATGCCGCCTCCAGGTTTGTATTTGGAATTGTTATGCTGTATTGAAACGTTTACAGCAGGCCTGTACTGACACTGTTTTAAAATCACTGTTTGCAGCCCACGAGCATGTGAGCTGTATTGAACTATTTCCATGCCAGCAACCAGGCGTGGTGGCCTTAGCTTGCAAACACAACTGAAATGTTTATCTACTGAGCATCAAAAGAAAATGTATCACTTCTATTTGAGGATCATCTAATTCATTAGATGTGATTGAAAAAGGACAAACTGTTTTAGAGTAGGTGCAATCACTTTTTATTGTGCAGATTAATAATTGACGTCACGAAGATGCTGAAAAATGATCTGTCGGTCTTGGGCAGGTGTTGTGACTCTTGGTCTCCCAGTTCGTGGCCTGTCATTGACCGAGTGTGTCTGGTAATACCATCTCGCCAGGTCTGAAATTGCTGGCTGTGAGCACCCAAGACGGCGAGCCACAGTATGCTGCCCTAGTCCAGCCTCCAACATGCCGATTACACGAAGGCGCTGCTCTCTTGACAGGCGTGGCATATTTTTTTTTTCTGTGATTTCTTTATTGCTTTTATTCAAGCTTGCAATTCAACAGCTGAAATCGCTCCATATCCATTGTCCAATCAACTGTCTCACTAATTAAGTGCATATGCTTGTCAGTCACTCAAACGTGTCATGGTCAAGGATGAAGGATCAAGTGATTTAAAAAGAAACCATTTTGTCAATGTATTATTATTATTATTATTATTATTATTTATTTCTTAGCAAACGCCCTTATCCAGGGTGACTTAGTCATAAACAAATACATTTCAAGAATCACAGTACAAGTATTGGTACAATTAAGAGCAAGATAAAATACAATGACTTCGGTTCTAGCAAGTACAAGTATATGACAAAATACGATTCAATAACGGAGCAGATAAGTGTCAGTGATAGTTACATCAGGATATAATTACATACAAAATACTACAAATTAAATAACACTTGTGACAGATTACTGTACTCTAAAGTACACGATTAAATGCCTTATATACATTATTTTTTTCGAAGATCAATGTGATATAGTAGTGACGTTTCTTTTGATGCTCGGTTTGTTGAACTCATGTTTTTTATGCCTTTTTGAAAGGAAGGATGCAGTTTATTTTTTAATGTTATTTCAATAGTTTTTGTTGAAAGTATCTACATTCCACAAACAATGCATATTTTATTATTGTTTGCTTTAAACTACACTAATTACATGTTGTGACCTAATTTGCTGTGTAAAAAAAGCATCAAAGCCTGAAGTTTATTATACAGCACGTTATTTACCTTGTAATGTATGGAATGTAAGTGTTTCTGAAGCTGCGGGTCACTTCATGATCAATCCATTTTGACATGCCAATGTCCTTGCCATGCAGGTGAGCCCTGATAAGTACAAGAACATCTTCAAAGGCTTCTCCATCACAATCAAAGAAGATGGCATGCGAGGGCTTGCCCGGGGCTGGGCTCCCACGTTTATTGGATACTCCATGCAGGGGCTCTGCAAGTTTGGGTTTTACGAGGTGTTCAAGAACGTGTATGGAGATTTTCTGGGAGAGGTAGGTTGGTGTCAGATGCTGAACTTGGTTGAATGCTGTGTGGTCTACCTGTTTCCATCTCTACCATCTGAAACTCAAATTCCAATACCAAAATGCACTTGGAGGAATATAAGGGGGTGCTTGTCTCTGTCTGTGCCTAAGAGTATGTTTGTCACACTTGCGTTTCTTATATCTTGAAGTGCTTATCCAATTGTGATAAGACTATTACAGCATTTAGTGCTAGTTCTCTTGATATTAGAAATGGGGGCTATGTGGTGTCATCTCTCTGTAGGTCTGGTCTAATACTATCTTCTGTATGTTTATATACTTTTGTAAAGGTGTTTATGCTTAAGGTGGGCTTGTAATGTGTTTTTTTTAAAGATTATTTTCAATTACCAAAATTGTAGTGTTTTCTCTTCACTCTTTTTAGGAAAATAGCTACATGTGGAGGACCTCCTTATACCTGGCTGCTTCTGCCAGTGCAGAGTTCTTTGCAGATATTGCTCTGGCTCCCATGGAAGCTGCTAAGGTCCGTATTCAGACCCAGCCTGGGTATGCCAACACTCTGAGGCAGGCTGTTCCAAAAATGTATGCAGAGGAAGGTATCTGGGCGTAAGTATTCATTGAACTATCTTATATAATATATATATATATATATATATACAGTACTGTGCAAAAGTTTTAGGCAGGTGTGAAAAAATGCTGTAAAGTAAGAATGCTTTCAAAAATAGACATGTTAATAGATTATATTTATCAATTAACTAAATGCAAAGTGAGTGAACAGAAGAAAAATCTAAATCAAATCCATATTTGGTGTGACCACCCTTTGCCTTCAAAACAGCATCAAGCATCAATTCTTCTAGGTACACTTGCACACAGTTTTTGAAGGAACTCGGCAGGTAGGTTGGCCCAAACATCTTGGAGAACTAACCACAGTTCTTCTGTGGATTTAGGCAGCCTCAGTTGCTTCTCTCTCTTCATGTAATCCCAGACAGACTCGATGATGTTGAGATCAGGGCTCTGTGGGGCCATACCATCACTTCCAGGACTCCTTGTTCTTCTTTACGCTGAAGATAGTTCTTAATGACTTTCGCTGTATGTTTGGGGTCGTTGTCATGCTGCAGAATAAATTTGGGGCCAATCAGATGCCTCCCTGATGGTATTGCATGATGGATAAGTATCTGCCTGTACTTCTCAGCATTGAGGAGACCATTAATTCTGACCAAATCCCCAACTCCATTTGCAGAAATGCAGCCCCAAACTTGCAAGGAACCTCCACCATGCTTCACTGTTGCCTGCAGACACTCATTCGTGTACCGCTGTCCAGCCCTTGGCGAACAAACTGCCTTCTGCTACAGCCAAATATTTCAAATTTTGACTCATCAGTCCAGAGCACCTGCTGCCATTTTTCTGCACCCCAGTTCCTGTGTTTTCGTGCATAGTTGAGTCGCTTGGCCTTGTTTCCACGTCGGAGGTATGGCTTTTTGGCCGCAAGTCTTCCATGAAGGCCACTTCTGACCAGACTTCTCCGGACAGTAGATGGGTGTACCAGGGTCCCACTGTTTTCTGCCAGTTCTGAGCTGATGGCACTGCTGGACATCTTCTGATTGCGAAGGGAAGTAAGCATGATGTGTCTTTCATCTGCTGCAGTAAGTTTCCTTGGCCGACCACTGCGTCTACGGTCCTCGACGTTGCCCGTTTCTTTGTGCTTCTTCCAAAGAGCTTGGACAGCACATCTGGAAACCCCTGTCTGCCTTGAAATTTCTGCCTGGGAGAGACCTTGCTGATGCAGTATAACTACCTTGTGTCTTGTTGCTGTGCTCAGTCTTGCCATGGTGTATGACTTTTGACAGTAAACTGTCTTGAGCAACCTCACCTTGTTAGCTGAGTTTGGCTGTTCCTCACCCAGTTTTATTCCTCCTACACAGCTGTTTCTGTTTCAGTTAATGATTGTGTTTCAACCTACATATTGAATTGATGATCATTAGCACCTGTTTGGTATAATTGTTTAATCATACACCTGACTATATGCCTACAAAATCCCTGACTTTGTGCAAGTGTACCTAGAAGAATTGATGCTGTTTTGAAGGCAAAGGGTTGTCACACCAAATATGGATTTGACTTAGATTTTTCTTCTGTTCACTCACTTTGCATTTAGTTAATTGATAAATATAATCTATTAACATGTCTATTTTTGAAAGCATTCTTACTTTACAGCATTTTTTCACACCTGCCTAAAACTTTTACACAGTACCTTATATATAAATAAATTGCACACGCTCCCTTAGATCCACCTACGGGATGTGTCCCTGAGTTGAGTTCTGCTCTTCTCCCTGTGAGTCCTGCAGTTCCAGCCAGGAAGCATCCAGCAACTTTCCAGGTTGTACAGTCGGAGGTGCTTGAGTCATTGGCGTGTGAGAGCAACACACCTGCACGCCAGCCATTCGTGTTCTGTTGGACAACAGTCTGTCTCGCTGCAGACTGTCTCTCACCAACAGAGCCAGGCTGGTGTGTGGACAGTCTTTTTGTTTTAGTCCCAATTTTCTGATGCTTCTGAATGAACACAGAAGTCACGAAGATTAAATATTTAAAATGAAGCTTTTGTCTTGTTATGTAGTTTTAACTATCCAGTGTGTTTCTCAGTGACTATTGATAGTTTTAAAAAGACCCCCACCCTCCTGAATTGTAATATTCAGTTGTCTGGGGTGGGTGGGGAGTGTGCTTAATGTGGCTGTTCAACCTGTAGGTATTTGTTTCTCCTGTAGATTCTACAAGGGTGTTGTCCCCCTGTGGATGAGGCAGATCCCATACACCATGATGAAGTTTGCTTGCTTTGAACGCACAGTTGAAGCCCTGTACAAACATGTGGTACCCAAGCCCCGTAGCGAGTGCAGCAAGGCAGAACAGCTTGTTGTCACATTTGTTGCTGGTTATATCGGTAAGTTTAGCAGGATCCTATCCTCCAGTGTGCCGTGCCAGCGTTTCAGTATTCATTCGTGGATGTGTGTGGAGGGGGGAAGGTTGTATGAGACTTCAAAGAATAGGAAAATCATAGACTGCTGTACATTTTATACATGTGCAGGGAGCAGTGAAATGTTAGACCGTAACTGTAACTCTGAGATGAAGGTGAGAGAGAATATTCTGTAAAGTTTGAGGAATTGGCAGTTTAACATGTAGCCAAGTGGATTAGTATGTTTTTGAATTGATAGAGGTGGGGGTTAGGGCTCTGTTCTACCAATCCCTTCAGTTAGCTAAGATTAGGTTCAGATCCAGTGTAGTAGTTTGCACACGCTCCCTTAGATCCACCTACGGGATGTGTCCCTGAGTTGAGTTCTGCTCTTCTCCCTGTGAGTCCTGCAGTTCCAGCCAGGAAGCATCCAGCAACTTTCCAGGTTGTACAGTCGGAGGTGCTTGAGTCATTGGCGTGTGAGAGCAACACACCTGCACGCCAGCCATTCGTGTTCTGTTGGACAACAGTGTCTCGCTGCAGACTGTCTCTCACCAACAGAGCCAGGCTGGTGTGTGGACAGTCTTTATTTTTCTATAGTTTTATTCCTAATGTTTGTGATGCTTCTGAACAAACACAGAAGCCATTAAGATGAACTCTGCCTTGATTAATGTCTCCTGAAAGTGAAGGGTATGAAGAGGAATACCAGTCTGAAGAGCGGAAGTGAACCCTGCTGTCCGCACTCTGCCAGTACTGATTGTATGTGTGTGTGTGTTTTCTTGTAGCTGGTGTGTTCTGCGCTATCGTATCTCACCCTGCCGACTCTGTGGTGTCTGTGCTGAATAAGGAGAAGGGTAGCACTGCCCTCCAGGTGCTCCAGAGACTTGGACCCAAAGGTAAGCGACCCCCTGCAGAACTGCAAATCTGTTGGAGATCAAAATAACTGGAATGCAGTGTAATATGGGAGGTCTAAACGTTTTCATAAGGAATACATGGTTGACTTTAACACAGGTCAAATTAAATAATTTTCGGTATCTAAAACATTGCTAAAAAAAAAAAAAATGTATAGAAATGTCACTATCTTCTTTTATATATATATATATATATATATATATATATATATATATATATATATATATATATATATATATATATATATATAAATATGCATGTTTTTTGGACGTTTAGATGCGCCTTGTTGAACACGTCTCATTCTTCTATACTCCTCTACCTGTGTTCCCAGGGGTCTGGAAGGGTCTCGTTGCCCGTATCATCATGATCGGTACCCTGACTGCTCTGCAGTGGTTCATCTACGACTCAGTCAAGGTCTACTTCAGGCTGCCCGGCCCCCCTCCCCCCGAGATGCCCGAGTCCCTGAAGAAGAAGCTGGGTCTGACAGAGTAACTCCACCACAAGGACTCTCACAGCTCTGCTCCAGGAGTGGAGCCAGCCGCTGCCATGACTACAAAGAGGAGGAGATGATCCGATTTTATGTATTTAAAAAAGAAACGCCCCAATCCATCACTCTGCTGCTCTGATGTAATGTAAATGTGGAGAGGGAAAACTCTCATTGCCTGTAAATTAGGGGGAGACCCAGAAATGTGCTGTCGGTTTTATCAACACCTGTCTTTACGTGAAAATAAATCTCTGTAAACATAACTGTACAGCTTGTTCTGGTTTCATTTAATGGTACTCTGAACAGCACCTGCTGAGCGATAGGTTTTCATCATGTATGTCTGCTGAGACACCGATACAAGCAGCAGGATCCTTGCTTCTTGCAAGCATTATGTGAAACTGTAGTTAGAGGAAGCTACCTGAAGCATGAATATCAGCTTTGAGTTTAACTGCTTTTAGTAGTTCTTGGTTAAAGTAAATTAGAAAGGACTACAGTCCCCAATCCTGGAATTCAGGAATTGGCTGTGGCAGAATGCTGGTGTTTTGGGATGAACACATTATCTGTGTTTAAATTGGAGGTGTAGCCGAGTGTGTACATTGGGATAGTTTTCTATCGTCCACTGTTTTAGTAGAAAAAAAGCACAGGCATTTTCAATAGAAATATTTGTATTGATTACATGTCGAGTGCATGGAGTAATCGCCTTACACACACTTGCAGTGAGGGGCCACCAACTGGACGAGGCAGCAGACCCCCAGAATAGGTGAGCAGCTGTGAGGGGATCAATCAGGAGCGGAAGGGGCGGGGGTATGAATCGGATGCAAAAGGGGCAGAGCTACGTGGTGCTTATTTGTGCTGCTGTTGAAGCTTTTCATTCCACTCTGATGAGAAGCAGCAGTGAGTGGTTTTGCATTTAGATATAACTGAACAGGTTGACCTGTAGAAAGCTGGTTATTCTTGCATCTGCCTGGTTAACAGTTCTGAGATCTCAAACAAATTCACATCTCCACTCGTGCAAGAAGTTTTCAGGTAACCAAGCCCATCTGGGATTGCTCATTCTGCTGGTTTGAGGTTGGATATACTTTTAATACTCTCATGAGTATCATATAAATTTGGTACAGACGGGGTATCGGGGCAAATGATCACTGCATGCCTTGTTTTACTGGGGTTTACTGGTTTGTGGGTATATGGGTTACTTTTCACAAAATATTGATTTGTTTTTCTTTTATTAAACATTTGGTGAATCCCTTTGTGTTCTAATGTCAGATGAACACTATTACTGGATTATATATATATATATATATATATATATATATATATATATATATATATATATATATATATATATATATATATATGTAAATGGTAGGACTTCATTCAGTATGCTACACTGCCCTCGTGTGGTTCAGATTAACTTCATCTTCACTTTGAAAAATATTTTTTAAAAGATCAAGTGGTGGGTATCTGAAAAACATATAGCATTATATCTCCCCTTGTGTTGCTACAACTGTTTAAATAACATGCATGTAATTTTTCTTTTCGTTAACGTCCTCACAACTTTTTACATTTAAACTTCTGAAGTCTGTTTCAGAGGTCTTTTCACCATGTCAGTTCCAATGCACTTGCATTTGAGATCAGGGGTATGTCCTCGGATTATTGTCAGAAATAAAAATATAATACCAGTACTCTGACTTTCGTGTTCACAATGACATCATGGCTCGTTATTGCTGAGGTGGGCAATAATCCACGATCAGCTATAATAATACTATTATATTTAACATAAGACATACTATATCCTGTACTTATAGAACACTATTACAATATGGTGTATTACAATTAAGTTGAAGATGTAGAAATTCTAACAATAAACATGTTCAATTTAGGCAGAACAGCTGCTGGAATAGGCATTGATCAAGACACAGAGTTGTACTCGTTTATTCTTCTGTTTCTACACATCCTGCGATTGAGTGGTGTAGTTACAGATGAACTTCTGGAGTTTAAAAGCAAACAGATACAATAATACAGCAGGACATGCCCAACGAGGATACAATCTATTTTATAATATTCAACACATTCCTTACAATTATTTTCAGGATCCTGCAAAAAAAACTCCACTGTTATCAAAGTATAAAAAAAAAACTGATTAAAACAATAATATAAACGTGTCTAACTTTTTATTTATTTATTTTATTTGTACTCAAGGCAATCTTGTCAAAGTTGCTAAGGTGGTGAAGTGAGTTGTTCACAGCAGCTGTCCAGTAACCCAGCCGATTGCATTGGAAAAATGGTTCAAGGTCTTTAACTGAGTGATAGCTTGTGTGTGTGCTCCTTCTCTTAAAACAGTGCTACTCAACCTTGCTTCACCCCTCCTTAACAATGTTTTACTATAAAGTCTGACGCGTCTCCCTGGTTGAGAATGCTGACTGAGAGCAGCACGAATCTTACTCGATAACACCCCTGCTTGGATTGAAAACCACAGATCCTTCCTGCACTGAAACACCTGCTTGTCGATATGATTAGCCATCGTTATTTGCATGTTCTGTATTCAGGGATGGAAAAAAGGCTCCCATTACAAATCACTTTGAGCCCTTTCAGGTTTTTACTATGGGAATAATCAGACGCACCTGAGCTTGTAACTAATTGGATGAAGCTCGTATTAAAATCAGGAATGGAATCGTTCTACGTGGTTTCAGCTGAGGGTACATTTTCTCAGGTTCTGGAATCTTTTGAAACTTCTCGTCAGGTGGACCACAGATAAATTCAGTGACACTCAGACAAGCACACCAGCCCTGTGCTCAACCCATCCTCTCTGAGAGGGAGACAAGCACACCAGCCCTGTGCTCAAACCATCCTCTCTGAGAGTGACACTCACAAGCACACCAGCCCTGTGCTCAACCCATCCTCTCTGAGAGTGACACTCACAAGCACACCAGCCCTGTGCTCAAACCATCCTCTCTGAGAGTGACACTCACAAGCACACCAGCCCTGTGCTCAAACCATCCTCTCTGAGAGTGACACTCACAAGCACACCAGCCCTGTGCTCAACCCATCCTCTCTGAGAGTGACACTCACAAGCACACCAGCCCTGTGCTCAACCCATCCTCTCTGAGAGTGACACACAGACAAACACACCAGCCCTGTGCTCAACCCATCCTCTCTGAGAGGGAGACAAGCACACCAGCCCTGTGCTCAAACCATCCTCTCTGAGAGTGACACTCACAAGCACACCAGCCCTGTGCTCAACCCATCCTCTCTGAGGGACGCTCACAAGCACACCAGCCCTGTGCTCAAACCATCCTCTCTGAGAGTGACACTCAGACAAGCACACCAGCCCTGTGCTCAACCCATCCTCTCTGAGAGTGACACACAGACAAACACACCAGCCCTGTGCTCAACCCATCCTCTCTGAGAGGGAGACAAGCACACCAGCCCTGTGCTCAACCCATCCTCTCTGAGAGTGACACACAGACAAACACACCAGCCCTGTGCTCAAACCATCCTCTCTGAGAGGGAGACAAGCACACCAGCCCCTCTACTGAAAGCTAGCTGCAGCAGGGGACAGGCTAATGGCTAATTACTGCTGTTGTTTTCTTCCACTTATTAAGGTTGTAACAATAGTTCTTAAAGTTTTGTGAACAGGACTCACCTCACCCCCAGCCAAGCCCTCTGTCGCCTTCTGTTGGCTGCCCTGAGAAGGGCGTGTTAACGAATAGACTGCACTGCACAGACCAGACCAAATAAGGGCCGTTTCAGCCCATGCTTCTGTTTCAAAGTGAACAAATTCCTCCCCATGCAGATCCATTAATTTACACTTGGGGGCGCCAACTCCCTATGATTAAAAATAGAAATACAGACCGGTTAGTCCAAGCAGCACCCCTGTGCCTCATTATCAAAGACTTTCAAAGACTAACAACTCATGGGCACCAGGGCAGCTGCAAAGAGGGGGTTTAGATATCTTGTTTTCCTGCTACAAAATGCATGTTATATGTTTAGTTGTCCTGCTTTAAAATAGAAGCTTTGTTGTTCCAGGATAATGGGGATATTGTGGCAGAACCGAAGTGCAGTTCTTTTGATGGTGCTTCCCAGCCGAGACCAGCAGCCCTTTCATGTGTTTCCACATGCAGCATATATTACCCAGCAGACAATTCAAAAGAGCCCAGACTCTGCCAGCTCCCAGTAACATGCTTTCATTGCATTGATTTTAAATGCTGGTAAATTAGTAACAACACAGCTGCCCAATCTATTTGGCAGAAAAAGACCAATTACCAGAGTTTTTATTTAAAAAAAAAAAAAGTGTTGTCTTTACTACAAACCTGAGTGTGTCGCTCTGGGTAGGTGTGAGGGGACAAATCAAATCAAATCAAATTCTATTTATAAAGCACCATTCACACCAAAGGCATCTCAAGGCGCTGTACAGCAACAACAATTCATAATCAAATACAATCCAAAAAACACATACAGGAAAACAATGTTTAAAAAGACAGTTGAGGCACACTATGATAGAAAGGCCAATGTATAAAAGTAAGAGTTAAGTCTAGATTTAAAGTCCCAACCTCCCTAACAAAGGTAGAAAGGGCATTCCATAGCTGTGGTGCTCTGTGTGAGGACAGGTACCTTGCTCCTCTGCGAAGCGCAGGAGAATGGCCATGGGGTTGGCCCCGGGTGAGAGCAGGAACACCAGGGGGGTGCCGTGGCTGGAGTCCCTGTAGCTGCGCTGGAGGTTGAAGGGAGGGGGCTCCATGTAGGGGGCGCCCATGTCGTCTATGATGAACTGCTGGACTGCAGGGATGATCTGTGACCAGACACACAAACAAACAAGAAAGCAATCAGACAGACAAGAAAGCAATCAGACAGACAGACAGACAGACAAGAAAGCAGACAGACAGACAGACAGACAGACAAGAAAGCAATCAGACAGACAGACAGACAGACAGACAAGAAAGCAATCAGACAGACAGACAGACAGACAAGAAAGCAATCAGACAGACAGACAGACAGACAGACAGACAGACAGACAGACAGACAGACAGACAAGAAAGCAATCAGACAGACAGACAGACAGACAGACAGACAGACAGACAGACAAGAAAGCAATCAGACAGACAGACAAGAAAGCAATCAGACAGACAGACAGACAGACAAGAAAGCAATCAGACAGACAGACAGACAAGAAAGCAATTAGACAGACAGACAGACAGACAGACAGACAGACAGACAAGAAAGCAATCAGACAGACAGACAAGAAAGCAATCAGACAGACAGACAGACAGACAAGAAAGCAATCAGACAGACAGACAGACAAACAAACAAGAAAGCAATCAGACAGACAGACAGACAGACAGACAGACAGACAGACAGACAGACAGACAGACAGACAGACAGACAGACAGACAAGAAAGCAATCAGACACAGACAGACAAGAAAGCAATCAGACAGACAGGTAAGAAAGCAATCAGGAGGCTGTGTGGTCCAGTGCTTAAAGAAAAGGGCTTGTAACCAGGTGGTCCCCGGTTCAAATCCCACCTCAGCCACTGACTCATTGTGTGACCCTGAGCAAGTCACTTAACCTCCTTGTGTTTCGTCTTTTGGGTGAGACGTAATTGTAAGTGACTCTGCAGCGGATGCATAGTTCACACACCCTAGTCTCTGTAAGTCGCCTTGGATAAAGGCGTCTGCTAAATAAACAAATAATAATCAGACAGACAGAGAATGAAATCCCCAGACGGGGGTCTGTTCAACAAACTCAATCAACATTTCGTTAGTGTACTTGCTCAAAAATAGTATATTAGTGTGCAGGATTTCTGACACAGCGACTCAAAGACCATTCTAGACCCTTCTTGCTGCTTATCCGGTTTACTTGCAGCAGCTTGTAATAACAAATATGAGATTCATGTTTTTTGTGATATATTGCATTTTTAAAGGGTCCCTCCCCTATAAGTGATACTATATTTAAACAGCTGTGCATTTTTAGGAAAAAAAGTTTTAAAGCAATACCATGCCATCTTTCCAGTCTGAGACCCAAATATGTCCATGTTTGCACATTAAAAATGCATGTTTTCTAAAATGTAACACAGCCCAAAATGTTAAGTAATGAATTACCCTGCATTAGCCCTTTAAAAGACCAGGATTTTTAGTTTGGCACGTTATCAGCATGCATTTTTACACAACTGGAGTGCATGCGCTTGTATGTGTATGCAAGCAGTGGAGATGCTGTGTTTGTGCTTCAATAGGGACACAACTACCACCCGTCCTTTGAGCTTTACTCAGTGACAGGGCCAGCCCAGCACTGTTCTGAGCACTATATTAATTCCAGCAAGGGAAAGAGAAGCCCTGAAGCAGACAGGTAAAGGTTCAGTATTGTTCAGAGCTCACTGCCCCTTTACACGAGAGCTGGCCCCTCAAGCAGTCTTCTGTGGTCCTTTCTTTTTTATCATTCTAGATACTCCTATGAAATATGCTTTATGTTTTTTGCAGTTGGATGCAGCACAATCTGTTGGGCAGAATTAATGCATTGTATAAGCAGAGCCTGCCTCGTTGAGCAGAGATTCAATGCACACTCTTCACAGGGCAAATTAGTTATGGATTTTCTGTCTGATTTCAAATAACTTCAAGGAGGTTCCGTCCATATGCTCAGTGCTCGGTGTGCAGTGTGCAGTGCTCAGTGTTCAGTGCTAGGTGCTCAGTGTGCAGTGTGCGGTGCTCAGTGTTCAGTGCTAGGTGCTCGGTGTGCAGTGTGCAGTGCTCAGTGCTCAGTGTGCAGTGTGCAATGCTCAGTGCTAGGTGTGCGGTGCTCAGTGTGCGGTGCTCAGTGCTCAGTGCTCAGTGCTCAGTGCTCGGTGCTCGGTGCTAGGTGTGCGGTGTGCGGTGCTCAGTGTGTGGTCCGCGGTGCGCGGTGCTCAGTGTGCAGTGCTCAGTGCTAGGTATGCGGTGTGCGGTGCTCGGTTCTCAGTGCTAGGTGTGCGGTGCTCAGTGCTCAGTGCTCAGTGCTAGGTGTGCGGTGTGCGGTGCTCAGTGCTCAGTGTGCGGTCCGCGGTGCTCAGTGCGCGGTGCTCAGTGTGCAGTGCACAGTGCTAGGTGTGCGGTGTGCGGTGCTCGGTGCTCAGTGCTAGGTGTGCGGTGCTCAGTGCTAGGTGTGCGGTGCTCAGTGCTCAGTGCTCAGTGCTAGGTGTGCGGTGTGCGGTGTTCAGTGCTCAGTGTGCAAAGCTCAGTACTAGGTTTGGGGTCTCACCTTGCCTGGATGGATGCAGTGCAGGATTAGCAGTCTGTGGAAGGCAGTGCTAGGTGTGCAGTGCTCAGTGCTTGGTGTGGGTCTCACCTTGTCTGGATGGATGCAGTGCAGGATTAGCAGTCTCTGGAAGGCAGTGCTAGGTGTGCAGTGCTCAGTGCTTGGTGTGGGTCTCACCTTGTCTGGATGGATGCAGTGCAGGATTAGCAGTCTCTGGAAGGCAGTGCTAGGTGTGCAGTGCTCAGTGCTTGGTGTGGGTCTCACCTTGTCTGGATGGATGCAGTGCAGGATTAGCAGTCTCTGGAAGGCAGTGCTAGGTGTGCAGTGCTCAGTGCTTGGTGTGGGTCTCACCTTGTCTGGATGGATGCAGTGCAGGATTAGCAGTCTCTGGAAGGCAGTGCTAGGTGTGCAGTGCTCAGTGCTTGGTGTGGGTCTCACCTTGTCTGGATGGATGCAGTGCAGAATTAGCAGTCTCTGGAAGGCAGTGCTAGGTGTGCAGTGCTCAGTGCTTGGTGTGGGTCTCACCTTGTCTGGATGGATGCAGTGCAGGATTAGCAGTCTCTGGAATGCAGTTAGCAGGTCCTCCCAGGGCTCTGGCAGGGGCAGCTCGTTGGGGTGGGAGGCACCGTAGATCTTCTACTCTGCCATCTGAACACACAATACTATTATGCAAAAACCCCTTCACCTTTAACAATTTTTTAACCGTAACTGTACATTTAATGGGACTTTTCACATAACCCTGATACTGTACAAGGCTATGTTATGTACAGTATATCACACAGTTTTCAATGCTTTTTCAAGGCTTATAGTATGCATGTACTGTTTTAGAAATGCTTTGCCATAGCTCTCAGTGATTCACGATGCTTGACTGTGCTTTATTGCATTTTATTACGACTCCACTTAGGGGGACTTTGTTGTAACTGCAGCATATCAGAAGTAGCCCTGCATTGACAAACGAGATAAAGCTTGCATTTTTCAAAGCACTACTGGATAAATCTTTCTTTCTGAGCTCAAGGAAAAACCAACATGAAATACCTCTTCTAGACATTGGTTTGTACTGCAGGACTTATAAAATACAGTTTCATATTCATAAAGCAGCTCTCGCCTCAGAAAGGTTGAGTGAGTCCCACATTTGTATTTAATTTAATAAGGCTTTAAACAATGCTTTTTTTAAATGGTGAAATTGGGTCTGTAGTCTCTCTGAAGTCGGTCAGTGCGAATGCTGTTTTATGTGCTCTGAAAAAAGAAATAATTCGGTCCTGGATAAAATAAGAAATCCTCTTTCATTCAGGAGGAGGCTAGCTGTGGACTGTTGTTGTGAACATCAGAGAGGGGCAGCCAGTCTTTTGGTTTAAAACTCTTTTTTTTTTCTTCCTCACCCTTTCACTAAATCTTTTCCCCTTAAGAGGTCTGTACTTGTAACAAAGCCCATATTCTATTACCAGCACTGTTCAGAGTGACGGAGCAGCATGCTCGGAGCCCCTCCCCTGCTGTAGTGTAGGCAAGGTGAGCTGAGAGAGAGATAGAGAGTGGCGGAGTGGGCAGGGTAACGATGTGCAAAGGGTTCAGACAGCTGGTCCAGAGGTGGATTATTTCATTTACATCGCTGCAACATGTGCGTTGACGAATCTAGATGGCTGTAAGAACTCTGCACGATGTCTGGTGTCTCGGTGTAATAATAAAAGTGTTCATTCTCTGTAACCCTGCATCTTATCACTTAAACACATGTTTCACACGCTGGCTGAATTGTTCAGAAAGTGGGTACTCACGTTGGAGCAGAAGTGCTTCCTGAGGCTGGAGAAGGAGGTCAGGGTGGACAGGTGCACCAGCTCGCCCCAGGATTGGCCCTTGAGCCAGGCGGGGGCAGGGTTTGAGTAGGGGTTCTCCAGGGCCACGCCCCCGGTCAGTAGGAAGCTCCACTCTGCCTCGTCCACCCGGCCGCGGTTCCACTGCAGCCCCACGCAGAGCAAGAAGGAGACGCTCTCTGGTACACGCTGCGGGCGTGTGATGAGGGTTATCATCCTGCAGTGTACTGGGATTCTGTTATGTGAAGGGAGTGTAGAGGAGTCTGGTCTCTCTCATCTGTATGTGAAGTGAGTGTGGAGGAGTCTGGTCTCACCTGTATGTGAAGTCCGTGTGGAGGAGTCTGGTCTCTCTCACCTGTAACAGAGATATTCTGAGGCACGTCTACAGAGCTCTTCACCCTCCTCACAACTGAGAGATATTCCATAGAGGCATGTCTACAGAGCTCTCCACCCTCCTCACAACTGAGAGATATTCCATAGAGGCATTTCTACACAGCTCTCCTCCCTCCTCACAACTGAGAGAGATGACCAGTAGATGGCGCTAATTAACTATTATATATGTTACAACACTATATTCATATGAATCACATTGTAATTAAATGCCCTGCTGTATAACTTGATATCTTATTTTTCAGGTTAAAATGGCTCTGGGTGGAGTTTGACTCGACATGGCTCTGCTGGCTGTTGTTTTCCACATTTCCAGTCTTGTAAAGGGTTAACGTGGAACATCACCTGTGAATCTCCAATAATAATGCCACCAGATAACGGGAAGCTGACCTTCTCATGCATTTGCTGATATGTGAACAACTACCTCAGATTAGCTGCCTTCTTCACAGGACCCGCCATCGCAACTACAGAGCAGTCCTCCTCAATAATAAAATATTACGTGTTGTTTTATTCATCATCTGCTTTTATTTTATTGAATTCCATGAGTCAGTAACAGCGGGGGTTCAACACGCCCCCAGGGGATCGGAGGGTCCTTTCCACAGAACTGTAACGCCTGTTTTTAGAGCCACACTGCTCAATTCCACTTGACGTTTCTGGTTCACATATATTTACATTTTTATTTCGGTCGCACTGTGCAGTATTCTTTTTACTTACAGTAGGGTCGCCTAAGTTTACCACAGTATTTGTGCAGCTTTACAATGCTTTGCCCATGGTTATACTGTGCATTTACCAAAGTTTATCCTGATTTGCCATGTTTATTAATATGCTTTACCATACCTCGCTATTCTTTCCAATGCTTACCTATGCTTCACCATGCTTTATAACACTTTACTGTGCTTTTACTGTGGGAAACTTTTATAAGGGACCCTAATACCTGCTGCACAGGAAGTGAATCCACAGTGCGATGACAAGACACTGAACCTTTACCAAAGAAAGTTGTTTTTGCTAAAGAGAAGTAAGGTCATGATTATGAACCCCTGTTAGAACAGTGGACTGGAACAGAGAGACACACAGAAAGGTGTTCCTTGTGGTAGTCTACCAGGGCCCCTGCTCCCCTACGTTCACGCAGGGCTCCAGTCTGGCAGGGGCGAGGAGCTCCCTCCACAGACACCAGGAGGGGACTTTCCTGTGCAGGAACACGTAGTGGAACACGCTGTCCCGCTTGGGCATCTGCAGGGCTCGCAGGACAGGTAGCTCTCGGGGGCGGGGCTGCTTGGAATCCTGGTCACAGAGGCTCTTGAAGAACTCGCTGAACTTACAAGCAGTGGAGCAGGAGAGGAGCACAAACACAGGCACGATTTCAACAGTGATACTGTGAGGGGCGGGGCGGGGGGAGTTCTGCTCCTCAATACGCACTAACCTAACCCCTCAATACTCACTAACCTAACCCCTCAATATTCACTAACCTAACCCCTCAATACTCACTAACCTAACCCCTCAATACTCACTAACCTAACCCCTCAATACTCACTAACCTAACCCCTCAATACTCACTAACCTAACCCCTCAATATTCACTAACCTAACCCTTCAATACTCACTAACCTAACCCCTCAATACTCACTAACCTAACCCCTCAATATTCACTAACTTAACCCCTCAATATTCACTAACACAACCCCTCAATACTCACTAACACAACCCCTCAATACTCACTAACCTAACCCCTCAATATTCACTAACCTAACCCCTCAATACTCACTAACCTAACCCCTCAATACTCACTAACCTAACCCCTCAATACTCACTAACCTAACCCCTCAATACTCACTAACCTAACCCCTCAATATTCACTAACCTAACCCTTCAATACTCACTAACCTAACCCCTCAATATTCACTAACCTAACCCTTCAATACTCACTAACCTAACCCCTCAATACTCACTAACCTAACCCCTCAATACTCACTAACCTAACCCCTCAATACTCACTAACCTAACCCCTCAATACTCACTAACCTAACCCCTCAATACTCACTAACCTAACCCCTCAATACTCACTAACCTAACCCCTCAATACTCACTAACCTAACCCCTCAATACTCACTAACCTAACCCCTCAATACTCACTAACCTAACCCCTCAATATTCACTAACCTAACCCCTCAATATTCACTAACCTAACCCTTCAATACTCACTAACCTAACCCCTCAATATTCACTAACCTAACCCTTCAATACTCACTAACCTAACCCCTCAATATTCACTAACCTAACCCCTCAATACTCACTAACCTAACCCCTCAATACTCACTAACCTAACCCCTCAATACTCACTAACCTAACCCCTCAATATTCACTAACCTAACCCCTCAATATTCACTAACCTAACCCTTCAATACTCACTAACCTAACCCCTCAATATTCACTAACCTAACCCCTCAATACTCACTAACCTAACCCCTCAATATTCACTAACCTAACCCCTCAATACTCACTAACCTAACCCCTCAATACTCACTAACCTAACCCCTCAATACTCACTAACCTAACCCCTCAATACTCACTAACCTAACCACTCAATACTCACTAACCTAACCCTTCAATACTCACTAACCTAACCCCTCAATACTCACTAACCTAACCCCTCAATACTCACTAACCTAACCCCTCAATACTCACTAACCTAACCCCTCAATACTCACTAACCTAACCCCTCAATACTCACTAACCTAACCCCTCAATACTCACTAATCTAACCCCTCAATACTCACTAACCTAACCCCTCAATACTCACTAATCTAACCCCTCAATACTCACTAAACCAGCCCCTCAGTACCATTATGTTATAACATTTTAGCTGTATAACTGGCCCTCCTCTTGTGCTGGTGTTTTTGGTTCTTTGTTTTTATTCTCTTAATTAAATTGGGAACATGCCTGTTTTTCAAGGACCAAACTATAGATTTAGAAAGTCTAAGCGAAAACCAGGAAGTGAAATAAAAAGGATTTTACTTGCACCTGTACGAGAGCTTTTTGTTTGGCCTTTGTTTGATCACAACAGATTGCATGCTAAGTCAGATTGCTAGTGATTGCTATTAGTAATTGTGCAGAAAGTTTTAGAGAGTTTGTAGGTTTCGTTCCATTTTAATTAATACCTAACAACTTAAAACATGTTGAAGAGAATCCCTCTGACAATGCGAATATCTGCACAGCCCTGCAATAGGGAAGGGGGGTTCTCTCCCTACTGCTGCTTAGAGGAGGCGTCAAGGAGACCCCCCAGTGACCAGACCACTTAAAAAAAGGCTCCGGCCACGATCATGCTGCTGGTCTCCTCCTGCTGTTTCTGGAAGCTTTCTTCCTGCTCCTCCAGAGTCTTGACACAGGCCTCTTTTCTCTCCACTGCGGAAACCACACTGCTGCAGGAAAGGAGACACACGGTCACAGTGAGGGGCAGACTCGCTCATCAATACAGACTGTCCACTGGACTGTCCACAGCGGTCAGTTTGTCTCAGATGTGGCTCATCTCCTCTTGTCTAACAGAACCTCGAACACACTTGAGAGATGGTGCGTTTTCCCATTGTAAAGATTCCCTGTATATTAAATCAGCAAACACAGGCACTGCCTGACAGCAAACAAACTGGTACTAAATACCAGAGCGTGGCTTACACAGATTACCAGCGTTAATTCAAGGCTGGCGAGCCTGATTCACTGCGCTCTGTAAACGAGCCAGCTGACAATAATCCCTCTTTCTTACAACAGCCTCAGTTCAAACCGATCAATTACAAGCTGCCAGTCGCCTATCACTGCAGGGGATGCTCCAGAGCTCCACTATTATCAGACTCAGACAGGGCTATCTATTTTACACGCCACAGAAAAAGGGTAATGGTTTCAGGAAGCATCTGAAATCATTAAAACTTGAAATCTATAAGACACCCTGAGTTTCACCTCTGCAGGGTCTGTATAGTAAATCACAGCCAGAAAAATTTTAAAAAACTCCTTCCAGCGAATTTTTAAAACAGATAATTTAAGCATTATTTGAGGAGTCAGGGAAGTATAAATTCCTTACAGTGCACACAAGGTTACAGATTTACTGCAATTTTTCAGCGTTTTTGACAAAACAAAAAACTAAAGCTATCATGTTACAAAACGTCACTCAGAAGGTTATGTGAGGGCTTGAAAGTTGGTAATTTTGTAACTTCCCTTATAAAAATGTCCCACAGTCTATGCATGGTATTCTTGCTGTTTTAACATGCTTTTCCCATTGTTATAATTTGCATTTACAGTTTACTCTGGTTTGCCATGTTTTTTAATGTTTTACCATACCTCGTTATTCTTTACAATGCTTGGCTATGGTTTAGCATGCTTTCACTGTGCTTTATTACACTTAGCTTTCGCTACAGTTAAATGTAACTTTCATAAGGGTTTTAAGTTTTGTATTTCCAGTTAAAAAAAAGAACAGTCTACCTACCTGATCTCAGCCAGCAGCCACTGGTAGAGCTTGAGCAGGGCGGAGGTGAGGTGCAACTGGGATGACTGCACCACCGGGCGGCATCGCTTTTGGATGAAGTCCAAGCACGGCGGGAGCAGCCACTCACACAGCAGCTGCAACACAGGCAGAGGGGCCCTGTATGAGTGATCCCCAGCACTCAGAAGCATGCAGCAACACAGGCAGAGGGGCCCTGTATGAGTGATCCCCCAGCAAGCGTCAGTCATTGGGGTTTACTGCTTGGAATCCAACAGGAGTTGAAGATTACTTAAAGTCTTGCCTTTGTAACTTTCAATGCACATTTTCTTTGCTTGTAATTCTAGTATTCAATTTTTTAAATTACCATAAATACACTGATAGTTGACTGCATGAAATTAATCTAATAAAACACATGCTTCACCGTGAGGACAACTAGAAGTGGAATTCCGTATTTAAAAAGGTAGATGTTCCCAATATTTTCAAAAATGCTTTGCTGAAAATATAATACTGTAAAGACATAAATATTTGTGACCAAAATATTTGGCAAATCACACCCATAAAACCTATTTTGCTCTAGAAATTTTGCTGGCGACCTGTTAATATACAAAGTATGCATTGTGAGTGGAATTTGATATTCCTGCGAAAAAATTTTCATACACGGAAAATGCATAATAAAAGGCTCGCAAATATTTATAGCTTTACAGTACATACAGTATATATATATATATATATATATATATATATATATATATATATATATATATATATATATATATATATATACATTGCATTACCTAGGAGTGGTATTATCACTCCCCCCATTCGCTGAGCTGAAGTAGGTTTTGTATTTTTAACTTAAAATAGTTAAGCATTCACATTTCTCAAGGAAGGGCATGGTAGCGTAACCCTGTTTTAGCAGTGTCCTGTCCCCGTCTCTCCTCCTCCTCTCAGAATGCCTTTTGCACAAACCCGGCTGCAGAGCTTTCAAATAAAATAAAAAGCTAATGGGACCATAACTAAAACAAATAATAAATAACACTGCATTAAAAAGTGCTGCAGTGCTAAAACCTCAATCAGTCACGGGTAACAAGCTTTCTGCTCGTCGCGAGGGACTAATGGTGCTGATGGAGACTGTGCATCGATTGTGTTATGACAGGTACAGATCACAGCAATTGCATAACTGGAGCTCGCCTCGCTCCATCACACCAAATTGACTGCTAGATTACAAGCCGCAAATCAATTTCGCAAAGGCAATAGCAAGGCGGGCTGGGAGATGGGAAAAGGCTGCCTGACTTAACTGAACATAATGCATTATTAAAGCATGGGATGATCTGATAAAATAAGAACTAAAAAACTGAAATCTAGCTGTCAAAAGAAATAATAATACGGGCAAAATCAAAAATGTATAAAAGGAGTATTGAGTTTCCACAATCTCATTACGTCGCAATGAAATTGGTGTTGCTGCAACACGTTCCTCCAGACGAGACTCTGCAGGCTAGCTTGTCTCCTTGTCTGCGCTTCTCAAACACAGGATCCCTGGGGGGGGGGACGGGGGTGGGGGGACAGAGCACAGGTATCCAATTGGTTACGTCTAACTAGAATTCTGTTAACACTTTGTCTCATTGTATAACTGAGGACACAGCAGGTATCAATTGCACAAGTTTAAGAAGGTTGTTACCTTATATAACTGAAGGCGTACTTTAGAACAGGGCATGAATATCCATGTAATTACATTGTGATAACTGGGTAACTACTAGGGGTGGGTACTGGGACCGAGGATCCGTATTGCAATATATTTCAATACTGAATACAATATTGCGATATATTGAGATACATATTGGAATTCAATGGCGAATGATGCTGATGTTGATTTTTTGCTACCAAAATAAATCTACATATATACACTGTGCTTGTTGTCATTTTAATGGAATTTAAAGTATTAGAATGTAAGATGACAAATTAAACTCTCCTATGAAATGCCCAGTAACTTGTTTTTGTTGGCTCCTCTGAAGTACGTGCATGTGCTCCCAATTTGAAAAACAGAAAAACAGTGCTGGTTTGAAAGCTATTTAAAATTCTGTTTTTCAAAAGTACATCCTATGACTGTGGCCATAAACAGAGGTTTAAAGCTGCTTTATATATCGGTCAGTGCAGAGACCCAGGGTCTGGAATAAACGACTGACCTTGCTTTTAAGATTCAATATATATTACAAAAGCATAAATAAGTGCTACACGTTTATTTAAAATGAAATAAATACTGGTAATGTTATAAATGATTTATTTATGCATCTGCTTTGCTTGTTTTTTTTATCACAGCTTACAGCTCCAGAACTGCTGTTTTCTTATCTGATGAGATCAGATACGGTTCTTAAATTGGTGACGAATAAAAAAAATAGCTGAGCGTTTGTGTAATTTGTAATTTTATTGCATGCAGAGCTCCAGAAAAAAAGACGGGGGGCGGGGGGTCGGTGGGTGGGGTGGCGGTCGGACTGACGGACGGATGGGGAACGTGATATACTATACAGGGCATCGCTGTGATTGAAGTTCTGCGCTGGAGATGACCTCATAATTGAAAGGAAAACATGCACGATAAAAACAGCCAAAAAATTAACAAACCACCAAAGTCGCATGCAAGACACATGCATGATCTATTAAATGTTACCTCAAGTTCAGTGTACAAATACAAGGTGAATTCATATCATTTGTTTTAGAAAAGTCGGTATTGTAATTGGTGTTTCCGGTACATTAAGATGTAGGACTACACTGTATGTAAGGCCGCTGGTACCGCCAGCATATTTTACTTCAGCCCAGCCTTGCATAAACAACAAACCGCAATGTCTGATGCTATACAGCCATCCTTTTTAGATCTTTTTATTAGGAAATGATGGCTTTGCTTTTCAGAATTTAAGAAGCTCAAAATCTCTGTGTGCCTCTGCCATATTTTCTTTTGTGTTAGCACAGCTCACAATATGAGTTCTCGCAGGAAGTGATTATCTCCAGAGACACATCCTCACTTTAGCACTGCACCCAGGAGACCACATACATTCACAGTGTCAGCACCTAAACAGGACCAGAGACACATCCTCACTTTAGCACTGCACCCAGGAGACCACATACATTCACAGTGTCAGCACCTAAACAGGACCAGAGACACGTCCTCACTTTAGCACTGCACCCAGGAGACCACATACATTCACAGTGTCAGCACCTAAACATGACCAGAGACACGTCCTCGCTTTAGCACTGCACCCAGGAGACCACATACATTCACAGTGTCAGCACCTAAACAGGACCAGAGACACGTCCTCACTTTAGCACTGCACCCAGGAGACGACATACATTCACAGTGTCAGCACCTAAACATGACCAGGGACACGTCCTCACTTTAGCACTGCACCCAGGAGACCACATACATTCACAGTGTCAAGCGCTTCTTAATGTTCCTTTTATGAGGGGTTCTGAACACAGCGGTGTGTTTTCATTCATTCTTTCCTTCTTTCTTTGTGTTGAGGAGCTTTCGCCGGAGTTCAGTTGCAGCTGCCTGCCAGTCATATGCAGATCAGTGTCTTTATGTAAGTAAGAGTCAGCACCCTCTAGTGATCTATCACTTTGGATTGAGTTTCCTGGCAGTACACTGCAGTGCACAAGATGGTACTGATGCCAACTAATGAAATGACAATGACTACAGCAACTAGGAACAGAAGAGCAGTTCATGACCTCGGAGTTAAAGACCCTTCACAAAAACATAATATTAGCTCTTATTAAATCAATGAATTCTCACCTCTTTGAATATTTTATAATTGTGTGGTTGAGTAATAACAGGATAGCACAGATAGAGTCATGTCTAGATATCGAAGTTCAGCTTTTCAAGCTTTATATATTGTCTAAGACCAGTGATATGTACAGTATATCAAATTACACTCTTAAACATTTCTCTCAAGGTTTTGCTTAAGTTATAAATGCATTCGATTTGCTATATTAATACCTTCAGGTTGTCTGGCAGCTCCGCCCTGCCCGCGTACCCAGGGTTCATGGTGATGAAGACAGTGCAGGATGGGTCCAGGGAAATCTGCGTCCCCTCAAACACGAAGGTCTCTGCTCGCCGGATAGTCTGGATCGACACAGCTCGCTGGATAGTCTGGATCTGCTGGGCCACGACAGAGAGCACCTGGGGGACGGGTCAATGAGACACACTTGTGCTTGCTTTAGGGGAGTTTACTGAATTTTCAAGCGAGACAGAGAGGACAACAATTATAGAGGAACGAGAGAAACAGAGAGAGAGGATCCAGCTGTGCATTTACGTTCACAGGAGAAGCCCAGTTGAACTCTGCTGTACCAGTCCCACCTCAGTGTTCAGCTTGTGGGACCTGTTACAGCACGGAGCTCCACAGGCTCCAGGGAATGGAATGGAGCTGTGTGGACTGGCACTCTCATTCAATCAGGCTGTTCAGGTAAAGGAAGAGTGATGTGAGTTACCTCCAGCTCGATCCGATTAAACTCATCAAAGCAGGCCCAGGCTCCAGACTGCGCCAGTCCTTTGAAGAATTTCCCCATGGCTTTGTAGTCCAGGCCATCAGAGCAATTGAACACAACGCACTGCGAGGAGCGGGAGAGAGACAATGGTCATGCACAAAACAACAACGCTCCGATAACAGGCTGTCGATTGCACTGAAGGGCAGACACCCCAGTGCTGAGAGACGACAGTCATGCACAAAACAACAACGCTCCGATAACAGGCTGTCGATTGCACTGAAGGGCAGACACCGCAGTGCTGAGAGACGATGGTCATGCACAAAACAACAACGCTCCGATAACAGGCTGTCGATTGCACTGAAGGGCAGACACCGCAGTGCTGAGAGACGACGGTCATGCACAAAACAACAACGCTGGGACTGGGCTGAAACTGCAGTAGAAGGCAAGCTTCGGTCCAAACACAACCCACTGGGAAAGGAATACAATAGTATTCTGTTATGCTGCAACAAATACTGTAATATTCTAAAGTTCTGCCAAAATACTATAGTATTCTGTATTACAGCAACAAAGTAGTATTCTGTAGTATTATATAATTCTAAGCCAACATACTGCTGGGTGATTCCGGCTCAAGTGCACCAAACCCTGGGAGGTGTTTCCTCCCCCTGGGATGGAGAGAAGGGGGTCGTGTGTGAGTGCAATGGGAGAGCTGTGCACTGTACTGGAACTCACACCCCAAAGCTTTGCAACAACGTCAACTTTTCATCATGTGGGAGTTGACCTTGAAAAACAACGTTCGCATCAAACCTTTCCTCTAAAATGCAATTAATTGATGCAAGCCATTGACGCAAGGGGTCCTTAGTCCACTTGAGCTGGAATGGAGCTACAGATGGTGCACTCCCATGAGAGATTTTTGTCAATACTATGATTTCTGTGCTGTGTTTTTTTGTGAAAGTAGTAAAAATAAAACTGTTAATGTTGCAAAGATAAAAAATAAAGGGTTGAAGGCCTTCAAAAGTGCTGTATGCTTTTGTGCAAGCTGGACTGTGCCTAGATTCCATGGATCGGGATCAGAGAGAGTCACGCGCACACAGAGCCAATGATTCATGCCCACCTGTTTGGCCATGGCTTTGGCCAGGTCCTTGCAGGTTTCTGTCTTCCCTGTCCCAGCCGGTCCCTCTGGAGCTCCTCCCAGGTTTAGCTGCAGGGCTCCCATCAGCGTCCTGACCAAAGAGGAACGTGGAGTTACTGCTAAACACGGCCGGGAATATTATTGCAGCAGTGCGGCAGTAGAATATGTAAGTAAGAGTATATGGGTATAGAGAGTAACAGTATTTACAGCCTGCTCATCAGGTGTCAATCCCACACCAACTGCAGGGGTGCAAAACAGGGACAGGATATTCCCTGGATTATCCACAGCGATCCGCTGATTAGGCTGCCTGGGGTCTGGACTCTGTCATTCACAATGTAACTCAGGGGGAAGCGCGTAGAATTCAGGAGGGATGCAGCATTAATGCAAATCCCTTCTCGTCAAATCCGTTTTCAATGAGATCGCTTTTTTTCTATCCATTAATGCAGCGGTATCGGCAATAACTTAGTTTTTCTTTCTTTAAATCTCATGATTTATTTACCCGCAAGATGGGCGAAGACTTTGGTTGTAAGTAAATAAAGATTGGAGTTTCAAGAACAGAGCATGTCAGCAGTATTCTTCAGCTGCTGTAGTTTCTGCTTTGTTTATTGAGCTGTATTCTTCAGCTGCTGTAGTTTCTGCTTTGTTTATTGAGCCGTATTCTTCAGCTGTTGTAGTTTCTGCTTTGTTTATTGAGCTGTATTCTTCAGCTGCTGTAGTTTCTGCTTTGTTTATTGAGCCGTATTCTTCAGCTGCTGTAGTTTCTTCTTTGTTTATTGAGCAGTATTCTTCAGCTGCTGTAGTTTCTTCTTTGTTTATTGAGCAGTATTCTTCAGCTGCTGTAGTTTCTTCTTTGTTTATTGAGCTGTATTCTTCAGCTGCTGTAGTTTCTGCTTTGTTTATTGAGCTGTATTCTTCAGCTGCTGTAGTTTCTGCTTTGTTTATTGCACCATTGTTCTGTAATGAGGTTCCGATATTGAAATAAACAAAACTCGAATTGTTTATCTGCTATTCCATTTGATCAGCTGAGCTCTGTTTAAATGCAGGACTGGTTGCAGTGAGCTCTTTGTTTAAATGTGGGACTGGTTGTAATGAGCTCTTTGTTTAAATGTGGGACTGGTTGTAAAGAGCTCTTTGTTTAAATGTGGGACTGGTTGTAATGAGCTCTTTGTTTAAATGTGGGACTGGTTGTAATGAGCTCTTTGTTTAAATGCAGGACTGGTTGTAATGAGCTCTTTGTTTAAATGTGGGACTGGTTGTAATGAGCTATTTGTTTAAATGTGGGACTGGTTGTAATGAGCTCTTTGTTTAAATGTGGGACTGGTTGTAATGAGCTCTTTGTTTAAATGTGGGACTGGTTGTAAAGAGCTCTTTGTTTAAATGTGGGACTGGTTGTAAAGAGCTCTTTGTTTAAATGTGGGACTGGTTGTAATGAGCTCTTTGTTTAAATGTGGGACTGGTTGCAGTGAGCTCTTTGTTTAAATGTGGGACTGGTTGTAATGAGCTTTTTGTTTAAATGTGGGACTGGTTGTAATGAGCTCTTTGTTTAAATGTGGGACTGGTTGTAATGAGCTCTTTGTTTAAATGTGGGACTGGTTGTAAAGAGCTATTTGTTTAAATGTGGGACTGGTTGTAAAGAGCTCTTTGTTTAAATGTGGGACTGGTTGTAATGAGCTCTTTGTTTAAATGTGGGACTGGTTGTAAAGAGCTCTTTGTTTAAATGTGGGACTGGTTGTAAAGAGCTCTTTGTTTAAATGCAGGACTGGTTGTAATGAGCTCTTTGTTTAAATGCAGGACTGGTTGTAATCTAGCTCTGTTTAAATGCAGGACTGGCTGTAATGAGCTAGTAGATGACTGACTTGACAGAGTGTCTCTCTTGAACCTGTCTATTCGGGTTCGATCCTGCGTTCCTACTGTCTATCCTATAGGGGGCGCTGACACATTCTTCCCCACAGTTACTTAGGACGCTTCCACAAAAAATAGACAATCAGCTTCAAGCAAAGGCTGGTACAAGCAACTGCAGGAGTCAGTGAAATAGCGTTGACCTGCACTTTATCAGAAAGCCATAATACAGGACAGGTCGTTTCAATACAGTCCAATCACCGCATGCCTGGGGGTGTTGTCCTGCACGTGGTGAAGCCACATTAAGCAGATTTTAGAACATATTTGAACACCCAACCCCTCCCAAAGTGAACTGGTTGTCAATTGAAATCGGGCAGAGTGGTTTTGAAAGTTCCAAGCTGTGCTGGTGTGGTGACATATCTGCACAGGTTGGAACACTTGTTACTGTAGCCAATGAGATTGCTCCAACTAATTCTGCCATTTTAGAAGTCCTTCTAAAGATGGGCTGCACACCGAACGAGTCTCTCACATTGCACAGGGTAATACAGCACAACAGCGCAGCAGGCTTCCTCCTGGGGAATGAAGAAAGAGAGACTTGGCTCAGTGTAAAGGACATTTCAAAAGGAGATCTCTGTAGAGGATGGCTGCTGTCAAGGTTTACCCCACACTGCGTGTTTCAGGTCAGCCTGGCAGAGAAGCAGCTTGGCTTCATCAAGCAATCAGTACTCCTTTCAAGAAAGCCTGCTCTCAGAAGCCCTTGTCTGGCCTCATTACTCAACAGACATCAGAACCCTGGAGCCGAATCAGTAATGGCTGTAGTTTCTGCAGACAAACACTATAAATGGAGATGTATCTGCAAACGCCAGCTAGGGGACAGCTGTGTGTACATTAACTAACGAGGGAGACCCGACTCCCTCCCAGGTTACCAATCAAGGCATCAGTCACTTTATTCCAGCCCATTTAAAGATCATGCACTCACAGCTTCATTAACATCCACTCCATTGGGAACACTGCCTGGCTACATCCTCTCACGATGCGACTGGGGAGCGTCCTCCGGAAGGAATGTCTCCCTCTGCTGGTTTGCAGAGGTCCAGCTCCTTGACAAGATAGATGTGCTGCAGATTGCACAGCTCCTGGTTTTAATGCAACCGTCCCAACCCAGTCCAAAGTAAGTTACAGAGAGTTACACTGCTGGACCCGGGAGAGAGTTACACTGCTGGACCCGGGAGAGAGTTACACTGCTGGACCCGGGAGAGAGTTACACTGCTGGACCCAGGAGAGAGTTACACTGCTCATCCCGGGAGAGAGTTACACTGCTGGACCTGAGAGAGAGTTACACTGCTGGACCAGGGAGAGAGTTACACTGCTGGACCCGGGAGAGAGTTATACTGCTGGACCCGGGAGAGAGTTACACTGCTGGACCAGGATTCCAGTGCAGAAACACTCACTATAATGGCACAAAACATGACAATGAATTCAACAATCAATCCATTATTGATCGCCATGAACCCTTGTGAACGTTTGTTGATCAGTTAATTGCCCTGATGTCTTTTTTTTAGGAGATCGCTCATCCTCTATATTTTATGTTTATATGTCTTTGGTTGAGAGCGTATTTAATTCTCGCACACTCTGCTGTGTCAGGCCTGTGAGCAAAGCGAGTCTGGTATGCCATAGAAACAGTGCAAGAGAAAGTATGCTCTGAGCTTGATTAGCGATCACCGAACACAGATGAAAAGCTGATACGTACTTAATCAGTTTTTACAGAACCTGTTGTGGTTTAAACATTTGCAATGCTTTGTTGTTGACATTCTGAGTGTGAAGTTATCAGTGTAGCTGCTGCTAATAGATTTTAATGGCCACATTACTTGTAAATTACATTACAAGCACATGCATGCTTTCAGCTGTATTTGAAGACTTTTGTGAGGAGTCTACTTTGTGTATTCATTTTTTTAGCTTATAAATAATAAGCTGTTCTCAATGCATCGTTTATTAAGGATCATCACCTTTTTTTCGATCATGAAATCTGTAGCTGATTGCACACATCCAAACACCTGCCATAGCACTGCCAATAAGCTGGTCAAGACTGTACTATAGTTAATGAAAATGTATTGTTTTTTTAGGTAGGTAAGTACATGTTAAAAGCAATCCTAGCCAAGGTGTTAAATCCATTTCTTTAGCTATTCTTATCATTTGCAGCATTCACACTGGTGATTGCTCCAGCCTCGTCACCTCTCCTGCAGGTGTAACTAGTCACTACGGTTTGAGAAGCAGCTTCTACTTTCATCTGCTCTTGCTACAGCTTTCATTTTTTCTCCAGCTGAATTTCAATGGAAGCTGGAAGTTTATCTGCCTGACGCACAGAGACCTGTGTGAACCCCCTCCCTCCCTCCCTCCCACAGCTTCCCGTAACGAGCTTCACAGCCTGCCTAACAGAGCCGGCAGTTAACTGGCCTTTTAGTGTTTAATAATGTGACAGCTGTCAAGGCCCTTGATGCAGCGAGTTTGATTAATGAACTCTTCCATCAAATGGGTGCCCCCCGCCCTTCCAGCAGCAGTCAAAATCACAACTCCTACATGTTCTCTCTCGGGCTTTATCAGGGGCAGTCACTGCACAGCGCTGGCTCACAAGACGCATGACCCACACTGTTCTGCGGTGAAGCTCAGCACTGGTTTACCATGAATCAGAGTCCCATGCGTGGACCTGTCAGACTCTGTAACTCTGTACCAGCTGCTAAAGGGACCATGCTGTATCAGTTCTGTATCTACTGTAGAACATGTCTGCTTACTGCAGTAACAGCTCCGGCAAAAAAAAAAAAAAAAAAAAAAAGAAATATCTGTCAGCTTCTGAACTTGCTAAAAGCTGTTTTTATTTTAAATGAGACGGGGAAATATATTAGTGTGGCGCTTTGCACCGAATTAATCCAAATTAATCTTCCTAATGGTTCCGCTATGTCTCTGAATTACAACACACGTCAGTCCTAAATCCAGGGTACGGGACGTGCTGATGAATTAATAATGCACAGCCTCTTTCATTTAATCTGTTTCCACTGCTTCCCTACTTCCAGTTATTGATTAGAGCTTCACTGTCACACCTACAGCACAGCTACTCTGTCTCCTCAGAGTGTCTCTTCATACAGGACTTCTCTTGCTCTGTCTCCTCAGAGAGTGTGTCTCTTCATACAGGACCTCTCTTGCTCTGTCTCCTCAGAGAGAGTGTCTCTTCATACAGGACTTCTATTGCTCTGTCTCCTCAGAGTGTCTCTTCATACAGGACTTCTCTTGCTGTGTCTCCTCAGAGAGAGTGTCTCTTCATACAGGACTTCTCTTGCTCTGTCTCCTCAGAGTGAGTGTCTCTTCATACAGGACTTCTCTTGCTCTGTCTCCTCAGAGAGTGTCTCTTCATACAGGACTTCTCTTGCTGTGTCTCCTCAGAGAGTGTCTCTTCATACAGGACTTCTCTTGCTGTGTCTCCTCAGAGAGTGTCTCTTCATACAGGACTTCTCTTGCTGTGTCTCCTCAGAGAGAGTGTCTCTTCATACAGGACTTCTCTTGCTCTGTCTCCTCAGAGAGAGTGTCTCTTCATACAGGACTTCTCTTGCTCTGTCTCCTCAGAGAGAGTGTCTCTTCATACAGGACTTCTCTTGCTCTGTCTCCTCAGAGAGTGTCTCTTCATACAGGACTTCTCTTGCTCTGTCTCCTCAGAGAGTGTCTCTTCATACAGGACTTCTCTTGCTCTGTCTCCTCAGAGAGAGTGTCTCTTCATACAGGACTTCTCTTGCTCTGTCTCCTCAGAGAGTGTCTCTTCATACAGGACTTCTCTTGCTCTGTCTCCTCAGAGAGTGTCTCTTCATACAGGACTTCTCTTGCTCTGTCTCCTCAGAGAGTGTCTCTTCATACAGGACTTCTCTTGCTGTGTCTCCTCAGAGAGAGTGTCTCTTCATACAGGACTTCTCTTGCTCTGTCTCCTCAGAGAGAGTGTCTCTTCATACAGGACTTCTCTTGCTCTGTCTCCTCAGAGAAAGTGTCTCTTCATACATGACTTCTCTTGCTGTGTCTCCTCAGAGAGAGTGTCTCTTCATACAGGACTTCTCTTGCTCTGTCTTCTCAGAGAGAGTGTCTCTTCATACAGGACTTCTCTTGCTGTGTCTCCTCAGAGAGAGTGTCTCTTCATACAGGACTTCTCTTGCTCTGTCTCTTACTTTATGTGAATGTCAGGCTTGCCTGTTAGTAACTGGAGGAGGAGGAGGCATTATCACTTACTGTATAGTTTTATGTGCACAGCTGCTTAAGTGCCTAATTAGTAAATGGAACAGAGATTCATTAAAAGTGATTTAAGCAGATAGATCCTTCATGTAGTTCTGGATTGGGTGGGAGAACACTAGCCTCTTTATCACCAATACTGCACTTTTCCCATTCGGTTAGACGGCTGGACATGACAGTGTAAGGTATCTTTTCCATGGGTGGAGGTGCACGGGCAGCCCTGACTGTAATATAAACACTCAGGCTTGGCTTCATCCACAAGGTTGTGGATCATTATCACCATTCACACATGTTGTACTTAAACCTCAACATAACAAGGTGTGTTACAGTCCAGCTGTTGTTTCACCTTCTCCATCGTCCTTACCTGGGAGCAGTATCACTGCAATGCTTCACTAAGCTCTCGCTCTCTCAGACTGAGAGGAACTGCACCAGCCATTCTTGAACAATCTAAAGGGCGGGGCTTAAGTGACTGTGGCGTAGCGTCCCGTCCCTGGCAAGGCAGGTCTGCGCTCTTTGAAATATGAGACCCAGACACAGACCCGCAGTTTTAATAAATCACAAATAACAAAACAAACAAAACACAGGAACTAAAAAAAGGTTTGATCAAAACACTACAAATAAAACTCTCCACAATAAACACAATACCACGCCCAATCTATGGCTTTCCAGTGCTCTTTTTCTCTCCACTCTGCACGCACTCTCACACAAACCTCTTTTGTTCCCATGTGGCCAGGAGCTTGTCTGATTCAATCAATCATCCAATCACCACCTGGCCACATTCCACATGTTTCCATTCACTCTCAATCAAACAATGAATCATTCAATCTAACAATCAAACCATGTGGCTGTGCAAACACTGGCCATCTTGTTTACAGGGTGTCCCTTCACCAAGATGGCCACCAGCCACCAAACTCTCACTAACAGACACACACACCCATGTGCAAAGTCTATGTTCTGTCACAGTGACATGTATCAAGGGACACACACATAGACACTGTGAGGGACACTTCAGGACACACACACACTGTGGAACACTGAGTTAAATGACTGCTGAGTTAAAGCTTTGTCAATTGAGCCTGTCATCTCTCACAGTATTTAAGGTACACATTATAAAACTGTTCTGCAGGTCTAAGGCTCTAGATAATGACAATTTACAACCTGCAGACAGACATTACTGTCAAAGGCCTGGCTGCTATATTCAACTGGAGAGTAATGAGCAGTGTGTCTCAGTCCAGAAAGGTGAGCTGCCCCTTGTGATTTCTCACTGCAGACAGGCAAGTCTCACACTGACCCACGGCTCTCAGGCTCTGCTAGTTTATCCCTCATTATCTGCACAGCCTTTCTTTCCTGCCTGTACTTTCAACCCTGAGAGCAGGCTGAGGGACATCACTTAGCAGCAGTGCATCATTCACGAGCGAGCAGCTTCCACAGCACAAGGACACGCTGCATCTCAGAACAGTTTCTGTTAAAGGTAATCAATGAATTAGAAGCTAGAATGGGGCAAGTATCTATTGTTCCATATATGCTATCTGATCACGTTATTACGACATTTACAGAATATCAGGTCGGGCCGCCTTCTGCCCAGATCACAGCCTTGACCCGACGCGACATAGACACCTCAAGACACTGGAAGGAGTCTGGAGGGATCTAATTATTCATATTTCAGGCTTGCCAAGCCCTTCTAGCTGTCTTCTCCCTCTGTCTGAAGCCACAGCTGTCTCTCTTGACAAACTCTGTTCCCTCTATTTGCCATTGCGGAGGACTGATATCTTGGAGCAGCCTATTAACAAGTCTGTCCTTGCTACTGTGGCACCTGCTTGATGTGCACCCACTATCGAATGCTGTTAGATCTTTGCCTCTCAACATTTCTGGTAGGCTGTTTGCAAAGGTGCTGCTCCCACGGCTTGCCAGTGCTGCAGGGATCCCATGCCTCACTCAGAGTGATGCCGAGCCCAGTCGGACAGGCAGGTTCTAATACAGCGCTCAGGCAGCGCACATTATTCTGCCACGTCTTCTATTGGATTCACTACCCGCGCTGGTGCTGCTTTCATGTAGAAATCAATGCTTGCCATTTTACGCCGCAATGCTGAGGAACCAGATACTAAAGACCAATGGTTTTAAATTGAACTAAAGAGCTTATCTAGTTTTCTACTTACCTTATTGACCTCAAGGCCAGTATAGAGTTTGCTTCTTCACATTTAGACTGAGCAAAACAAGGGCGAGACATTGTTCTCTTAACATGCTTGTTCTTTAATGTACCGTACAGCGTACATCAACAGAAATACTGTGCCTTTCTGTTTACATGCTTTTAAAGACTTTTAAAAGCTTTCCCCGGCAATAAAATACAATTTAAAGATGACAAACGCTGCTCTGCTAATGCTAATGCTATTCTGATAAAAGCCCCACTCTTAGTTGAGTGCAGTATTGTGTAGCTTGTGTTTATATACTCCTGCCTGGACTCGCAGCACTAACAACCAGCACCCTGCATTCAGAGGCACTTAATTACACAATGAATGTGAACCCATGTGAGGTAGAGAGAGGACAGAGTGGGAGAAGTGGGTTTGAGAGAGAGAGAGAGAGAGAGTTGGAGGAGAGACACTGTTAAACACAGTAGATACGGCACTCAAAGTGGTTAGGTATGAAAAATTCCTAAACGCATCAATCCGGCGCAGCACGGTGTATAATTTGCTAGATCTTGAATAAAAGCATTAGCAGCTCCGCTGGCTACTGTTCCCTGTTGTTTTTATTACTGCACCTCCATCAGGGCTGCGCTCAAGCAAAACAATCCCTAGAGAGTTATCAAAAAGAAAGCAACATTTAGCCTGATTTAGAAGAAACCATTTCAGAAAGAGAAAAACAACTCGGCACAGCATTTAAACTGCTCCCACATGCAACCAAGTGGAGCTGGTTTTAGAAAATATGGGTGTTGATGTTGGGGGCAGACTCTGAAGATGCTTTAAACTCCAACCCTGCAAAGACAACGATCTGTTACTTCACCTGTATGCACTCTTCCTAGCAGTGTACCAGTGCCTGGGAGTCTGCAGCTATCAAAAGGGTTTGGATGCACCAGGTTGCTGTGGACAACAGGAATGACCTGGGGAGGCTCCCATTGTCTGTGGTTTTAGACATTTAGATAGACAGTAGATAAAGAGTTGACCTGGTCGGTCACAGTACAAGACTTTCTGTGAACACTTAGAGTGGGCAGGAGAATGGCTGCAGTTAAATGCATTTCAGGATGCTTCTGTAAAAATGGCTAAGCAAAAGGCCAAATGTTACAGAACTGATAAAATGGCACACGTATTTTCCTCAACAAAAGTTTGCTGTGAGTGTATCTTCTCACACAACTTGACTGAAAAGTTAGCATCTGCTTTAAAAGTGTCAAATGCAGTGCCTTCAGGCAGAATTATAAAACAGGTCAATTTGGCAAACATGAGTTTCCAGAGGGAGCAGCTCACTTTGACAGATATTCAGTTTGAACCACATTGGGGAAAAAAAAAAAAAAAACTAAATAGCTAGAGAAATCCTAAACACAAAGCTATCTCTCTCTCTCTGGTCCCCGGAGCCCTGGCAGAATTCTAATTGGCCTCCCTGTTGTTCCTGTTGCTGGGCAAGGCTCAGTTCACAGAAAGCTGAGCAAATGCCACATTAGCATTTCCACTCAGAGCTAACATTTGTTTTCCCCACTCTCTCTTGGCATTTGCAGAGCGGGCTGTGTTTGTGGAGCTCACAAGGAGCTCGCCCAGTGGGTCAGCTTCGCCCAGAGGTAATTATTGCAGCCCCAAAACTGGCACGGAAGCCAGCGGCCTTCACAATGACAGGGTGTCTCAGCACTCAGACTGGTACCTGTCCGTTTCATTGCCTTAGCGATTTGCAGTTCAGCAGCATCCTCCAGATGGGATTCTGAACACGCCACACTCAATCACACTGAGAGAGAAGAGGAATCTCACATTTCACACAAAAGTGTCTTTCAAAAAAGCATCTCTATTTCCCTGTTGTGACAAGATAATAAACTCTGTGGTACCCAGGAAGCCTGCCAGGGCATGTCTCTCTACAGACAAACTGAATATAAACAGTATCTAACTGTCTAGGCACCAAATACAATGCAGTAGCGCAATCACAATGGTTCTTACAAAGTCAATACTTTGTGGATTTCAGCATTAAAGCCTGTTATTGAAGAACATCTAGTTCCTTCAACAGCAATACAGTGGCACGATGCACTACCGCACTACGAATATGTCATTGTAGATATAACTTGCAGATAGGCACTTACTGGAAACTATACTTTTCTTAAATATGAACCTTGCATTGTAACCCTGCAACACCTACAAGTTGCTTGGATAAGTAAAATAAACAATAGCAGTGGCAATGCATGCAATTGGTCCTGTATTTAAAGGGCAGCCCCAGTGGTACAACGAGGCTGCATCGGTAGAATGGTAACGCAATGGTTTTTCTATTTTGGCGTACACAGTGTATCACAATTGTACGAACCAATCTACACTGGCAACCCACTGTAGTACCATGGTAGTGTATCAGTACCAGTGTGCCAACCCTTGTGCCGCCGCTGTGCTCTCTCACCGCTACTCTAGGATTGCTTTTGGTAACACACAGGACTTCTGCCGCTGTCGGGGATTACAGCTGCTCTTTAGATTGTGGGGCACATTGTAGAATCAGGTAATAACCCTTCCAATGGTTCCTGCTCTTCCGTGAGAATGCTTGGTGGAATGAGTGTGTAATTACATGGGGATGGCCTGTGCCATGGGGTTAGCCCAGACATTCAAAAAGCCACTTCCATGTACCTGCACAGTAGAATTACCAATGTAAGAACACGAACCGCGGGTAATTACCCAGTTGTTAGAGTAAGTATTTATTATGAGACAGGGTTGTAGAGTGTATGTAACACATTGCCCAGAGTGACACTGACAGTATACAGTACATACTATCAAATCTTCCATTTAAACTGACATCATGGCAGTGTCTAGTTTAACATATGGTTGCGAGAGAGTGGTTACCGTAATGTTTGGAGTATAATCTGCACTCTTTCACATATCTGAGGTGCATGTATCCATGTTATATATTGGTTTTGTGTAGTACACAAGGCTAGCAGTACACTCAGTTTATAGTAGCATAGGTAGTACATTATGGATAGAGAGTGCTGGTGACACAAGAGAATTAAGTAATCCAGGGGGTTCTCAGTGTTACACACAGGGTGCCCGTTATATCTCAAATCTTGCGATTTGAGTTTCCTGCAACCAGCAGCCTGGAATGCTGTCCTCACTGACTGATCCACTGACTGGACAGGCGCTAGTGTCAGAACAGTGGACTTGTACAAGGAGGGCAAGTCCGGCAGCACGTTTGCATCTAAAGCACATTACAACACAGCGAGTGCCCATCAGCCTTTAATCAATGGCCGTGCTCAGATCAGACGGTCTGGGATTGGGGTCACAGCGAGAAGCAGCACAATCAGACGCAAAGCACTGAGGCAGGAGCCTTTTATCAGATCTGCAAACAGTGAGAGAACAGACAGCCGAAGCTGAGAGCTCTGTAGAAGCATGACCTCCCAGGCTGATTCGGAGCCTCCCAGTGCTCTCTGGGATACAGTCCCATGCTTTACTCTACGCTCACCTGTCCTAGCACCATGGAAATATAATGGGAATAAACCACTGAAAATACCTACAGACACTGGCATTGTGGGGCTCCTGATTGCTCCATTATCTTTATTCCTGCAGAGGGTTCGAGAGCAAGGCAGAGAGAGAGGGAGGCAGGAAATGGAGACGAGAGAGCTTATCTGTAACAATCGCAGAGCTTGAGTTGAAGCCTGAGCCGTTGTTATTTTAATGGAAAGGCTGATTTGTGATGGAAGTGCTGGCAGAGAGCTGGAGGATGAGATTAATGATCAGTCTCCTGGCCCCTCTGTGGAGTCTGATTGGAGCTGATTGCAGCGAAGACAACACTGATTAAAGATCCCAACCTCCTGCTCCTCTGCTGTTGCTGATAGCAAATCCAATCGGCTGATTAGCAATGTTTGCAGAACAATAGCACGGCTCGGGGTTTTCACTAACCAGTCTCACAGGCATCGAATTAACCATCTGCTTTTTAAAGAGAGGATTTAGAAAAGTTGGCACTCTCTGTGGCACAGCTCACTGCACCGTCTGTAGCACAGGGTCCCTGGGGCAGGGACTCTCTGCACTGGCTTAGACCCAGGATGAGAGTCTGGCACACACCTCCACCTTCAATATGGTGCACAGCTTGGTAATTAGATCTTCACTGTCTGTCTTCTACAGAATCTCAGAGCCTTTATACTCAAATATTTTTTAAAACCCCAAAAGTAATGACTAAAGCTAAGGTTTACAATTTTAGAAAAGCAAACTATGAAGGTATGAAACAGAGACTAACAGAAGTAGATTGGAGTAAAATAGAGAAAACATCCACAGAAAAAGGATGGCTGTTTTTAAAAATGTAGTACTAGAGGCAAAACAATTACATCCCAAAAGTAGACAAATCTAAATCTAAAACAAAATGGCCAAAATGGTTTAATAGATCAATTAAAAAAATATTCAACGAAAAAGGCACTTTACAGAGCGTTTAAAAGGGACCAAAAACAAAGTACACAGAAAGAGTACTTGAAACTGCAAACACAAGTCAAAAAGGAAGTTAGAAAGGCTAAAAGAGAGATAGAAATCAATGTTGCTAAGGGGGCTAAAACCAATTCCAAAATGTTTTTCCAATATTATAGCAGCAAGAGAACATTCAAAGAGGAGGTTCAATGTCTAAGAGACACAAATGGTAAAATCATAGATGAAGAAAAAAAATAGCAAATATATTAAATGATTACTTTTCACAGGTTTTTACAAAGGAGGACACGGACAACATGCCCCACATGTCAACCTGTTCCTATCCAATTTTAAATAACTTTAGCATAACAGAGGCAGAAGTGTTAAAGGGACTAGGAGCTCTTAAAATAAACAAATCCCCTGGGCCAGATGAGATCCTCCCAATAGTACTCAAAGAAATGAAAGAAGTTATTTACAAATCGCTAACCAAGATCATGCAACAGTCTCTTGACACAGGGTTTGTACCGACAGACTGGAAAATAGCAAACGTAATACCGATCCACAAAAAGGGAGACAAAACCGAACCAGGTAACTACAGACCAATAAGCCTGACTTCTATTATATGTAATCTTATGGAAACTATAATAAGATCCAAAATGGAAAATTACCTATATAACAATATCCTGGGAGACAGTCAGCATGGTTTTAGGAAAGGGAGATTGTGTCTAACTAACTTATTTGACTTTTTTGAGGATGCAACATTGAAAATGGATAATTGCAAAGCATACGTCATGGTTTATTTAGATTTACAGAAAACAGAAAGTACTGATTAGAGGAGAAACCTCAAAATGGAGCAAGGTAACCAGTGGTGTACCACAGGGATCAGTATTAGGTCCTCTGCTATTCCTAATCTACATTAATGATTTAGATTCTGGTATAGTAAGCAAACTCATTAAATTTGCAGATGACACAAAAATAGGAGGAGTGGCAAACACTGTTGCAGCAGCAAAGGTCATTCAAAATGATCTAGACAGCATTCAGAACTGGGCAGACACATGGCAAATTACATTTAATAGAGAAAAGTGTAAAGTATTGCATGCAGGCAATAAAAATGTGCATTATAAATATCATATGGGAGATACTGAAATTGAAGAAGGGAACTATGAAAAAGACCTAGGAGTTTATGTTGTCTCAGAAATGTCTTCCTCTAGACAATGTGGGGAAGCTATAAAAAAAGGCCAACAAGATGCTCGGATATATTGTGAGGAGTGTTGAATTTAAATCAAGGGAAGTAATGTTAAAACTTTACAATGCATTAGTAAGACCTCATCTAGAATATTGTGTTCAGTTCTGGTCACCTCGTTACAAAAAGGATATTGCTGCTCTAGAAAGAGTGCAAAGAAGAGCAACCAGAATTATCCCGGGTTTAAAAGGCATGTCATATGCAGACAGGCTAAAAGAATTTAATCTATCCAGTCTTGAACATAGAAGACTACGCGGCGATCTGATTCAAACATTCAAAATCCTAAAAGGTATAGACAATGTCGACCCGGGGGACTTCTTTGACCTGAAAAAAGAAACAAGGACCAGGGGTAACAAATGGAGATTAGATAAAGGGGCATTCAGAACAGAAAATAGGAGGCACTTTTTTACACAGAGAATTGTGAGGGTCTGGAACCAACTCTCCAGTAATGTTGTTGAAGCTGACACCCTGGGATCCTTCAAGAAGCTGCTAGATGAGATTCTGGGATCAATAAGCTACTAACAGCCAAACAAGCAAGATGGGCTGAATGGCCCCCTCTCGTTTCTTATGTTCTTATGTTCTTAAATTGTCATTAGCATGCATTATTTTTTGCTCTGAAAGTAGTACAAAAAGAGCAATTAAAATTCTTAAATTAATAACAAACAACTTGGGATGAATTACACCCTCTGAATCAGTTGTATCTTTCTGATTTGTTTAACTTTATTGGATGCGTTTTTCACTTCAGATCAGAGTGAAGCTTTGAGACTCTAAAGCTATTTTATATTATTAATGCATTTTTTTTTTTTTTTAATTTCAGGGCTTGTGAGTCAATTTTTGTTTATTTCAGAATTGCAATTCCCTTTCAAAATAAAAGTGTGGTAATGATATTTTGCAGTAAATAGCTTTGAGAATTAGCTGTTATTTAAATAGACAAACACTTTCCAGACCATGCTTTTTTCTGTGGACCAAAAGACTCTTTCCAGGCAGAACTCCACTGAACCCCGGCTGTGCCATGCAGCTTTACTGGGTCCTTACTGCACCTCGACCACCTAGCTATGATAAACAGCTGAAGACAGTGCATCTGGTGGGCCTGTGCTAGTTCCCTCTGGCTCTGCTCCTGACTACAGTCCTGGGAGGTCGAACTACCTCCAGGGTGTACCTGATGGGTTTTATTCTTCTTGCAGAGCTCCACACAGCCATGCTAATGAAGTCTGCACAAAGACTTTCACAGCCACACACACACACAAACCACATCAGCATCGCGAGGCAGACAACCCTGCTTCCAGAGAGAGAGAGAGACACACACACACACACACACCACATCAGCATCGCAAGGCAGACGAACCTGCTTCCAGAGACACACACACACAGCACAGCTGTCAGCACTGCCGCTAGCAGCATTTCCATTGCCAGAGTGCTCCGCGCAGGAGGAGGAGGTGAGGAGACCTCTACCACAGCCCCAAGCACCAACCCACGAGAGCCTATGATGGGAGGGGCCGGTGTTTTAGGGGTGAGGGTGGCTGATGGCGGCCATGTGTGCTGTGCACAAGGGGGAGGTATGTGGCAGGGTGAAAGCCCTGCTGGTGCATGGGTGTGTGAGTGTGTGGGGAGTATTGGGTGGCAGGGATGGGGGTGTGGCTGGAGCTGTGAATTTAATAAGCCACAGGTGTATTTAAAGGCGTTAGTTACAATAGTAATGGTGAAGGAACGGTGCTGGTTTTGTGCGGTTTGTTGTTTTTGTATTGTGTGATGTATAATGTAAATAAATGCGAGTGAGCACTTAACTGTAGCTTTCTGCTCTCTGATGTTTTTTTCTCCTTGAAAACGGTTTCTCTTTCTTGTTGCAGACAAGTCTCCCACATTACCTTGCCTTTTATATAGCCTACTGTCTGACTGCGGCAAATTAACGCCTGCTTTTCAGAGTTCTTAAAATAATCAAGCAAATACGAGGCCCGCAATTACCAGCAGCATTAATAAATTAGACGGAATATTTAATAGGCCTCGTTTGCAAAATCCCCTCCCAAGTTTAGCGGTTTCGTTCAGAAACGCCCCAGAATTACATATGCATATACAGAATTACATATGCATATACAGAATTACATATGCATATACAGAATTACATATGCATCAAGCGCTAAAGCGCACAGAGACATTGCCCTCGCAAATCATGTCTTAATTGCGTGTTTATGCCATTGCGTGTGTTTTATAAATCCCACGCAAGAATTCAGAAGAATTCCTGATTCGCTGGCACCAGGCTAGGAGTTATTACTGGGTGCTGCTTGGCTAATGGGCTGATCTTGGAGGAGATTGAAGAGTATACTCAATAGATGGAAACGTAGTGATATGAATAGTGTATGTGATGACAGGAAATGAGATATGTGTTCAGTCCCACTGGTTCTGACACAGCCATGTAACTTTCTCTAGGTGTCACCTGCTATAGACGTATGACATCACTCTGGCATGTGGGCTGGATGTCCTATCTAATAGCCTGTCATCGCCTCCCTTCCAGACACAAGCCTGTCAGTACCCTGCACAGCTGGGTGCTGTCTTATCAGCCCTGTGTCCTGCATGCCAGCACACCCACTAGAACGCCCATGTAGGAGAGTGTGAAGGATATCTCGGAAAGGAAAAACAGAAGCACAGGCAGAGTGAATGAAAGAAGTTATTTTATTGTTAGCTGAGAAAGGAAAGAAATAAAGGGTACAGCATAAAAGAGACAGCAGAAACAAAATCACTTTGTAATCCCCACTGCCAAACTTCTCAATTAACCTGTGAAACTCAAGCCTCACTGTTCCTTATCCATGCTGATGTCAGCTGCATTAATAGCTTCTCTACTGTGTCTGTGCTTTTCTTCCAGTGTCACTCTGCAAATCATATATATATATATATATATATATATATATATATATATATATATATATATATATATATATATATAGTGACTTTACTATTTACAAATCCATTTGTGTAACATCACAATTCATATGAATTGATTTAAAGCACTAGTAAAAACAACATCCAGTGTCACATAAAGTCTCATGCTACCAATACAGAGTGGTTCCACCTGCCTCAGTGAAACTACCCCAGCAGCGGCGCAGCTCCACAGGGGTGAGATTGCTGGTTCACTGGACCCCTGCACAATCCTGGCTGGATTCCGCTGACCTTCCACCGCCTGTTTCATGGCTTCTACCCCTACATAAGCCTTCATTACCATCATGTAGGAATAAAAAGCCATAAGACACTGCAGAGAATCTATCTCAATTCCACGCGGGGCCCTGTGTTTACTCCCACGCCCAGCCTGCTGAACTGTCACTTCATGCTGCATCAGCTCCCATTTAAATACAGCCTTCCAATGCCTAGGGTACTTAAACCAGTGACACAGATTAGACAGCCTGAGTCGAGAGTGGAGGAGCACAGACAGTTAAGAAACACTCGGCCCTCGCAGAGTGAAACTCGAATCCGGGCTCCTCGGAAAGCACTCCGAGCCTGTCTTACTGTTTACCCCATTAAGCGTGGTGTCATTCAAATAGGGCTTTCTTATGGAAAATTCCCAGTTATGTGCAGTTTAATCAGATTCCAGCTACCTGTGAATCCGAAGTGTCAAGAGTAAGAGGTGCAATTACTCTTTACAAACAAATGTGATTATAAAAACCCTAACCCTAAGTCAAGCCTGACTAGTGCAGCAACGTAGGAAACAGGCTCCTGGTGTCTAATTCTGCTCTGAGTCTCTAGGAGTCTTCTTCTGCAGGCATCACCGATCTCTTTCCAGAACGAGAGCAAAGGGGAGCTCCGATGGAGTTTACCATAGATCTCCAGCCAACGGTCAGGTCTGGAACAAGTGATTAGAGCAGAGTCTCTGAAGGCTCTGTGTTCCTCTCTGTGTCAGTGTGTGTGTGTATCTGTGTGTCAGTGTGTGTGTGTGTGTGCATCTGTGTGTGTGTGCATCTGTGTGTATCTGTGTGTCAGTGTGTGTGTGTGCGCATCTGTGTGTGTGTGCATCTGTGTGTTTGTGCATCTGTGTGTTTGTGTGTTTGTGTGTGTGTGTGCGTGCAATTTATAGTCAGATAGGCCCCACGCTGCAATCTTCCATAACTTACCTGTGTGTCCACCAGAGAGTCAAGGACAGAGGAGACAGAGAGGAGAGAGAAAGAGAAAGCATTAACAGGAGCAGTATATAAGAAAGTGTGTTTCATGTGATATCGGGCTCTTTAACTTTTGAGTTGTTTGAAGAATGTCTTTTTAAAGTCTGTATTTCTGAATTAAACAATCTGACATTCAAACTAGATTGATGGTAAAAAAAGTAAACAACAGTTCAGAAATGTGTATCAAAGCACTGTGATCAGAGCCACTGTCTGTCTGTCCGTCTGTCTAATGTGTATCAAAGCACTGTGATCAGAGCCACTGTCTGTCTGTCCGTCTGTCTAATGTGTATCAAAGCACTGTGATCAGAGCCACTGTCTGTCTGTCTGTCTGTCTAATGTGTATCAAAGCACTGTGATCAGAGCCACTGTCTGTCTGTCCGTCTGTCTAATGTGTATCAAAGCACTGTGATCAGAGCCACTGTCTGTCTGTCCGTCTGTCTAATGTGTATCAAAGCACTGTGATCAGAGCCACTGTCTGTCTGTCCGTCTGTCTAATGTGTATCAAAGCACTGTGATCAGAGCCACTGTCTGTCTGTCCGTCTGTCTAATGTGTATCAAAGCACTGTGATCAGAGCCACTGTCTGTCTGTCCGTCTGTCTAATGTGTATCAAAGCACTGTGATCAGAGCCACTGTCTGTCTGTCCGTCTGTCTGTCTGTCTAATGTGTATCAAAGCACTGTGATCAGAGCCATTGTCTGTCTGTCCGTCTGTCTGTCTGTCTAATGTGTATCAAAGCACTGTGATCAGAGCCACTGTCTGTCTGTCTGTCTAATGTGTATCAAAGCACTGTGATCAGAGCCACTGTCTGTCTGTCTGTCCGTCTGTCTAATGTGTATCAAAGCACTGTGATCAGAGCCACTGTCTGTCTGTCTGTCTAATGTGTATCAAAGCACTGTGATCAGAGCCACTGTCTGTCTGTCTGTCCGTCTATCTAATGTGTATCAAAGCACTGTGATCAGAGCCACTGTCTGTCTGTCTGTCCGTCTGTCTAATGTGTATCAAAGCACTGTGATCAGAGCCACTGTCTGTCTGTCCGTCTGTCTGTCTGTCTAATGTGTATCAAAGCACTGTGATCAGAGCCACTGTCTGTCTGTCCATCTGTCTAATGTGTATCAAAGCACTGTGATCAGAGCCACTGTCTGTCTGTCTGTCCGTCTGTCTAATGTGTATCAAAGCACTGTGATCAGAGCCACTGTCTGTCTGTCTGTCCGTCTGTCTGTCTGTCTAATGTGTATCAAAGCACTGTGATCAGAGCCACTGTCTGTCTGTCTGTCTGTCTAATGTGTATCAAAGCACTGTGATCAGAGCCACTGTCTGTCTGTCTGTCTGTCTGTCTAATGTGTATCAAAGCACTGTGATCAGAGCCACTGTCTGTCTGTCTGTCTGTCTGTCTAATGTGTATCAAAGCACTGTGATCAGAGCCACTGTCTGTCTGTCCGTCTGTCTAATGTGTATCAAAGCACTGTGATCAGAGCCACTGTCTGTCTGTCCGTCTGTCTAATGTGTATCAAAGCACTGTGATCAGAGCCACTGTCTGTCTGTCCGTCTGTCTAATGTGTATCAAAGCACTGTGATCAGAGCCATTGTCTGTCTGTCCGTCTGTCTAATGTGTATCAAAGCACTGTGATCAGAGCCACTGTCTGTCTGTCCGTCTGTCTAATGTGTATCAAAGCACTGTGATCAGAGCCACTGTCTGTCTGTCCGTCTGTCTAATGTGTATCAAAGCACTGTGATCAGAGCCACTGTCTGTCTGTCCGTCTGTCTAATGTGTATCAAAGCACTGTGATCAGAGCCACTGTCTGTCTGTCCGTCTGTCTAATGTGTATCAAAGCACTGTGATCAGAGCCATTGTCTGTCTGTCCGTCTGTCTAATGTGTATCAAAGCACTGTGATCAGAGCCACTGTCTGTCTGTCCGTCTGTCTAATGTGTATCAAAGCACTGTGATCAGAGCCACTGTCTGTCTGTCTGTCCGTCTGTCTAATGTGTATCAAAGCACTGTGATCAGAGCCTCCATCTGTCTGTCCATCTGTCTAATGTGTATCAAAGCACTGTGATCAGAGCCACTGTCTGTCTGTCCGTCCGTCTGTCTATTGTGTATCAAAGCACTGTGAACAGAGCCACTGTCTGTCTGTCCGTCCGTCTGTCTAATGTACATTACAGTCCTCTCTCTGTGACTGCAGAGATTGCTGGTGGAAAAATACATTTTTCATTTACAAGCCAGCCTCCTCTCATAGAGTATTTATGAGGTTTCAAATGATTCTTTATTCTTGTTCTGTATTGTATAATTTCCTCTTAGTAACCTGCCAGAAACTATTTATACAGGAAGTCACATGAGGAGGTAGCTTTGATTATGTTAACAGTTTGCAAAAACTTTCACGCAAAAGTAAAAGTTACATCATAGCCACTGAAGTCCCAAGAGTTTCAGTCTGTGATCCAGTCACATTGGTACGCTTGACACTGTTATATTGGAAAAGCTCTACCCGACACACAACAGCAAAGCCTGACAATACAAACTCTGGCTACAATACACTGAGACACACAAAGTGACATTACAAAGCACTGACCACAACTTGCAAATACGCAGACACACACACATGAACACACACGCACGGACGCACGCACAGACATACGCACATGAACACGCACGCATGCACAGACACACACACACATGAACACGCACGCACGGACACACGTACATGAATTTAAATAATAAAATCAATTGTTGAATTTTTATGTACAATCTAATCGGATTCAAACTCCTTATCCGAGGAACCGATTCCAAACCCCTCTATATGTATCCTGCTTTTAAAGCTGTTTTCCTGGAATCGGGGTGGGGGGTTGACTCTGAGTCAATTGCACACAGGTTCAGAAGTATTCATCTCTCCCAACCCCTGCTGAGTTTGACACATTTGTTTTCGAAAGAATCAAACCAAGAGGATTGATTTCCTGTGCATGTAAATGCTATGAAGTGACTTTTCTGGCTTGTTTAATGTTTGCACTCTTGGAAAAACATGAGAGCAGTGATTAGCCTTGATTGCCACCCCTCGACAGAGATAATGTACAGCTCAGGGTTGCGAGCAGTATACATCTCATCTAATTCATTGTGCATGGCTGCCTTAGGGGTGAGCTGAACTCAATTACATAAGAGACCGGCCAGATCAAACAGATGGCATTCAAGTTTAATGTGTTATATTGGTGCTTGGAAGTAAATGAGAAGCAGATAAACATGATTATAATAATTTATCATGGCAGAAAAGGATACTGTGGGCCCCAGTCATACAACTAACCCACACTCCAATCAAGTGTGTTTATAAAGCCTGCAGTACATAAGGGCACCAGACCCTCACTGAACACCAGAGTCACGCATGCTGTCAAGTTCAGAACACTCACAGCTAGAAGAAAAATGATTACAAAGATGAATACTGAAAACAAACAAATACATAATAATAATAATAATAATAATAATAATAATAATAATAATAATAATAATAATACAAACAAAACGGGCTACTGCTTAATGCCGAGCTGTCTTGGTTGAACATTGGGGTGGAGGAAATAAAAAGCATGACTTACCAAGAGGCACTTTATACCCAAACCCAACCCAATAAAGTCTTCCTGTCCCCCTGTTCACTTTATACCCAAACCCAACCCAATAAAGTCTTCCTGTCCCCCTGTTCACTTTATACCCAAACCCAACCCAATAAAGTCTTCCTGTCCCCCTGTTCACTTTATACCCAAACCCAACCTAATAAAGTCTTCCTGTCCCCCTGTTCACTTTATACCCAAACCCAACCCAATAAAGTCTTCCTGTCCCCCTGTTCACTTTATACCCAAACCCAACCCAATAAAAGTCTTCCTGTCCCCCTGTTCATGTGCTGCACACCAAGGAACACAAGACGTTCTGAATGAGAGAAGCCATTCGGCTGATCAGCGCTCATCCCGCTCAGAGCAGCTGATCGATTTCAGAACTAAGAAAGGTATTGATAAGAAGTGAAGAGGGGTTTGAAATGGGGTTATCTGTCAAAGACTAACAAGCTTCATCCCTGTTTTTATTTCCAGTCCCCTTATAGTGTATATGATGTTTGTAATCGTTCTTTGTGGTTCTTACTGTGGTTACTAAAAAGCTGGCTCTCACTTCTATAAAGACACTCAGAAAGGCTGATCTAGCTTAAGAGCTTTGTTTTTACAGCATTGGTGTTCTGACCAAACCTTGTGTCAATTCTTAATGAAATACTGTATAAATAGCAGACCATGTGAGTTTGCCTTTCAAATGTTTAAAATGTCATTCCAGCTCAGGTGGACCAGGGGGGCAGCTCAAAGCCTTATGCAAAGATTTTTCGTCAATGAATATTTGTTTTGATGGAATGCCGCAGAATCTTTAAAACAACACTAACAAGATTCTTCCAGGTCATCCCCCAAATGGAGAAAAAGGTGCTGAAATGGGCATGTGCACCACCGGACCAGACCCCCTTCTCCCCATCACACGTGGATTATCAGGGGTCAGCACCATGTCGACTGTGACGGACATCTAAAAAAAAAACAACGACATCTTGGCCACGGACAAACAAAACGGAAGTTCTATACAATTCTGTCGCGTGTGTGTCAGACATATTCACAGCCACGGACAATGATAACTCTTGCCATGGACATGCGTGTCCGTGTATGGACAAGGTTCCGACCCCTGTGCTTTATGCATCATCAGCCACAAAGGGAGTAAACTGCATCTCCCCGGAATTTCTTCCACTCAAGCTGGAATGACCCGTGATTGCACCAAATGCAAAACATGCACACACAAGCCCTGTTTGCAGAGTTACAAAGGTGCTAGTTACTGAGTAACTAAAACCTTGTGCATTTACTATGCTTCACCACACTGCTCAGTGCTTTGGCATTCTTTCACCTTTTATTATTGAGAATGCCAACAACTAATTGGGCAATCTAACATGGCAGTGTTATTTAGAACCCACCTTTCATTTAGATCTTCAAAGCCAGCGACGACAGCACCATCAGCGCTGGGTAAACTCTACCCCTTTATATTTTCTCAAACATGTAAACTAAACCTCTAAGTACATAGCAATCTGTGCTGGGGAGGCTGTGAAAAAAGCTTCTGAAGTGAGTACCCAGGGGCGCGGAGGGCATGTTGACATCGCTGCAGATCTGAGGAAGCCTCGGATCAGTGATCGCTCCAGTTGGCAGCTGACACATTTTCTGCGCGTCAATGAATAAGCGCCCAGCATATTGTAGACATGCATCTAATGTGGCAACTATGAACCTCCATATAAACAGCCACCATGTAACCCACGAGCCCGAATAACCAAGCAGTGTAACTGCCAATGAGATAATCATCCAAACACATTAAATCTTCATAAAGAAACTAAGGGCCACACACTATTATTACTACAGTGCTACCCCGTTATAACACGACCTGTTATAGTGTGGAATCAGTTATAACACGGTAAGGTCGTAGCTCCCATTTCTCCCACAATGCAATTTGACTCGCAAATGTTGGATGAACATTCCAGATATAAAGTACGAAGCTGGCAGAACAGCAAAAAACAAAAATCTTTCACTGTTGAAATGAAACTCGATGAGGTGGAAAAAAGTGAAACTCAAGGAGCAGTTTCAAAATATATAAATGTTGCAGAATCTACATTGCGTGGATGGATAAAAGACGAAGAAAAACTAAGAAGTTTTCTTGATAAGATTGACTCCAAAGAGGGTTGTTCTAGGAAAAAAATGCGCTGCGCTAAAGAGTGAGACAAGCTGCTGTGTGAACGTGCTGCTGTGAGAGTTCAAGACTGCCCAGGCTAACAGGGGCTGGGAATAACCGTCCCAATAAACCGTGGATTCGAGTACCTGCACATTGTGTGTGTCTCCTTCCTTCATTTTCCATCGTACGCTACAATATTAATTTGGCTTGTGGCCATTGTAAATCAAAGCTCCCAGGAGTAAACAAGTGCTTTAAGTCTTTGACATTGTTTGATTATGTGACTTAGTTGTTTGATTAAAGGTAGAAAAAAATGTAATCACTTTCTCACCCACGTATAATTCATGTTATTTGGTTTCCAATTTTTCTTTTAGTTTTTTCATTACATCGTTGAAATGTATTTATAAAAAGTTTGATCTCAGCATGGCATGGTTCAATCTACTAAGACCAGTGTGAGATGTTTCTAGCTATTCCCCACAAGTGCTTTTTTTGCATCATCAATGCAAGACTAAAGTAAGAGAGGTGGACTAATTTGATTACTAGTCGCACCTTCAACACCTGTGCACCTGTTTCCTTTGAAAGGTACACAAGTTAGTACTTGAGCTCCTGCTGTAAGAGCAGGGTTTTGTTCTTTATTCTGCCTGTTTGTGGCTTACCTCAGGAAGAAGAGCCTTTTCTTCTCTAAGTAGTCATTTAAGCCTCTCTGAATGTCATCCAGCATCGACTCGGCCTCTCTGAGTTTACTGAGCATCTGGACCTGAGAGATAACCCGCATGGCTGCGCCTCAGCCATGACCTGCCTCCTGTGCGGAGAGGGAAGAGGGGCACAGCACAGTCAGCACTACAGCACAGCACAGTCATCCTGCTCAATATTCATACAGCAGAGAGGAGCACAGCACAGCCATCCTGCTCAATAGTCATACAGCAGAGAGGGGCACAGCACAGTCATCCTGCTCAATATTCATACAACAGAGAGGAGCACAGCACAGTCATCCTGCTCAATATTCATACAACAGAGAGGGGCACAGCACAGTCATCCTGCTCAATAGTCATACAGCAGAGAGGGGCACAGCACAGTCAGCACTACAGCACAGCACAGTCATCCCGCTCAATATTCATACAACAGAGAGGAGCACAGCACAGTAATCCTGCTCAATAGTCATACAGCAGAGAGGAGCACAGCACAGTCATCCTGCTCAATATTCATACAACAGAGAGGAGCACAGCATAGCCATCCTGCTCAATAGTCATACAGCAGAGAGGGGCACAGCACAGTCATCCTGCTCAATATTCATACAGCAGAGAGGAGCACAGCACAGTCATCCTGCTCAATATTCATACAGCAGAGAGGAGCACAGCACAGTCATCCTGCTCAATATTCATACAGCAGAGAGGGACACAGTACAGCATAGCCATCCTGCTCAATATTCATACATGAGAGAGGGGCACAGCACAGTCATCCCGCTCAATATTCATACAGCAGAGAGGGGCACAGCACAGTCATCCTGCTCAATATTCATACAGCAGAGAGGAACACAGCACAGCCATCCTGCTCAATATTCATACAGCAGAGAGGAGCACAGCACAGTCATCCCGCTCAATATTCATACAGCAGAGAGGAGCACAGCACAGTCATCCCGCTCAATATTCATACAGCAGAGAGGAGCACAGCACAGTCATCCTGCTCAATATTCATACAGCAGAGAGGAGCACAGCACAGTCATCCTGCTCAATATTCATACAGCAGAGAGGGACACAGCACAGCATAGCCATCCTGCTCAATATTCATACAGCAGAGAGGGGCACAGCACAGTCATCCTGCTCAATATTCATACAGCAGAGAGGGGCACAGCACAGTCATCCTCCTCAATATTCATACAGCAGAGAGGAGCACAGCACAGTCATCCTGCTCAATATTCATACAGCAGAGAGGGGCACAGCACAGTCATCCTGCTCAATATTCATACAGCAGAGAGGAGCACAGCACAGTCATCCTGCTCAATATTCATACAGCAGAGAGGGGCACAGCACAGTCATCCTGCTCAATATTCATACAGCAGAGAGGAGCACAGCACAGTCATCCTGCTCAATATTCATACAGCAGAGAGGGGCACAGCACAGTCATCCTGCTCAATATTCATACAGCAGAGAGGGGCACAGCACAGCCATCCTGCTCAATATTCATACAGCAGAGAGGGGCACAGCACAGTCATCCTGCTCAATATTCATACAGCAGAGAGGGGCACAGCACAGTCATCCTGCTCAATATTCATACAGCAGAGAAGAGCACAGCACAGTCATCCTGCTCAATATTCATACAGCAGAGAGGGGCACAGCACAGTCATCCTGCTCAATATTCATACAGCAGAGAAGAGCACAGCACAGTCATCCTGCTCAATATTCATACAGCAGAGAGGGGCACAGCACAGTCATCCTGCTCAATATACTCTTGTACTAGCCTACAGATGCCTTGACCAGACTGCCTCCAGAGCCCGCTCCTTCTCCACCCTCGCCCCGCAGTGATGGAATGACCTTCCTACAGATGTCAGGACTGCCCAGTCCCTGACCACATTCCGCCGCCTCCTCAAGACACATCTCTTCAGAAAGCACCTGTAGAACTCCTCTTTTTTTCCCCTGGGACACATATCATCCTTCCTTAAACGCACATTACTTGCTCTTATCTGCCCCCTATTTTACTGCATGTAATCCTGTACTTCAGAGTACTGTAATCTGCCAAGTGTTTAATCTGTAGTATTTTGTGTTTAATTATATCCTGATGTAACGATCACTGACACTGTTATCTGCTGTATTATTGAATTGTATTTTGTCACACTTGTACTTGCTTGAACCAAAGTCATTGTATTCATCATTGTATTTATCTTGCTCTTAATTGTATTATTACTTGCACTGTGATTCTTGAAATGTAATTGTTGACGACTGTAAGTCGCCCTGGATAAGGGCGTCTGCTAAGAAATAAATAATAATAATAAATAAAGAAGAGAGGGGCACAGCACAGTCATCACCACAGCACAGTACAGTCATCCTGCTCAATATTCATACAGCAGCACAGACACATGTAGAAGTTAAAAATAAAATAATACCCCAGAACTTAGAATAATAATTATTAACCAGTAAAATATAAGCTAATGTAAAAGAAAGCTGTGTTTTCTGGCATTGTACATTTTGATCATTCTGTAGTTCATTTGATTCGGTTCTGTTTCCTGGGAGAGAGAGTGAGAGGAGGGAAGGAACACAAGGAAGTGACTCCCAGCTAACTGATTCAAGAACAACACCCAGACAGCTCTCACGCATTGTGTTAATGTGAAGAATATTCTGTTGCATTTTTAAGCAACAGAATCCTTAGTAAACTGGGAACCAGTGGCTTTATTTGAAATCCTCTTAATTTACAGATTTCTGCACTTTTTCTTTCATTTCGCTTTTTTAAAGCTAGACATTTTTTTAGAATGTCCTGCATCATCTACCGTGTGTTAATGCCCTGCAAATGCATCCAAAGAGTTCTTTCTTGTGTATGATCACCCAGTCCGATGATATCATACTTTGTTTTATTAAGTTAAACTGGCTCTAGAACTGAATGAAACATGGAGGCTCCTACTCAGAAACTACCAACCAGAATGTGAGAATTTCAGAAGCTGAAGCTCAAAATGAAACCACAATCATCACTGGAGACAGGTACTGAAGCTGAAGAGTTCTCCTGTAACAGCTTTCAAACTCTGAGCTTGCTTGTCTTTACTATGGTAAAGGTACACAGTGGCTGTAGTTGAAAAACTGAAGAATTGAATACCCCGGTTGCAGAAGGTTCTGATACTGAATAAGTGTTCACAAGAGTCTCTCTCTCCCTCTGTCCCTCTCCTCCCTCCCCCATCCCTCCTCCCCCTCCCTCTCCCTCTCCCCATCCCTCCCTTCTCTCCCACCATCCCCATCCCCATCCCCATCCCCATCCCCATCCCCACCCTCTCTCCATCCCCTCCCATCCCCATCCCTCCCTCCCTTCTCTCTCCTCCTCCTCCCATCCCTTCTCTCCTCTCTCTCCCTCCTCCCCTCCCTCCCTCCCTCTCCCCGCTCCCTCCCCCTCCCTCCCTCTCCCCTGCTCCCCTCCTCTATGGTATGCTATGGTAAATACTTGCTGTTCTTTGTATGCTGATAAATATGCATGAATAAAAAATAAATTACTCTGCTGGGTATGGAAATGAGCTTATGCAAGTTTAATAATGTGCTTTTCAGCAGTTTCGAATCTGCCAATGCAGCTGAAAGGAATCACTTCAACAGGTTCCCTGGAGTGCCTCGGCTCTGCTGCAGGCAGACACAGTGAACACGCAGCTTCAATACAGAAACACAGAGCTGCCAGACAAGCAGGCAGACAAGCAGACACAGCGAACACGCAGCTTCAATACAGAAACACAGAGCTGCCAGACAAGCAGACACAGCGAACACGCAGCTTCAATACAGAAACACAGAGCTGCCAGACAAGCAGACACAGTGAGCACGCAGCTTCAATACAGAAACACAGAGCTGCCAGACAAGCAGACACAGTGAACACGCAGCTTCAATACAGAAACACAGAGCTGCCAGACAAGCAGACACAGCGAACACGCAGCTTCAATACAGAAACACAGAGCTGCCAGACAAGCAGACACAGTGAGCACGCAGCTTCAATACAGAAACACAGAGCTGCCAGACAAGCAGACACAGTGAGCACGCAGCTTCAATACAGAGAAACACAGAGCTGCCAGACAAGCAGGCAGACAAGCAGACAGACAGACGGCTCTTACCAGGTATTGTCCACAGCTTTGAAGAGCTTCCCTCCCACGGGGATTTGGTTACGGATGTCCTCCGAGCCAAAAATGGGCCCCAGGTAAAGCCAGGCCATTTGCACCCGGAGCCAGGACTCCAGGACGTCCTGCATCAGCTGCTGGGGAGAGGGAAAAGAGGGGAGGAGAGGGAGGGAGGGAGATGGGTTCCTTTAGTTACCCAGTTTAGTTTCAGCTCCTTAGAACATAACAGAACTCAAAAGAGTCTCACTAATTTGGTACCTTTGCTAGTTTTATTTTCCTTATACATTTTCGATTGCACAAAGAGTATTTACCACAGAAGTGGTGTCAGAATTGTATTTTTATATATCTCTTGGTCTTTGCTTAAACAAGCAGGACAAGCATGTGCCAAGGTACCAGCCCTGAGAACCTGATCCACACACTCCCTCCCACCTGCACAGGGTTAACAGTCTGCCAATGGAAAGCAAAAGCAGAGCTGGGGTTTAGACAGAGAAAATGAAAAAAGTTCAATCTAATCAAGTTACTGAACCGTAAATCAAATCACAGGAACAAGGAGAGGGAGGAAGAGATTCCGCAACACAAACAATACAATCACGATTCTTATTGAGATAGTTATAGATTCACATTAGGAGTAATAAGCACCCAATCTTAGAGCAGCGTACCCTAGGAATCTTAAAGGATGTAACTGTACGAGCAGAACGAGAGAGAGAATGAGAAACGAGACAGAGAAAGAAGGACAAGAGTGAGAACGATACCTTATAAACAAAAAACAAGAACAAATCTGGCTCTGTTTTAAACCAACACAGCTCAGAGTAGCTGGAGCAGAAGCAAACTAAAACAATAAGCAGGACTAGGGAGAGAGTGAAGTGGGAGTGAGAGCAGGCAGAAGCACTTTGAGAGAAACAGCTGTATGAGGGACAGGGTGAGAGAGAGAGAGAGAGAGATAGAGAGAGCAAGGGGAGACAGGCAGAGAGAGGAGCTGTATGAGGGACAGGGACACAGCAGAGAGAGAGAGAGAGAGAGAGAGAGAGAGAGAGAGGGGGGGGAGACAGGCAGAGAGAGGGGCTGTATGAGGGACAGGGACACAGCAGGGAGGGTGAGAGAGAGAGAGGGAGACAGGCAGAGAGAGGAGCTGTATGAGGGACAGGGACACAGCAGGGAGGGTGAGAGAGAGAAATCAAGAGGGAGTGAGAGAGAGAGAGAGAGAGAGCGAGGGGAGACAAACAGAGAGAGGAGCTGAAACGTGCCGCTAGCTATTCTCCCTGCAGGGGCCCCAGATCCAAAGGGAGCATACCAGCCTGGCCTCCCAGGACAGCAGCTGCTCCTCGAAGGGGGCGATGAACAGGGAGCCCTTCATGGTGGTGGTCTTCACAACGTGATCCTCCAGCAGAACCTGCACAACATGGAGTCTGATCAGAAGACACATATCAAAGAAAGGAGCGGCAGGAGGGAGAGGAGCGGGAGGGAGGCTGATCCGAAATCATTTTGTTAACCATTATTATTTGAAATGGTTCGGGGGTCATCTCGAGTACAGGTGCTCCAAGGTTGGTTTGCAAAGTGCTTTGAACTGGTTTGAAAAGCCCAGCTCCTTATCGAAGCTGCTGGAACTTCTCATGTCTCTTGAGCTGCCCCATTCCCGTCAAAGGGGCATCTCCTATCTCCACTCCTTCAGTTTGACCCCTCACTGCAGGTTTATTTGAGTAAGGGTTATTGTTTATCAATTTAATTTACTCCCCACTGTGCATTGCACCTGTCAGATCAGATACAGAAATAACAGACAGAAGATTATTGTTTGGGGATTTTTAGAGAGAAATTCCAATACTGCTGTCTTTCAATTGTTTGATCGTTTCAAGAAACAGTCCCTGGGATTGCAAGAGCAGGTTAAAAGCGTGTAATGCAGGTCGGGAGACACATTACTACAGGAGCAGAGCATGCAGTGGCACATGGATGGGTGATTTTAAAAGCTCTAGCTTTAGAAATCCACACCTCAGAAGGTGAGAATTAGAAGCTAATGGAAGTGTGCATCTGAGCGGTAGGGAGCAGGAAGCTTGTTTGAAAAGAGCAGCTTATTTTAATGTGAGTAATATAAATAAATGTGTACAATACACTCTGTCTCTTGCAGGTGTGTGAGCTGGATGATGGTCTATATTAGATTTAATGATGTTAATTAGTTTGAAATTCTAATTACCCAGACTTGGGGACTAGGGTTAATATTACATTAAAGGAAGGTGGGTTTTAGAACAAACAGAGGCAACTCTACATATTCATTTATTCTATTTAATCTTTGTTTAAAAGTAGAGCATGGCATACTTGCTTCATAATCAACGTTAAGCTTTATTTTAGAAGAATTTTAATAAAGCAAACCTTGAGTCAAAGATCTTTCTTTTTCACTTCAGACATAGTGGTGCTTTGAAATTCATTGTGCTCAAATTAGGCAGGCAATTACATTGAGCTCAGGATTATTGTTTGTAGACATATGATGTGAATAAAATAAATGATGTGTGGAAGTACCTTTTCACTCCTGTGAGTTTCATTACATCCATCATTACCTCCTATTCACTGTTCGGTTACACGAAGTGCCAAAAAGAAAAAATGCATTTTTATCATTCAGCATGTAAAAGTAAAGCAAATTACAAGCACATCTTATTTAAATGAGTTCTTCAGATTGCTGTGGACAAATTTCAGTTGTAATGGCACTTAGAGACACAAATCAAAATGATTTCATGAAAAAACCCAGAAATTAGATCCACACCCAGTCTGGGACTACAGCATCTCCACTCACCAGGAGGAGACCCCACAGTGCACCCCCACACTGCAGTGCTGAACGAGCGGCCCCACAGTGCAGCCCCGCACTGCAGTGTTGAACAAGCAGCCCCACAGTGCAGCCCCAGACTGCAGTGTTGAACGAGCAGCCCCACAGTGCAGCCCAGCACTGCAGTATTGAACAAGTGGCCCCACAGCGAAGCTCAGCACTGCAGTGTTGAACAAGTGACCCCACAGTGCAGCTCAGCACTGCAGTGTTGAACGAGCAGCCCCACAGTGCAGCCCAGTACTGCAGGTTTGAACGAGCGGCCCCACAGTGCAGCCCCGCACTGCAGTGTTGAACGAGCAGCCCCACAGTGCAGCCCCGCACTGTAGTGTTGAACGAGCAGCCCCACAGTGCAGCCCAGCACTGCAGTGTTGAACGAGCAGCCCCACAGTGCAGCCCCGCACTGCAGTGTTGAACGAGCGGCCCCACAGTGCAGATGATCAGTGTGGATGGTCTGTTCAGAATGTGCTTAACCTGATCAGTGTGGATGGTCTGTTCAGAATGTGCTTGACCTGATCGGTGCAGACGGTCTGTTCAGAATGCGCTTGACCTGATCAGTGTGGATGGTCTGTTCAGAATGTGCTTGACCTGATCGGTGCAGACAGTCTGTTCAGAATGTGCTTGACCTGATCAGTGTGGATGGTCTGTTCAGAATGTGCTTGACCTGATCGGTGTGGATGGTCTGTTCAGAATGTGCTTGACCTGATCGGTGCAGACGGTCTATTCAGAATGCGCTTGACCTGATCAGTGTGGATGGTCTGTTCAGAATGTGCTTGACCTGATCGGTGTGGATGGTCTGTTCAGAATGTGCTTGACCTGATCGGTTTCCGTGGGCTGTCAGCTGAGAGCTTACAGGGAAAGGGAGACGGGTACTGCAGCTGGTTTTATAGGAGATGGACAGTAACACTGCGTACACAAAGAGGGGTAAGCCAAGGACAACCCTGTGCATCCTGCTTTCTCAACCCAACTCTCTGATTTCATGTTGCCACAGGGCACCTTACATCTTCAATCCTTAAACTCATGAATTAATGATAATTTTTTTTTTTCTTCATTGAATTGCTATTAAAAAAAATGTTAATTCAAGAAAAAAAACTCAAACACACATTATACTTTTGAGAATAAAATAAATGCATGATATTAATTATGAATGCATATTGCTTGATGTTTACTAAGTTGATTATGGTAATAAGAAGCCAAAACAAACAGAGGCTGACATAGCTGCTTGTTTCTGGGTTGTTCTGTAGAGGAGCTGGCACTGTGTGCACAACGGCTGCCAGGCTGGCCTCCTGCGCTTTGTCTCTGTGGATCAGAGAGACGTGGCTGTGCACCATACAAAACTGAAGAACATGAGTACAAATGGATATGTGTGCATCAAAGAGACTTCATTGAGCAGCTATTTCTACCACAAGATAGATAGATAAATAGATAGAGACAGATACCCAAGTTTGCAGCATCAGCACGGTTCATTTATCTGCCACCTGAATGCGTGTGATGAGAAGTCAGAACAGCATACAACCAGGAACACAGTCAGGCAGGAACGGGACGCGGACAAGATGCTCCAGCTGGCTGCTTGAACCCTGCTCTCTGCAAACCCTAAACACCCACGCCTACATAGTACCCTTTGAAATGGGGCCGGTGTAGAGTGGATACAGCTTTATATTGTCAGATGAATCCCCCCCCCCACCCCCCCCAAAAAAATCAAGCTTGTTTTGGTTATTCTGCATATCTGAGGAACTTGTGCTGAAGTCCACACCAGTCCTCTCAGTGCTAGTACTTTGTTACGAGAATGTAATGGACAGAGGAGAATGCTGGGAGAGGAAGATTAGCAAATCAATGGCAGCCAGTGCCACACATCAATTAAACTCATTTCGGACTTGCATGGATAATACCTCTTTTGTTCCACACTGTTTGATCTTCATGCTTCCTTAAACGCAGGCGAGAGGAAGATTAGCAGTAATTGCATGTTTGCTGCAGAGATGGCTTATTGAACGATAGACCAGCCCTGGATACAAACCCTGCTATTGAGGTTCACAAAGCTAATGCATCCTACCAGCAATGCAAATGAACAGCAGCAGATCTGGGAACAGAACCTCATACAAACTTCTTTAAACAGTATACCAAACATGTGCATTATACATTGTTATTCATATTCATTTACATGATAAAGAGCAACACAAATATAGTACTCTGCTATCAAATCCCTTGCCCAAATCAAATGACTCACACAGGACCGCATGTAAAGAAGGAAACATTTCTACCCTAATAAACTCTAATTTCGAGATTCTGTAAGGGGTTAAATGATTGAGGTAAGACTGGATACAAGCTGCAGGAATTGTACGTGTTTTTTTCGTGATAGCTGCTAAAGTGTTTTTTTCAGTAGCAGTGTCTCTTCTGATTGATGGATTACCTGGATGTCGTCAACGGCTGCCAGCACACTGACTCCGCAGTCTTGGTAGGGCACAAAGCTGAAGCAGACATGCTCCCAGTCTCTCTCCATGTGCTCCAGTGCCTGCTCCAGGGCATACTCCTTCCCTGCCTGGATGCTCACCTGGCTCAGCTCCTCCAGGTGCTTCTCCAGCCCCAGCTGCAGGATCTCACTGAGCGACGTGCTCTCCTGAGGAGTGATGCTGAACCCCACCTGCCAGGACACACACAGCACCATCACTCACACTGTGCACATTCTCAGAACAGGGAGCTCTTTTATTATTATTAAAAACATCCCCACACCCTAAAAAAACAACTGTGGTCGCAAGCAAGTCATGACAGATCAAGCCTACTGGGCGAAACCGTCTCAAAATTGTATTAATTTTAGTATTACTACATATACCAACATTGAGATGTTTTATAGCTATGGATGGAATTGAATGAAAGGAGAACACTTCCACAAATCTACATTAGTGTAAAGTCTACCAGCTCTGGATAACTCTGCTTATAAAGCATGTACAGTAGAATCCAATTAGTTGGCAATTCGTTCTGATTTTGAGAACTTTCCAAATCCCCAAACTTTTGGAAAAGTTACAAACTTTTGCGGACGTTGACTTTGTTTTCAGATCTAGCGATAGTCTAAAGCCCTGTGGGAGAGACAGCAGGCTTTGAATGTCAAGCTCCAAACCATTGTTGTAAAAAGCTGCAGTGCCTCCAGCAATACTTTCCCAGTAACATAGGAAACCTACACAGGCGGGACAACCTCTGGATCTCTGTTCATGCGAACTAAGTTCATTAGAAAGAATCCAAAGCTATTTCTTCAGCGGAGGATTCATCGCCCACAGATTTCTCTCACTTCTCTGCTTTCATCCCCTTGTGCCGAGGGGAGAATTACAGACTTAACGAGCAATTAGCAATATTCATTATACTCTCCTAGCACAGTCACTCTGTGAAAAAAAACAACAACGCCTCAAACTGAAATTGTTATTTATTCCCTTTGTGTGAGCCGACTACTCATGCTGCAGCTTCAGCACATTGATTCAAGACATGGGCAGGGTGTGGGCTGGAGGGGTCTAACGATGTCCCTCTTCCAGCCATGGGGCCCATTGTGACGTGCAGGGCAAACGCAGTGCAACTACTGGAAAGGTGTACAAGGAGCTGTTCAAGTACTGTGCTTTCTCATTGCATTCTTCCATTCAAATCTGCATTTGCCTTTGCGTTGTACATTATTGCATTCTCTGCCAGTCCCACACCTGGAGCCAGAACAGCACGTGCAGCTCCTAATGCATGTGTGAAAACAGAGGAAGACTCTAAACCCACTCGCTGTCAGGCAGGTAAGGAGTTAATCAGAGTGACGTAAGGTTATTGTAATCTCTCCCTTCTAATTAGTATTTTGTGTTCTGAATAGACACTTCTCAACACTGCTATTTGCGCTTTTGTAATTTAGGCAAGCGAGCTACGTTCGCAGCTGTGGCAATTAACATTGTCAATCAATGCTGGAGACAAATAATTAGGTTTGTTTGTGCAAAATCTTAACCATCCTATTTTTTTCAATTACTTAATTACATTTTGCTGCTTTCAGAAGAAAACAGATTAAATTACCAAGGTAATAGAGGCGCCTCTAAATAATGACTGTCCTTACCAAGTTCCATCCCCATTGGATAAGCAGCTCTCTTCATACAGTATATATTAAATAATGACTGTCCTTACCAAGTTCCATCCCCATTGGATAAGCAGCTCTCTTCATAACAGTATATATTAAAGTTGAAGAGTAAGCATGTATAGGTGCATCTGCTCTCCCCCTTTGTCACTAACTCTATCTGATTCAAAATCTAATGTGTTTTTTGTAAATGCTTTACTCTTATTTCACATCATAGGGATACATATGTACTCCTCACACCTGCAATCTTCCACTTGAAAAGCCAGCTTAATTCAATGTGTTTGTATTTGCACAAGCGCTGTGTGAAGACTGAAGCAAGAGACATATTCTCTCAGCTCACTAAATAAATGAACATCTCTCTCTCTCTCTCTCTCTCTCTCTCTCTCAAAGGGCTTTTCTCGAGGGTAGGATGCTGCATATTAAGGATGGCTATGTGCTGCTGGATAACAAGTTTTTTGAAGTTGCTAAAGCATTTTGGGAGAGATTTGTTAAGGTTTTGCTCTGGGTGCGTGTGGGGAAATAAACCTGCTAATGTTTCAAAATTAGAATGAAACCACTGACAGTGTAATTCCAGCACACATGCATGTCTTAGTAAAGTTCAGCGAGTGTGCGTCATTCAGAGTAACTTTGAGAAGGTACATAGATTTGAGCACAACAGTGTGAAAAGTTGTTCGAGTCAGTGAAGTGTGTTAATAAGTGCAGGTAATTAGATGAGCAGACCCAGCATATTGATTTCAGGTACTGGACAGACAGGCTTGCCAATTACACAGCTATTTCAATCTCCTTGGAATGAACCATTGACTGGGACCCAATACTCCTTGCAAATATTGAGTGAACATTTCAAAGCAGGGTATTAAGGAATAGCTTTGGGTTCGGTTGGAAAAGGTATTCTTGATTGAATTTCTGAGTATTTCTAGCAGAGCTGCCGACACTCTTTCTTAATGCATCATTCATTAAACACCCATCCTATTAAAATGATTTCCGGCTAGATTGTTCCTGGCATAGTAACTGGATTTAATTAAATTCAAAGCCTCACAAGGAAGCTCAATCCAGGGTTTCAAAATGCAAGTTAATTCAAAAGATGGATTTTCGTTGATTTTGTTGAAGTCCAACTCCCTCCCAAGCCAAAGTAGGTCAGACATCTAGCGCTGCCTTATGTGTAAGTTGCTGGTATGCGCACGGGTGCGAGGTGCTCAGTGCTAATGTCTGGCTACTGCTTTTCCCTGTCTCACTTAAACTCATTCCAGAAATGTTACCCATGTTTCACTTCCATTAGCTACACAGGTCTCAAATGCCATTCCAATTACTATTATGTTTCCACGTCCCTCCTTGCTGTTCTCTGGTGTTTGTACATTATGTTTCCACATGCCTCCTTGCTGTTCTCTCTTGTTTGTTCATTATGTTTCCATGTCCCTCCTTGCTGTTCTCTGGTGTTTGTTACTTGCCTTTGCACTGTTTTGAGCTTGTCTGGAGAATCCTAAGTGCTGGGACTAAACAGACTTCCTCACTTCGTTCAGCTCTACCAGCTCCACCTACTCTACTGTACATTTACAGAGACACAGAGGAGGTGGGGCTGGCAGAGCTGAAAGATGGTGATGTAACAATGAAGCTGGATTGTCTTTAAGCACTGCCCCTGAATGAAGATACCTGCCTGGAGCTCAGCTCTCACCTTCCTGCTCATGAGGTTCCAGTGCCTCTGCTTGATTCCGGGGCTGCACAGTGCACTGATGAGCGGCATGTTCATCCGGAACTTCTCCAGCTTGGTCTTGATGGTGGTGGCAGCTTTCAGGGGCCCGTGCAGGGGGCAGTGCCTTCGTCAGCTTGTAGCTGGTCTTCCATAAACTCTGCACCTGATGAGATGAGATGAATAAGAAAAGAACGTTCTTGCAGAGAAACGTATTGATTTTGATCAGCCGGCCCAAGATTAATCTATTGTGCAGCCTACCTCAGGCTAATTCTTGTTCTCACAATAACCCAATATAAGCCGGTATCGATCTTTATGTTATTTGAAAGCAGCTGTGAGCTCCTGTGGGTTAACCAGTGCTGTGCCAAGCTTGATATATAGCAGACACGAATGTGGAGTACAGTGCAGTCGGTGTAGGGAATGTATAATACTAATGAACACATTTAATTGGATTTGGAGCAGCGAGTCAGGAGTCCCATGCTTTACATAATGGGTAAAGTTTGTTGTGTACTTATTTGTACAGGCTTTTGCTACTTATAAAACCCAAGTCTCACAAAATGAATGCTCCTCAGAGGCTCATGTTTATTGTGTTTTTGATATTCATGCAGTTTTTTTGCTTTTCTCTACTTCAGAACAATTTGGTGTTTATGCTTTTTGCATTTCTGAACACCAGATTATTTATTTTTGCAATTCATCTTTAGTTAATTTCATAATTAAATAAACATCCCTGGCTCGAATGTAACACAACAAAAAACAGAACTATATACAACCCTTCTAAAAGTTTACCAGGGTATTCTTGAACGGCATGTTTGCAGTTTTATCGCCATGCTTTTCCCATGTTATACTACACATTTCCCATCGGTTACCCTGGTGCTTTTCCCATGTTATACTACACATTTCCCATCGGTTACCCTGGTTTGCCATGTTTATTAATATGCTTTCCCATACCTCGC